>JANJXV010000787.1:0-367705 GCA_024803745.1 Megascapheus bottae
ACATTAGTTTTTATGATAGATCTTTCCATGCATCCAGGTTGGCTACAAATCCTTCTTGAGTTTCCCAAGATCAGGGAGTATAGGTGTGTCCCATCCTGTGTGGCTACATAACCATTGTTTAGGGTACAGTTCTCTCTTCATTCTACCCATCTAGAGCAATTTTCATCTTCCATGTATAATCATTAAACATTCAGCTCCTGTTCCTCTCTACTCCATTCTCTGGAACCATCGTGCTTTTTGGCTCTAAGGGTTTGTTGATCCTTGGAAGCTCTGGAAGGGAAAACATACCCTAGCTCTTCCTTTATGACTGCTGTATTTTTAGTTTACTGTAATCAAGATTCATCTGTAAAATATAGTAAAATGTTCTTCCTTTTCAATGCATTGTTTTGCATATTTCTATCTTTGGATTATTATTAATAGTTGTGAATGGATTCTCCACATATTTGTTCTAGTCTCTGCTTTCTCTTCTGTTAGGTACAAATCTAGAAATAGAAGTGTTGGACCATATTTCTATGTAATTCTATATTTAGTACTTTTTTAGCACTCTCCACGCAATTTTTGATTGTTTTATATTCCTTGCAGAACTATTCCAAAGTTCTACTTCTTCTCACTACCTTCCCAGTAATAGTTAGACTTTGAAAGTTGTTTTTTTGTATGTGTGTATGTGTGTGTGTTTGTGTGTGTGTATGTGGATCTTTTTGTTTAAAACTATATTTATATTAATATACTTAAAGTAAAGATTTCATTGTGATTTTAATTTTTCTCATAACTGTTAATATTGAACTTCTTTCTACATTTTGAACTACTATTTCTATATATTCTTTTTAGAAAATCCTCTCCAATCTCCAATTATTGTCCCTTTTTTTGTGGGGTAGTGGGGAAAGTCATGGGGCTTGGACCTTGGGCCATGAGCTCTTTAGTTAAGGCTATTGTCCTACCCTGAGTATTGCCCCTCAGTTCTTCTGCTCACAGCTCCCTACCCCTTTTCTCATTATATACAGAACAAAGGTCATCCTCAGACTTTTTGAAAAAGTAAAACATACAGTAAATTTGTAGTATACAACAGCAAGAAATAAATTTCTTGCCAGGTGCAGTGCCTTATACCTGTAATCCTAGCTACTCAGATATCAGGCTGATATCTAAAGATTTGGTTCAAAGCCAGCCTGGGCATTAGAAAGTCTATGAGACTCTCATCGACAGTTAACCACTAGAATATGGGAAATGGCACTGTGGCTTCATAGGTAGGGTGATAGCCTTGAGTTGAAGAGCTCAGGAACAGTGCCCAGGCCCAGAGTTCAAGCCTTACAAATCCCCCAGCCAAAGAAAAGAAAAAAAATTTCTTCCCCAAGTGATTATTATGCCAGCCATAGAACATTAACATTCTTGGTGTACTTCACAGTATTATTATTGATATCCTAAAATTTTGCAATATTCTCAGAGTACCAGCATATGTCATCATATAATGTAGTTCCTTTTCAATGGAATAATTCCATTTATAACCTAAATCTACTCCCCTGACTTATTTTTTTGATACCACAATTGCTCTACCATGATATGCCACAAGCCATTAAACATTTTATGGTGGGTAATTGGAAAGGAGTCTCATGGAATTTTGTGCCAGGCTGGCTTTGAACCATGGTCCTCAGATCTCAGTCTCCTGAGTAGCTAGGATGACAGGCGTGAGCCACCAACACCTGGCTTGCCTTGTTATTTTTTTGTGGGTCTTGGGACTTGAACTCTGGGTCTAGGCACCATCCCTACGCTTTTCAGGTCAATAGTAAGTCTAAACATTTAAGTAAAGGAATACAATTCCAACAAAATAAAGAATAAAATTCCAGACATGGTGTGTTTATAACTCAGTGCTAATTACTTGATGAAAATGTGCCATTCCAGAAGCTGGTGTCATTTGATGATGTAGCTGTGGATTTCAGCTGGGAGGAGTGGCAGCATCTGGACAATGCTCAGAGGACCCTGTACAGAGATGTAATGCTGGAGACCTACAGCAACCTGGTGTCCTTAGGTGAGCAAAAGTCAAATTCACTTGCAAGGCCAAGTGCCTTGTTATTTTGCAGATACGTGAATGTTTATCAAACTTTCAATACTATTTAAATGAAAGATTCCAGGCCCTGAGAAGTATCATTACTTTCTAAAGAAAACCTAAGGTAATTTTGTACTCATTCTTCAGGATACCTTCAGGATACTTTGACAACAGTTCTAAATTATGTTTCCTCTAATGGAGACGACATTCCAAACTTACACAGTAATTGTAAGTGGATAAACCATCCAGAATAGAATATATATCATTATTGGAAATAGGATCTACAAATCACTAAACAGTGAGTTTATAATGGAAACCTGGCACTAGGTGCAATGTTTCATGCCTGTAATCTTAAAATATTCAGGAGGAAGAAATCTAAGAATTCTAATTTGAAGCCAGCAATGGCATAAATATTGCCATGAAACTCTATAACTCCAAGTAACCCCTCAAAAATGTTAGTGGAGTGTCAAGAGTTTGACTTTGTGGTTGAGTGCTTGCCTAGTATGCATGAAGACCTATGCATGTAAGTGGAGCTGGGACTCAAACTGGTATTTTTCTAGCCTTGAGCAAGACAGCTAAGTTTATGCCATACAAAATGAATCCAGAGCTGGGGAAAAGTCAACCATGGAGCCAGTGAGAAATGAGAAAAAAGATTTAATAGATAACTTGTGAGTAGGATGTCTGTGAACTTAAAGCAATGATGACACAGCATAAGCAATAATTCTCTACTGTTTCTAATTTACAGGTCCCTGTGTTCCCAAACCTGTATTAATTGACAAGCTAGAGCACTGTGCAGAACTCTGGATAGGAAATTCCTCTGACAAGAATATCACAGGTGAGTGAATGCATCTTCATATTGATGTTGGAGCCTGAGCCCCATTGGTAAGTTCATGTTGTGATGTACTGAGCAATAATATTCTTAGTTACCCTAAATCCTGTGTGGAACCTATGGAATTCTTTGTGAATGAATCAAGAATCATTTTCTTTTCCCAATCCTATGCCTGGTCTCAGGGACTGAGCATGGTCCTTGGGTTTTCTCAAGGCTAGCTCTCTACTTCTTGAGTCATAGCACCACTTCTGGCTTTTTCTTTGTATGTAGTACCAAGGAACTGAACCAGGTCTTTGTGCATGCTAGCCCAAACCCCCGGCACCAAGAATCATAGGGTGATATGACGAATTCTATGTGGCAGTAGAGTTAAAGTTAGATTTCTCTGTAGAAATCACTGTGAAACAAAATAAAATGAGAAAGCCATAAGCCCGTGGCTCATGCCTGTAATCCTAGCTAATTAGGAGGCTGAGATCTGAGGATCAAGGTTCAAAGACTGACCTATCACAAAAACACCTTAGACTCTTCTCTCCAATGAACCAATAGAAAATGAGAAGTAGGGTTGAGGCTAAAGACATAGGGCAGTAGCCTTGAGCTGAAGAGCTCAGGAAGAACAGCCAGGTCTAGAATTCAAGTCCCATGACTACAAAACATGAAAGAAAGAAAGAAAGAAAGAAAGAAAGAAAGAAAGAAAGAAAGAAAGAAAGAAAGAAAGAAAGAAAGAAGAAGAAAGAGGGAAGAAAGAGGGAAGGAAGGAAAGGAAGAAAGAAAGAAAGAAAGAAAGAAAGAAAGAAAGAAAGAAAGAAAGAAAGAAAGATCTTTCATTTCTTTAAAACTAAGACTATAAATGATTGAGCAAACAAGGAATAAATCAGGGCATTATTCTCTGATAAGGATAATATCTTTTTGCTGGTAGGAAGAGACTGGTATTCAGAACCAGATCTTTCCACCAGAAATTGAGCCTAGTGGTAGAGTGCTTGCCTAGCATGCACAAAGACAGAGGTTTGATTCCTTATTACCACATACATAGAAAAAGCCAGAAGTAATGACTTCATTGGTAGGGTTCTAGTCTTGAGAAAACCCAAGGACAGTGGTTAGGTCTTAAGTTTTAAACCCAGGAATGGAAGGAAAAAAAAACAACAAAGTTTCAATCAACATAAGAAAATTAACTAGACAATGAGCTGGGGATTTTCTGGTCTTCCATGGTTCTGAGGGACAGGAGTGTTAGAAAAGGAATTTTTATAAGACTTCAAATGGAAAGAAACAAATTTCAAAATTCCCACAAATACCTAAATTGAGACTTTAGTGAGAAGTTGTAACTGAACGGATATAGGTGTAAGTCCTTACTCTCAAGAATCGTTCTTGCTTGGATCAAAGGCAAACAGACATATACACCAAACTTGTGGCCGCTGAATCTAGAAAAAATTCCTGTTCCTCACTTAATGGTTAATAAGCAAACAGCATTGAAACTGGCTAAGGTAATCCTATCTGCTACTCAGGACCTGAGACTCTTATCTGTAGTTAACTCTAGAAAAGAGTATGTGGGGCTGTAGCTCAAGGATAGGGGTTATACTCTTCTGCTGAAGTGTTCAGGGACAGGGCCAAGGCCTATGAACTACAAAAGAAAAGAGAAGAAAGTTTTAAAAAGATGCAAACAGCACAATATTTAGATTATTTCTCAAAAATAAAAGAAAGGCAGCTATTCCTCAATGTATAAACAAAACTGTATTTCAAAAAAACAGCTGCAGGTATGCTATAGTTAGTACTCAGCTTAAAACTGTAGCAATACATAGATGGGTAATTTCAATAAATATTTCCTGTGATATAAAAAGAGAACTAAAACACAGAAAAACATTATTGGTCATTGTAAAATATCATTTTCTTAATAGGTTAGGGAGAAAAGCATATATTTCTCACAAATCAATTTCCACTTTTATATTTTAAAATATCTAACACTTAGGATGGGAAAGTAAAGTCATTACCTTTACAGTAAGGAATATTTGTATCTCATGTATGTTTGTGTCTTTTTTTCTAGGACTCATTTTAGATGTCCAGGTAATGGAAAATGTGTTCAAGACTTGCCGGGAAAGTCCACATGAATGTCTATGTGAAGTAGCAGTTGCAAGTAGTATCGAAGTGGAGGAAAATGTGAGATTTGCAAGAACTTTAAATTTGAGCTCTACACATAATCTAGAGCTGATTAGTAATAACGGTAAGAACTTAGGGGTGAGGACTGAGGAGTTCATTAAGTGTCAGAACATGCTTCTGTCTCCTAAGCCTGATGAGATGCATGCTGCATATAGATCTCGTATGTCTCCTGTTCTTAAAAAATCCATCGGCTATTCAGAGCATTTTATTCATGATTGTGACAGTCCAAAAGATCTGCAGTATCATAATTCTGTTCTCCCTGCCCAAGAAATTCTTCAGGGAGGGAGGAAAACTGCTAAATGTACTGTGTGATGAAAAATATTGTACTTAACACCGACCATCACTACACATCCGAAAATGTACACAGGAGAGACTCCTCATACATGTAGTGAATGTGAGAAAACTTTCAGTAATGAAATACGCCTTACAATACCTCAGAGCAAATATCCTGAGATATGTGATGCGTACATCAAGTGTGAAAATTAATTTCTGAGAAGTCAGACCTGACGCTCCAACCTCCATCTCCAAGAGAAGACAAACCTTATGAATATGAGGAACGTAATAAAATTTCTACCCAGAATTCAGCTCTCAGCACACATCAGAGATCTCACACAGAAGAGAAATCTTATGAATGGGATAAATGTGGGAAGACTTTTAGACTGAAATCATACCTCACTTTGCACCAGAGAAGACACACAGAAGAGAAACCTTATGAATGTAACAAATGAGAAAAGTCACCCAGAAGATACACCTTCGAGTTCATCAAATAACACACACAGGAGAGAAATCTTATAAGTGTAATGAATGTGGAAAGTCTTTCCAAGGGAAGGGAAAACTTCGTGTTCATCAGAGAATACACACAGGAGTGAAACCTTATGAATGTAACCAATGTGTAAAGTCTTTCCGACAGAAATCTTCCCTCAAATTGCGTCAAAGAACACACACAGGAGAGAAACCTTATGTGTGCAACAAATGTGGAAAGACCTTGAAGTGGAAGTCATATCTTGATGGGCATTATAGAAAACACACAGGAGAGAAAACTTATGCATGTAGTGAATGCGGAAAGTCTTTCAAATGGAAGGTAAAACTCCATGTTCATCAGAGAATATACTCAGGAGAAACACCTTATGAGTGTAACATATGTGGAAAGTCCTTCACACAGAAGCCAAACCTCAATATGCATAAGACAATTCAAACAGGAGAGAAACCTTATGAATGTAACCGATGTGGAATGTCTTTCAAATGGAAGTCTTCCCTCAAATTGCATCAGAGAACACACACAGGAGAGAAACTGTACGAGTGCATCAAATGTGGTAAGACCTTCAGATGGAAGTCACATTACAGGAGGCATAACAGAATTCACACATATTAGAAACCTTAGGAATATAACCAAAGATGAAAGTCTTTCGTGCAGTATTCACCCTTCAGGAAGCATAAGAGAGTTCACACATATGAGAAGCCTTACAAATGTAATAAATAGGAAAGACTTTTTAGTCTGTGGAAGAAAACTCATCTTGTGTCACAGAACCAACACAAGATAAAACCCTTAATGAATGTAGCAAATGTTCAGTCTTTTCCCCAGAAGGCACAAGTCAAGATTTATCACTAAACACCCACAGGATAGAATCCTATGAATAAAATGAAAGGGAAATTTTTTTGAAGAACTCATAGTTGAGTTTGCATGATACCACACAGACACAGGATAAAAATCGTATGAATATAAGAATATGAAAAATCCATCATGAACGCATGACTAAGTATAAAATGCACATAGGAGAGAAAAACCTTATGAATATTACAAATGTGGAAAGTGTTTGACCTGGAAGGCATACTTCTGTGTTCATCACAAACCTGATTCCCATAGAAGAAAAGAAAACTAATGAATAGAACAAATGTGCAATGACTTTTAATCAGAAGTCAGTCTTCAGTACATTTCACAACATACACAATAGAGAAATTCTGAGTAATGAAAAACATTTAGCTATATATAGAATCTGTATATGGGAGCATTAGGGTAAGTCTTCTAAACAAAGTCAACCTTCAGCAAGCATTAAGAGCACTCACAGAAGAAATAATAGCATGTAGGAAAACCTTTGTCAGAAACCTCTAAAAGCTGACTGTGTGGCTTAGTGGTAGAGTGCTAACCTATCAAGGATGAAGGCCTGGGTTAGATTCCTCAATACTACGTGAAAAGAGCAAGCCAGAAGCAGCACTGTGGTCCAAGTGGTAGAGTGCTAACCTTGAGCAAAAGTAGCTCAGTCCCTGAGTTCAAGCCTAAGGATGAGAGAGAGAGAGAGAGAGAGAGAGAGAGAGAGAGAGAGAGAGAGAGAGAGAGAGAGAGAGAGAGAGAGAGAGAGAGAGAGACAGAGAGAGAGACAGAGACAGAGACAGAGAGACAGAGAGAGACAGAAAGAGAGAGAGAAAAAGAGAAAAGAGACAGAAAGTGAGAGAAACAGGAACTTCTAAATTGTACAGAGATAGAGATGGAGACAGAAACTAATTTCTAAACTTTACAGTCTTTCTATTTCCTTACAAATTCGTCTATGTCATTCTTTCTGACAGAAGCACAGAATTCCATTGTGTAAAAATACCATATTTGATCTACTCAACTGACGGGCATCTGGGTTAGTTCCATACCTTTGCTATAGTAAATAGTGCTGTGATAAATGTTATTGTTCTAGTGAATTTAGTATGTCCTATCTGGACGATTGGCAAGTAGTGAAATTGCTGGATCACAGGGGAGCTCTATGTTTAGTCTTTTTGGGATACTGCCATAGTGCTTTCCATAGTGGTTGAACGAGTTTGCAATCCCACCACAGTGTAGTAGTGATCCCTCCTGTCCACATCCCCTCCAGCATAAGTTATTAGATTTCAGGATCTTGGCCATTCTAACTGGAGTGAGGAGGAAAAGGGAAAGAGGAACTGAAACTTTCTCTCGTTACAGATGACATGATACTGTATTTAAAGAACCCTATAGTCTCTACTCCGAAGCTGCTTGAGCTGATATAAAACTTTGGTAAGGTAGCAGGGTATAAAATTAACCTTCATTGTCAACTGCCTTCTTATATGCCAAGAAACGAGAGGAATGAGGCAAGAATCAGGATAGCAACTCATTTTGTTATCAAAGAAAATAAAATACCTAGGAATTAACTTAGAATGTAAAGCACCTTTTTGATGGAACTATAAACCCTGGAGAAGGAAATTAACGCAGAACTGAGGAAATGCAAAAAACTATGCTCCTGGTTTGGAAGGAGTAATATTGTAAAAATGGCAATCTTCAATCAATATCCCAATGTCATTCTTTAAAGAAACAGAAGAGGAAATCCAAAATTTCACTTGGAATAATAAAAGACCCCTTATAGTCTGTCTTCTTGCATGATACATAATGTTTAATCTCACCTTCTCCACCAAAATCTCACCTTTCTCATTGAGACATAGGTGGCCCTGTTTACTAGCAGCAAAGGCTCAAACGCGCAGTTTCAGGTGTCACCACTGCCTCTGTTACTGGATAGATCCAACTCTGTCATCGATTCTGAGGTCTGCTCTGGGAGTCTTGGTCACAAGTTTTTCTGTGGCATCTGCTGCCAGCCTGTGCCTATTTGCTACCTTTTCTCCAGCAGCCTACAACAGGGAATGAATTTCACGGGCTGATGCTCTCCTTCATATGCAGGGCAGGATGAGCCCAACCCTCCCTCATCTTCCTCTTCCAATTTTTGGGAAAAAATGTGCTGGCAGAAGTCCTCAGGTGTGGCGCATGACTGATCCACACTTTTAATCCAGGCTGGTCAGGAGGCTGAGATCTGAGTATGGAAGTTCCAAGTCACCTAGAACAGGAAAGTCTGATAGATTCTTACTACCAAAAATAAAAACAGCTGGGAATGGAGTTTGGGCTCAAGTGGTAAAGGGCTAGTCTTGAGTACAAATGCTTAGTGCCCAGGCCCTGAGTTCAGGCTCCAGCACTGCCAACAACCTCACTTTAGTGAGATTTTAGCTTTATCCATGTAGGCACATCTCACTGGAATCTTTGCTGCTAGAGATAGTCTTCATAATTTTGACTCAAGGTAAAGGTCCTCCTGGGGTAGTGCACAAAAGATGTCACGGAGAGAGGAGCCCCACTTGCTCCAGGTTTGAAGATGGCATAGGTCAAGCCAGCATGAAGTTGGCACATCAGTCTTTTTCCTAGCACCACCTACCAGTGAATGTCAAATGACAGTGATTGTTGTGGGATTGTGTGGTTGAAGTGCTTCATTAAGGGCAGTGTTAGCACATCCAAACTTGGATACCAGGAATGCTGAAATCTCAAAGCTAAGATTTCTGTTGGCTACAGAAATGCTGGTGTGTCTGTTATTCACTAAAAGTTCAGGTGCAAAGATTCTGAAGCTTGATGCCATGTATTTATTCCATTTAGTAAAATTATTTTAATGCACTGTATAAGTTAAAACATTTGATAAGAGTCAGGGGTAGTGAAAACATTGTTCTTGAATTCAGGTGTCTGGCAAGGTAATGGGGGGGTATTGGTGGCTGGGACTATGAAGCTGGAGCTGCTATCAAACCATGGATCATGTTCCTCTTTGTCTGGGAGGAATGACTCCAAAGATGAAATTTGAATGGTGAGGAAAAGATGATGATGTACTCAGGAAATTTCTCCTAATCAAATGCTCATGTGGAAGTGGGATGGGGGCTGGGCATGTCTGAGGCAGAGCTTAAGGGGGCTTCTCATGGCGTTGAGAACGTTCCTTGTGACTTCAAGCATGCAGCAGGGTGTTTTAGATGACCATTGTGAGATGGATGGAATAAGACTGGAGACAAGATGAATGCTGGGATCCTGCAATGCTCTTGCATGAGTGGCTGGTGGCTCACCTGAAAGAACTAATTATGTCTAAAAAAGAAATCAGGAATTTGTTTTGATTAGATAATACCTGTAATCCGAGGCATACTCAGGATCCTGATCTTAGTATTGTGGTTTAAAACCAACCCAGCAAAGGGAAAAATGCATGAGACTCATACTCCCAGTTTAGAGCAAGAACAAAGATTGAAGTAGAGCTGTGGCTCAAGAGCTAGAGTGCTACCTTGAGCAAAGAAAAGCTAAGAAAAAGCTCCAGGTTTTGAGTTCAAGGCCAGGAATGAAAGAAGGAAGTTAAAAAAGAGAAGGATGTGAGGAAGGGAAATATATAAATGAAAGAGAGAAGGAACTAGAAATTTAAAACTAGAGAATATTTAAAAGTCATCAGTCCTTCTAAGAAAAGTGTTGGAGTATGGGTTCTATATGTGGTGAACTGGAATCCCAGCAGTGACTTGTTAACCAAAGAGTCAGCATGATGAGCAAAGGATAGAAATCTGCATGAGCCTCTTAGCGGATGGAGTGACAGAAGAGAACCTCAGCTCCCATCCCATAGTTAGAAGTATATAGAGATGGGGAAGTTGGCATCACCTTGATGTCATTGTGTCCATGGAGACTGGAAGCCATGGCTCTGTGAAAGCACAATGTTCTGGTTACTGAGCTGAGAGGCTGAGGAGAGCCAAGTCCTGGCCATGAAGAAATCAGAGTGGCAGCAGAGCAACTCTGCTGCAGTGTGTGCTTGCTTGGCTGTTCTTATTCTGTGGTGGATCAGGCCGGAGCGGGTGATAGTAACTGTTTTGTGGTCACAAGCCCTTCACCAAGAGCTTCCTCTGGGATCCTCATAAGCTAGAGGGTGGCTGGTGGTGGGATGTGTGTGGGGTGGAAGTGACAGAGGGATGGACGCATGGCAAGGTGGGTGAAGAGATGAGAGGAATGATGAGAGCCCAGTTCATTGGTTTCCAAGGTTAATGGGTGGGAGGTAGAGAGGCATGATGGAGGAATGATGGAGGCAGGGGAAGGTGGTGACAGATTGAGGCCATCTGTAGTGCCAGCCTGGCCATCATCTGAAGCCCATAGGCAGCTTCCTGATCCTTCACTTAGTCCTGCTCCTTGTGGAGGGAATGTCACGTGTACCCAGAGCTAGGGGTGGGGCAATGTTAGTAGCACCTGGAGAACCATTGGCCTCTACCTGGGTGGGGGGTGGTTATGGCTCCCATGCTGGGTGGCCTGATAGCTATGGAACAGATCTCTCCTTAGCTACCACAGTCAGTGGCTGCTCTCCATCTAGGGTTAGGGCACCTGCTCAGCCATCAGGACACCCCATGCCAGGACAGAGGCCTACAATTCAGATGGCAGCACAGGGGTGAAGATGATCTCACCGTAGCTCTACTTACATGGCTGTCCCTGCATGCAGGACAGGATGAGCTGGGGGAAGATGTTCTCTGTGTTTTTCCACAGCCTATCCCGGCCTCTTCTTGTGTCTGATTAGACCAAGAGAGTACCAGGTTCCATCTCATAGTCCTGGTTCTTTTTCTTTTACAGTCATGAGGCTTGAACTCAGGTCCTGGGTACTGTCCCTGAGCTCTTTTGCTCAAGTTTGATGCTCTACCATTTGAACCATAGTGCCATTTCCAGCTTTTCCTTTTCATGTGGATCTCTGATATGTCCAGTACTGTGCCTGCAGGGAGGCACTCACCCCACAGACAGAGCCACCTCTGCCGTGACTGTGACTGCCCACAACCCTCACACCCACTCCTTGCACACCCCTCGACTCCAGTTTTAGCTCCTCTTGGACTGGGTGTCCAGCCTAACCCTTCCTACACTCACAAAGGGTCTACAATTGTCTTCCCAGGGTCCTTTCTTCTGCCAGCCAGAGTACAGACTGTGCACATCTTGACGATCACAGAGCTCAAAGCCAAAGGCTGAGATGCAGAAGGGGGTGACCCAGTTGCTGCACAGGGCCCATGGATCATCCTGTGCATCCCCCAGCCTGTGACTTCCCCCACCCCCTTTGCAGGGAAGCTCCATGCCCACATCCTGATCCCTCGTCCCCTCCAATTCCATTCTCCCTTGGATTTTGCAGACTGTCTACCATCAGGATCTAAAATTCTATTCATCACTTTATGTCCTTATCACTGATTTGCTACTTGGGCAGGATCTCCCCGTGCCTGGAGAGTGGGCATGTCATGTATTCTCTGTGGAGAAGTTGCCCCAGGAGAAGAAATATGCACTTCATGTGAGTGTTGGACAGGGCAGGTGGGCTCCATAGGATCAGAAGCCACAGGAGGGGTGCAGATGAGGGAATGCTAGGGGCCCCAGGGGACAGTGGGAGTTAGGGCACAGTTGGTTCCTTCTGCAGGGTTGACACCGCTTCACAAACCCAACAGAATGAGGTTCACATTACAGATGTCAGAGACAGTGCAGATTGCCAATGGGCGCAGGGGTCACTGTCAATCCCAGATGCTGGCTGCATGCTGGGATGCACGCAGAGATGTTTTCAAGATCAGATAATGAGGATGTTGCAGGGTGTAACCATTCTTTTCAGATGGCTCTCTAGCTCTCTTGAGTTTCATCTCTATCTTTGGCTTTTTCTTGGCAGTTAACTGGAAATGAGAGTTTCATGGACTTTCCTTTCTGGACTGGCTTCAAACAGAAGCTATGCACAGTTTTCAAACCATACCCTACTGTAGAAGGGAAGCTTGATCTGGTGCTTAACTGGGTTGCACTTTGGCTCCGTTTGCTATGCCTCACGGGAGGGGGCTCATCATTTATAGACTAAGATCTCATGACCTTCAAAGACAAATGCTACCTGAAAGTTCAGGGTCCCAGCCTATGTGTTGGGCCTGGGTGAATACATTCTCTGTTATGCTGGGTCATCAACCCATGTTTTAAGCTGGAAGTAGGCAGTGCCACATTTGATAAGAACATCTGCCAGAGATTGTCACCTCATGAAAGCAGATTCTAAATTTGTATTCCATTTCCTGTGGTGGAGAAATCCCCTCCAACTTAGACAGGCTCACATCCACCTGCAGGTCACACTCCTAATGCACCCTTGAGTGTCCTCATGGTATTGGGATCTAAGTTTGTAGGGAATGCTG
Organism: Megascapheus bottae; assembly: GCA_024803745.1. Lineage (NCBI taxonomy): Eukaryota > Metazoa > Chordata > Mammalia > Rodentia > Geomyidae > Megascapheus > Megascapheus bottae. The sequence continues at coordinate 12,951 of JANJXV010000787.1, forward strand.
CTTTAGTCCATGAATTAGCTGGACAAGTGATGACAAACGTGTTGTGGATTAATATGAGAACAATTTAAGAAGCCCTGGAGGTGCATCAACCTGACCCTCTGTGGTGCTATAAATCTGATAGGATGTTCCAGACTGAGAAACAATCACATGGCTTTGTGTTTGGCATCCAGACAAGTGAGTGCATGTCTTAGCTGTCAGCCAATACAGAGGAGAACATGAATAAGTGGGTGGAAAGCATCTGTCAGACCCCTGTCTGGGGGAAGGTGGAGAGAACATAGGAAGGTAGATACCATGCCTGTGGTGGGGCCAAAAAAAGGGTAAAAGAAGCAAAGGAACCAGGTACTGGTAGCTCAAGACTGTCATCCTAGCTACTCAGGAGTTTGAGATCTGAGGATCACAATTCAAAGCCAGCCCAGGACAGAAACTCCATGAGACTCTTATCTCCAATAAACTACTGAATGCAAGAAGCTCAAGCTCAGTGACAGCATCCAGGCCTAGCGTTCAAAACCCAGGACTGGCAGAAAAAAGTATCAAAGGACAAGAAGCTGGCCAAAAGTTAGAGGGACTCTATCTTGACAAACAATACAATGGTAAGTTGCACTCAGAAGACTTGCACAAAATCTGGAAATGCCTGAGACCTATCTTTGTATGTTTCCTGTTTGTCTAAATACATATGTTTATGCATTAATATATTAGTATAGAGAGACAGATCAATACATATGACTATACATATATACATAGCCAGACACTTATGGGTGGGTGGTATACTGTGTGAGAGTTTGTGTTTGTGTTTTGTGGATGGCTATCTCTGTTTAAGAAAGATAGAAAATATGTAAATATCTTTAAAAAAACTTGAAAAAAATATAGAGAGACATAAGCTCTTGAGGGAATCTGAAATGACAAGATTATTCACAGGCACGTTTATCCTTATGGATTCCTCAGCAAGTTTTAATTTTTTTCATTATTTTCTTTCTTATTTTGAACCAGTGCTAAGGATTTCTCTCAGGGACCAGGTGCTGCCAATTACTAATTTTCTCATGACTGCTACAAGAGGAACTGAGCCACAGTTCCACTTTTGCCTTATTTATTCGTGCTTAACTGAAGATAAAGATTTCTATCAGTGACTTTCTTTCAGGGGCTGGATTCTAACGAGGATCCCCAGACCTCAGCCTTCTCTATAGCTACAATTAACAATATGAGAACCCAGCACTGGGTTCCAATGCACAGGGCAAGAAATTGAGTGAATCTCTCAACTCCAATTAGCTATAATAAGCTAGAAGTGAAAGACCAATACCTCTGAGGAAAAGATGCTGAGGGTTAACACACAGGCCCTATGAGTAAGCCCTAAGCCCTCTACACATGTGTGCATGCACACATTGGCATATACACACACACATGCACACACACAATATCTCAGGCAATATTATATTTTGAATTAATATCCAAAGATTGGACAACAGGATAGCAAGTAATAAAATCTGTTTTTCTTGTCTACATTGAGGGAAAAGGGATAAGTCACAAGATGCAGAAGCGGAGAATTCAGAGGCAAATGCTGTAAGTGAATAACTTGTAAAAAGCACATTTCTTTTCTTTTCTTTTCTTTTGTTTTTTCTGGGGCTTGAACTCAGGGCCTGAGCACTGCTCTTGGCTTTTCCCAAGTCTAGCCCTCTGCCACTTGAGCCACATTGCCATATGGATTTTTATATCTGTGTGATATTAAGGACTCAAACCTAGATCTTCATGGATGCTAGGCAAGCACTCTACCACTGGGCCAAAGTCTAAACCCCGATTAAGTATTTATAAATAGTCATCATCATAATATCAAAATATCCTTTCTCCTACAAAGAATGAAGACTTATCTATGTTTGTAAGACTTTTTTTATGTCACCAATGCTTCTGTGATTTTCCCACTTGCATTGTTACAGATGACAGCACAGATATTCATCAGGAAGAAAAATAGATTAGGATACAGAAACCTAACAACGTCCTAGTAGATTGAAGTGAAAAATATGTGCAAGATGGCCTGGGTCTTTCATCTATTTGTAGAGTGCTTGGCTACCACACAAAAAGAGTCCGGTTTGATTCTGCAGTACCATATACATAGAAAACTCTGGAAGTGGTGCTGTGGCTTGGTGGGACAGCTATAGCCTAAAGAAAGCCTAAGAACAATGGTCAGGCTCTGAGGTCAAGTCCCAGGACTAGCAAAAAAAATGTGCAAGAGGCAAAATGCAAGCTGAGAAGGCACTGTGAAGAAAAATGTCTTGTGAAGGGTAAGGGGAATAGTGACAGTTAAGTTTGGATCTTACCTAAGAAAGGCTCCTTGAGCCTGAGACCAGGCTAGCACTTACTCCTACTTAATGACTTGGGATTTGAACAAAAAGGTGTGCTGTTTACTACATCCATATGTGAGGTGGGACGGGAGATTCAGCCTCCAGTATGTCTTTGGGGAGGTCTTCTGTGAGCAAGGAGCTTTGGTCATTGGGCCTTGAAATGTGACCCTACCTCCCTCACAATGGAACAGAATATGGAACCCTGGTAACCAAGCCACTGTATGTGACAACCAGCTCAAGTCAGCTCCCTTGGCCTGTGGCTCTGGAGGAAGAAAGATGTTGCTGTGCTGTTGCCAAAGTTCAGGAGGCTCGGATCTCAGGCATGAGAGATATGGATGTCTCACTTGAAGAAGTAGATGCTGGATCAGGGCCAAGACAAAATTCCAGTATATCAGGCATTTCTCTAGGAAGAATGCCAGGAAACTCCAGGGAAACTCAGATGAGGTATATTGAGAGGAAACCTATTTGAACCCATCATCCTGCCCACAAACTACAACCTTCTTGTGTGCTTTCAAGTGACTACACTGAGATTAGAGTGTGTCATTTCCAATCTACTCTATACCAATTCCTCAGTGTGAAGTGTGGTCCCATTCCTACGTTTGAAATATCCACTGTTTTGCCAATACAGTGTGATGGTAAGTCAGCTCAGACTCTGAATGAGCCTTGTAACCTATGGATCCTGGAGGAAGGCCTGTTGGAGATGCTGCTGACAAAGCTGATCCCTGCCTACCAGAAAGGTGATCTCTTTTATGTGGGAAACTTCCTGCACAATTTCAAATAGTGGAGGACAATGTAGTAGTTGCTGGAAATTCTCTTGAAAAAGTGAGTGTTCCCCCTCCAAACCCATGTTTGCTCACCACTCCTGGCCAAGCCTTGGAATACTTGGCTCCTCTCTGAGCCTGTTTGTTTCACTGGGGTGTTCACAGGGGAGCTAAGCATGATACAAGTGAACAAACTACTTCATTATGACTGGGACACCATGCCATTTCATTTCCAACACAAGCTACTGGAGTCTCAACAGTGTGCTTACTGAGAAGTTGGATTTCAGGCATGAGTAAGTGGCTCCCAACTACAGCCCTCACCTAGGTGACATCCTAGGAAATCCCATTTCCCAGTAAGAAATGAGGTGTCAGTACTAATGGCGGAGGCCTGTGAAATACTGGAGTCAGAGGAAAAGCTGGGGGCTGAATCACTTTTGAGCCATCAGGGAGGGATTGTGATAGCTTTGCCTGTTAGAACCTGAAAGCATTTACATTTTGGTGTGTGGTCCAGTGCTGCCACTTGAACCTGAACCCAGGTCTAAATGCTATTCCTTTGGTGTTCAAAAATTAGCACTGTACCATTTGAGTCATAGGTCAAGTTCTGGCTTTTTGCTGCCTAATTGAAGACAAGTGCCTTTAGACTTTTACTGACTAGACTGGCTTTCCACTGTGATCTTCAGAGCTCAGCCTGGTGGGTGGCTAAGATTAGAGGAATGAGCATTTAGTTCTTTATTTATAGCATTCACTTATTGATTTATTTGGAGCATTTACTTAGTTAATTTAAGGTGCGTTTACTTTGGACAGATGCATAGAGGCCTCTCTCAGAAGCTTCTGGAAGTGGGGTGTAAAAGTCATCCTGTTCTCGAGTGTCTCTTACCCCCCTCCAAGCACATAAGTGCACATCTCTGCAGGACAGCCACAGCATTAGAGTCCTGCAAGAAAGGGGCTTTTGTAGAAGGCTCAGGATGGAGAGAGAAGGCTCTCACTTTCCTTGTACCGAACGTGCCCACAGCATCATGTGTTCCATCTACACGATGTGAATGGACTTCTACCCCAGTGATTTCTACGAGTTCAAGAACTGCCACACCCTTACACAACTCAAGCTCTATATGAGGCTCCACATGCCGGCTTTGGACCTGCTCTTCTAAACACATACTTTTTGACCAGCTGGAGGAATGTGCGACCAGTAAGACCAAGAAAAACTAGAAGTTCTGTTGTGGGTGCCTCAGAGCCTGTGAGTAGGAAGCCCATGTGGTCTAGATATTGGTTGGCCCTTACTTCTACAGAGCTTGGCAAAATGCCCTTTATGGCTGGTGTCAGCCAGGTAATGTCTGTCCTCTGAAAGGACTTGGGAATAAGCACTCATTAGAAAGACCCTACACCTCCTCAGTGTTCAGTCCAAACTCCAGTTCTACAGGTTCCTCCATTAGATCCTCATGGAAGTTGAGTGACACTTCAACTTGCAGAGTCCACTCTGTCCACTCTGTACCTATTTCCATTCTTAGGTTTGGGTCATCGTGGAAGAGCTTATCCTGAACTCCGGATGAAAAACCCACCAATGGAGCTGGTGACTGATGGAGACTGAGAATCATCACTGCGCTCCAGAAACCATGGGCCTTCTGTAGAAATTACCAAACAGGTTTAGAGTCCTGTGGATATACCTTTTGCTCTGAACCCCATGTGTGACACAGTTGAACCTGCAGATACTATGGAGGAAGAAAAAGAGCAGCCAGATTTCCTTCCGTTTCCTTTCACACTCCACCCAGAGTCAGTCCATCTGAGTCAGAGTAACACTCCACTTATTGTGCAGGCTGAAGGGGCACACGCTGGTCTCATGGAAAATGTCCCCATGGGAAGCAGCAAGTGTACTCTCAATACTGGATTCATTGGAGGAAAATGAATCCATCCTCACAGAATATCCAGACCCATCCATCTCACTAAAAGAGACTCAATCTCCATTCGACAAACCAGAATCCATCCCCCTCTTCACTCAGGAAGGACATTCTTTTTCTCATGAGGAAGGAGACCCTTCTGAGGACTCTGAAGGAGAATTACTGTCTGAAGGCAACTTGGAGGCCACTCTGGATTTAGAGCTTCCCTGTCCCCTTCCTAAAATGACATCTTTTATCTTGCTCTCATGATTCTTGTCAAGTATTCATTGTATTTACTTTGCTAACTATTAAACTCTCATTGTTAATATTATGGTGTGCAGTTCTTCAGTGCTTATTATACTGTGTTTTATTTTCCACTTATAATGTGAGACCTCAGACACATAGGTCCTTGGTGGGCCAAAAACCAGACAGGTCTGGTCCCATAGAAGACAACCTTACTGGATATACAGGGAACTATGAAATGCATGGAATCACCAGGAATCCAGGCCAGGCCTCCATGGAAAGACAAGTCAGCTACCAAAGCTTAAGGACAGAGCAGATGCCTGGAAATGTGTTTTGTCAATCGGGAGAAGTGCCAGAGTAACTGTAATATTATGTGGGACTCTGTTCTGTGAGTTCAAGTCTGTTTATATATCCATTGTGCTTTGTACAAATATTTAAGAAAATTAAAACTCCACAATAGCATCAAAAATCTACTTTGGCTTTGAATGTGGCCTAGTTGTAGAGTGCTTGCCTAGTATACAAGAAGACCTTGATTCAATTCCTCGACCCTGCATACACAGAAAAATCAGATGAGGCACTGTTGCTCAGGTGTAAGAGTGCCACCCTTGAACAAATGTGGCCAAGGACAGTTCCTGGTCCCTCAGTTCAAGCCACAGGACTAGCCAAACAAGAAATCATACCATTTTCCACACATTTGGAAATAAAACTGTTTTATCTAACCCTACTTCTTTTTTGCCAGTCCAGGCTGTGTGCCACCAAGCCAAACTACTGGCCCCCAACCTTACTATTTTAATCATTTAATTTATTTACATAATCATATTTCATGCTGTCTGTATTAATACCATAAACAGTATGCTTAGTGTAATAATGTTAAAGGTAAAATATAAGAAATTAATAACTAAAATTCCTTTTTTATTAGTTTTATAGCATTACTACAATTTTATGAGAAAAATTACCTAGAATGTTTATTTTACAGTTCAAGTAATCCATTTTGATAAATATATCAACCTACATCATTTATTTGAACACATTTGAAACTATTTTTTTTCAGGAATGAAAATATATATATATATTTGTTGTAAATGAAATTTATGACTTGGAGGGAAGGGAAAGAGAAAAGGGTGGAGGGGGTAACAGTGTTTACAAGAAATGTACTCATTACATATGTAACAGCAATCTCTTTGTATATCACCTTGACAACAAATTTTTTGAAAAGTACAATAAGTTTAAAAGTCTACTTTGGGCAGAATTTTTTTTGCCAGTACTGGGCTTAGACTCAGGACCTGAGCACGATCCTTGTTTTTGTTTTTGTTTATTCTTAAGGCGCAAGTTCTATCACATGTGCCACAGCACCACTTTTATTTTTTTTATCTATGTTGTGCTGAGGAATTGTACTTGGGTCTTCATTCATGCTCGGCAAGAACTCTTCCACTAGGCTTAAAGTATGGCCCCAGTGGGAAGGAAGTTTTCCATAAAATATGTAGGAAATATGTACACTAAGGAAAAGCCATCAAAAATAGAAGAAAAATTATATACTTAGATAACGACATGCCAGTATTATGGCAGATCTCTGTAATTCTAGCTTCAAGAGTGGCCTATTTGGACCGGGAGTTGGCTGGCTGAAGTAAAGTGCTATCCTTGAGCAAGCCCTAGGACAGTGCTCTGCCCATGAGTTGAAGCCATAGGACATGCAAAAAATAATAATTTAATGCCCGTGACTGGTTGCTCACCCTGGTAATCCTAGCTACCCTGGAGGATCGAGGTTCAAAGACGGCCCAGGCATAAAAATCTGTGAGAATCTTATTTCCAAATAAGCCAGAAAATTCAAAATGACAATGTGCCTCAAGTGGTAGAGCTCTTGCCTTGAGCTGAAGAGCTTAAGGTAAACATCCAGGCCCAGAGTTCAAGCCCCATGAGTGAAAAAAAGAAAAAGAAAAAGAAAGCCCTTATCTAAGGCTGGAGTGCACACTAGTGATAGTTTGCTTGCCTAGTATGCACAAAGCCCTGTGTTCAATTACTCTGTACCAGTTACACCAAAAAAAAAGCTGGAAATGATCTCATAAGGTTGGGTTCTGAGGATCACAGTTCAAAGCCAGGCCAGACACTAAAGTCCATGAAACTGTTACTTCCACTTAAGCACCAGAAAACCAGAAGTGACACTGTGGCTCAAGGTGTTTAAGGTTGTAGCCTTGAGCTGAAGAGCCCAGGGACACTGCCCAGGTGCACAATTAAAGTCTTACAACCAAAGAGAGAGAGAGAGAGAGAGAGAGAGAGAGAGAGAGAGAGAGAGAGAGAGAGAGAGAGAAACAGAGAGACAGAGAGAGAGAGACAGAGAGACAGAGAGACAGAGAGACAGAGAGAGACAGAGAGAGAGACAGAGAGATAGAGAGAGAAACAGGCAGTCAGACAGAGACAGACAGAGACAAAGAGACAGAGACAGAGACATCAAACAGTCAGGCACTGCTGGCTGAAGCGTGTAATTCTACCTACTATGGAGGCTGAGATTGGAGGATCTTGGTTCAAAGCCCAAAGCCAGCCTGCACACATATGTTTGTGAGACTTACATCACCAATTAACTACCAGATACCAAAAATGGAGCTGTAGAGGAAGAGCGCTAGCCTTGAGCTGAAGAGGTCAGGGACAGTCCAGGCCCAAAGTCCAAGCAACATGACGAATCAATAATAAAAAAAAGAAGATAGCTAATAGTAATGATGAATAATTTTGGGCTTGGAGTTTGGCCTAGTGGTAGAGTGCTTGCCTAGCATGCACGAAGACCTGGGTTCAATTCCTCAATACCACATACATAGAAAAATGCTGGAAGTGGAGCTGACGCTGAAGTGGTAGAGCCCTAGCCTTGAGAAAATATAAGGACAGTGCTCAGTCCCTGAGTTCAAGCCCAGGACTGGCCAAATCAAAAGTAGTAAGGCACTGGCATTGAACTGAAGATCTGAGGAACAGCCCAGGCACAGAGTTCAAGCACCACAAACAGCAACAACAAAATCTATGAAATGGCAGTGGTGGTTTTAAGCTAAGCAAAAATAGAGTAGAAACTGGTAAAATACATATTTGTGTGTAAGCAAAATAGCCAGACTTATGCATTAGAACAGGATAGCAACTTGAAGAAAAATTTTGTTTTCCATCTCACTAGGTCCTGTCTCTTAATTTATTCAAGTAAGTAAAATGCTGGGTTTTATAATCATTGCTCTGAATATTAGAAAATCATAATATCTCTCATTAACCAACAAAGACCAGGAACTGGGGCTGCGTTCAAATGACAGAGTATCAGGCAAGAGAAGAAAAAATTGAAGTAAGAACTTGAAGTTCTTGATCCAGAACCTGCATAATAACAGAGCAGCAGCCTGGTGATGGTGCCTCACACCTATAATCTTAGCTACTCAGGAGGCTAAGATCTGAGAATCAAAGTTTAAAGCCAGCCAAAGTACCCAGTTAACTGCCAGAAAATCCAGAAGTGGCACTGTGGCTCACAGATTAAAGCACTAGCCTTGAGCTGAAGAGCTCAGGGACAGTGCCCAGGCCCAGAGTTCAAGCCCCACAATTGACAAAAATCAAACAAGCAAACAAAACTCACAAAGAAGCCTGCAGACCACAGTGGTTCTGCTGAGTCTCTTCTCTATGGGGATCAGGAAACATTTCACTTTTTCTGTCTCTTCCCATCTCAACATTCATACTAAAATAAGACTGTGTTGAAAGTTTCAATTTATAAAAATGTTTTTCATGAAGCACCCTGAAATATTCATCGCTTATATCTCAATTGAAGATAGTTGATTTGGGGCTGCATTGGTAGAGTGCTAGCCTTGAGCAGAAAAGGTCAGGGATAGAGCTGAAGCACTCAGTTGAAGACCCAGTGCCAACACACAAAAGAAATTATGCACTTTATACATATTTTCTAATTTCTTAATGAATTTTTCAGTCTGTATAAATATAGGGTACATTCCTTGTTACTTAAGTAAGATTGCTCTTTTTTTTCTTTTTGCCAGTCCTACAGCTTGGACTCAGGGCCTAGACATTTTCATTGGACTCGCTTGCCCAAGGTGAGTGCTCTGCCTCTTGAAACACAGCGCCACTTCTAGCTTTTTTCTGAATATGCGGTACCGGTGAATAGAACCTAGGTCTTCATGCATTCTAGGTGAGCACTCTACCATTAGGCTACATTCCCAGGCAGTGAGATTCCTCTTACATTCATTGTATGTTCACAGAGTTTGATCTCACACACTGTAGGGCCCTGGTTGGCTTTGACCTGTGATCCTAAGCCCTGAGCCTCCTAAGTAGCTGAAATTAAGGTGTGAGCCAGTATGATGGCTTCCATTCTTTTTTCTACAAAAATATATGTAGTTATCTAAAATATATCTATAGCTGAAAAAAATGAATCTCTCCCAAACAAATCTTCAAAGAAACAACCATCCTATTAAAAGGTGGGCTAAAGACTTAAAAGAGTATTCTCTGAAGAAAAAATTAAAATGGGCTTTAGACACATGAAGAAATGCTCCATATCTCTAGCAATAAGGGAAATGAAAATCAAAACAACTTTGAGATTCCACCTGACTCCAGTCAGAATGGCCATTATCAAAAAATGTAATAAGAGATACTGGTGGGGAAGTGACCAGGTGGGATCACACCTACACTGTTGGTGTGAGTGTAAACTCGTTCAACCACTAGGGAAAGCAGTGTGGTGGTTCCTCAAAAGACTGAACATAGAGCTCCCCTATGATCCAGCAAATCCACTACTTGGCATCTACCCAATTGTCCAGAAAAAAGGACATACTAAAGCCACTAGCACAATGATGCTCATTGCAGCACTATTTACCATAGCAAAGCTATGAAACCAACCCAGATGCCACTCAGTAGATGACTGAATCAAGAAGATGTGGTACTTATACACAATGGAATGCTATGCTGCCATCAAAAGGAATGACATTGCCCCATTTGTAAGGAAATGGAAAGACTTGGAAAAATTCATATTAAGTGAAGCAGCCAGACCCAAAGAAACATAAGCTCAATGGTTTCCCTCATTTGTAATAATTAGTTCACATCTAGGACTCTCCTAGAGGATTACAATAACTCAAAAACCTAGGTATATAAGGTCATATAGGATGAGGCTAAATGAAAGGATCTCTAGGATATGGGAACAAGAGCTATATCTTGTGTCATCGTTGCTCTTAATCTTGTGTGATTTTTGTCCTTAATCTACTATGTTATTTCTCATCTCTTATTTTGCCCTTTGGTTAATGTCAGATTGTTACTGTATCTGATTTTTCCCTGGCATATTGTATATATGTTTATTTGTTTATGTCAAATAGGAAAGGGAAGGGGGGAAACAAGATGATTGGGAAGGGGAGGGGAGAGGGAACTGGGGACAAAAATATGTGGAGTGGAATAAATGTGTGAGAAGTAATGCAGTCCACTACCTGTAAATGTAATCGTAACCCCTCTATACATTACCCTGAAAATAAAAAAGAGACTATCAAAATATCTGTAGAAAATGAGGTTGGATGATGGAAACAACCAGATGCCCTACTACAAAAAATGTGATACACACACACACACACACACACACACACACACACACAAACGCACACACACACAATGGAATGATATATAGCCAACCGACAAGATAAAATAATGGCATTCTTGGGGAAGTGGATGAAAAGGAAAAAAATCATATTAACTGAAGTAAGCCAAACTCAAAGGAACATAGGCCCAAGAGTCTCCCTCATTTGTCAAATTCAGTAGAAACCTTGGGCTCTGCTACCAGAGATTTACAATAGAACAAAATCTAGAGACATCGTGACAAATAGTATGACACTAAATGTAAGGACCTCCAAGATAAAGAAACAAAACTCATATAATGAGTGATTGTTGTCCTTAATGAACTATGTGATCTCTTATCTCTTTTGCTATCCCTTGGTTATATCATAATGTTACAATATTTCACCTTGTTTTCTGATATATTTCATATGTGCCTAATTGGTTATTTGAAATTGGATAGGGAAGGGGGGAAATGAACATGAATGGGGGTAGGGGAAGGGAAATGGGGACCATATCATTACATGGGGTATCAAAGTTTGAGAAGTAATGCACCTTCTATCTGGTGAATATAATGTAACCCTTCTATAAATTACAATAAATATAAATACATAAAAAGAAGATCTGCACAGAAAAAAATAATAATGGCATTTTTGGGGTAGTGGATGAAATTAGAGTGAATCCTGTTGAGTGAGATAAGTCAAGACCAAGGAACAAAAGGTACATGATATCCTTAATATATGGATATTAGTTTCAAACAGTAGTAGAGCGATGATTGAATAGTTGATACCCAAAGTTCTGGACATAATTTTGGAGATATAAACATAACTACATAGACATAAAAATCTAGGATAGACTATACACTCTATAGACATGTGTTTTATTATAGATTAATCTGTATCTATGACATACAAAGACTCAGCTTAATTTTTACTATATTCTAAAATCTATGTGCCAGTGATTGTATAGCGATTCCCTTCTTGAATACTTGTTGGTTAAACATGACATTTGAAATATGATGTAAAATTCAATGTTAATAAATTTTTTAAAAAAGAGGCTAGAGGTAAATACCACTAATGTACTTGCTCTAAGTGGTACAGAAATTTTCTTAATGATCAAGGGTTTTTATTACATCTTTATGCAATTATTTTAGTTCTGAGTGTTCTACACTCAATGATACTTCTGGAAAGATGATATAGCTGACTGTGTAGATGGTATGAAGACATACTGGCCTAAACGTAGAATAAAGCATTGGTAAGTGGCTGTTAGCTGTCCAGATTCTACTGGAATATGTGGAAAGAATTTATTAAGCACAATGCAGGCTCTTAGTCAGATCAGGATCAAGATTATGTGGTTCCATCAGATGAATGAGGAAAGATCAGAAAAATCTACTAAGATATCCAGATATACTTTTTAAACTAAGGTATCTGGACTCCTTTTTTTTTGTTTCTTGGTGGGGAGGTTGAACTTTGGACCTGGGCAAGGTCTCTTAGTTCTTTTTCCTCAAGGCTAATGCTGTACCAGTTTTAGCCACAACTCCACTTAGTTTTTGGGTGGATAAGTGGAGAGTAGAATCTTACAGTTTTTTTTGTTTTCATTTTTTTTGCTTGCAAAGGCTTTGAATCACCTTCTCCCTGGCTAGTAGAATGACAATTATGACCCTCCAGCGCCTGGCTAGTGATTTTTTGAAAACTGGACTTTATTCCAAATCACATACCTGGTTCCTAGCAAAGTTTTGAAGCCTGACTTAAATGTGACAGATTTTTGTCACTTGGAGACACTCTGTGCTGAACGTTAGAAATCTAACAGGTGAGTCACAGTGGCACTTCCAGTTTTTTGTTTATGTATTGCTGAGGAATGGAATCCAGGGTTTCATACATGCTAGGTAAGCTTCATTTTCAGCCCAAGGTTTTATGTTTTTTTTTCAGTGTTGTTGCTTCTAAGGTATTGTATGATGTTCTTTCATTTTCTTTGCTTTTTACCTCTTTTCTTCTTTTTCCCTTTAGTTTTATTCTCTGTAGTCACTGTGTTGAATTCGGGTACCCTGTGTCTTGTACATAGGTTTATGTGATTTGGGGAATGGAGAGGGTATAATAAAATGGTAAAAAAAAAAAAACAAAGGAAAAAGGGTGAACCAATTGAACAGTGATACTTGGAAGACACTAAACAGAAATGAACTGAACAATCTGGGTGGAGAGGGGGCTGAGGGTAGGAAAACAGAGAAAAATGAGGGAGGGGATAACAATTTTCTTAAGAAATATGTTCATTACTTATGTAACCGTATGCCAACTATATATTGACTTAACAAAATAAATTAACTTAAAAAATAATTTAGCCGGGTATGGTGGCTCACACTTGTAAATGTAGCTACTCAAGAGGCTGGGATCCAAGGATAGCAGTTCAAAGTCAGCCTGGGCACTGAAGTCCATGTGACTCTTATCTCCAATTAACCACCAGAAACCCAGAAGTGGCCCTATGGCTCAAGGGATAGGGCAGTAGTCTTGAGCTGAAAAGCTCAGTGACAAGACCCAGGTGCAGAATTGCAGTCCCATGACTTGAATGATGAATGATACTAGCCAGGCTCTGTGCGCTCACACTTGGAATCCTATCTACACAGAATCAGGTTTGAATCCAGCCCAAACAAATTGCATGATAGTCTGATTTACAGTTCATTACCAAAAATCTGGAAGTGGAGCTGTGGATAAAGTGGTAGAACACTAGCCTGAAGCAAAAAAAAACTTTTAAGGACAGTTCCCAGGCCCTGGGTTCAAGTCCCAGGACTTGCATAAAACAACAAAATGTGACGCTGAGTCGTCCATCATTTGGTGTTATAGTTCAATATTCTTGATATGCGTCTTAGAAATTAAGTCCCTAGCAAATACTCTCCCCTGAAATGCTGCTTCATAGCTGATTCATAGAATTTCAGCATCATTACTATCACCTACCAGTTAGCATAGCAGTCTACTACTGAAAATTTGAACAAAACTTTTGAGTAATCCTAATAAATCTGTGTATCATCTGCACACACATCAAATCAGCAGGAGCTATGTTCTACTATTATATAAATGTATTTAATCCCTTCTTGACTTAATGAGCCTTAAAGAGTAAAACATATGAAGTAGTTATGAAACTAACAGTCACCATTCTTCTACCTAATATTGTAATATAAGTTTATAAATGCAAGGACTATTCTGAAGTGTGCAGAAGATAGCTTCTAATTATAATATTCTCATGAAGTATAGTTTTTAAGAAACATGTTGCTTGCTTTGGGAAAGCAAAGGCAAGGAAAAATGATATAAGTAAGTTCCCTATTTATCAGAAGGAATATACTATTGGGTTTGGATCAACTTCATTCATTCCGTGCTGATGAAACAAATATTTGCAATTCCTGAGGCCAATCACTTCATTGTGATGCAAAATCAGCAGCTTAGATCAATCTTCCAAAAAAGGAAAGGAACAAATGAGAAGCAATTAAGGTTTCCAAAATGAACCAGGTGGTGGTGGCAGCTCACACTTGTAATTCTATCTACTCAAGGCCTGAAATCCAAGGATCTGGATTAAGTCTGTCTGGGATGAAGATATTACTGTCTGTGACATCATCTCTGTTATCACAGCCCAGCTGATACACTCTGCCCAAGAGGTTCCAAACACCAAAGTCCATCTCCTATTTGAAATACTACCAAACGTACTCACATATTATTTCCTCTTTGGGAGATAGTTGAAACATGTACCAGAAACATTTCCCTGGCTTCAGAGTGGAAGGGGAAATATATACTCACTAGAATCCCATCTAGTAAATTACAGTCAATCATCGTTCCTCACATCTTGTTAGTTAAATTGAACAATGAGTGTTTGGATCAGAAGCAATGTGTATGAGCATACATGTTGTAAAAGTACTGTAATCCTAGCTACTCAAGATAAGCTAAGAACTGAGGATTCCAGTTCAAAATCAGCCACGCAATAAATTCCATAAGATTTTTACCTCTAATTAACCAGCAAAAAACAGAGCGTTGAATTGTGCTTAAAATGCCACAGCCCTAAGCTTTGCATTAAAGTGCTAGGGGGTAGCATTCAGGATGCCCACTCCCTCCACTCCTTTTTAACACAGTACTAGAATTCCTAGGGAGTGCAATAAGGCAAGAAGCAAGCATAAAGGGGATCCAAGTAGGGAAAGAGGAAATAAAACTATCCCTCTTTGCCGATGACATGATTCTGTATTTAAAGAATCCTATAGACTCTACTCCCAAGCTCCTTGAGCTGATTCAAAGATTTGGAAGGGTAGCAGGCCATAAAATGAACCCTCACAAATCAACTACCTTACTTTACGCCAACACTGAGAGGAACGAGGCAATAATCAGGAAAGAAATTCCTTTCACAGTAGCCTCAAAGAAAATAAAGTACCTAGCAATTAGCTTAACTAAGAATGTAAAGGACCGTTTAGATGAAAACTTTAAAACCATAAAAAAGGAAATTGAAGCAGAACTAAGGAAATGGAAAAACCTCCCATGCTCCTGGATTGGAAGAATCAACATTGTGAAAATGACAATCTTGCCAAGGGCTATCTAAAAATTCAATGTAATCCCAATCAACATCCCAATGTCATTCTTTAAAGAAATAGAAGAGGCAATTCAAAATTTCATATGGAATAATAAAAGACCCCGTATAGCAAAAATACTTCTTAGCAGAAATAACAGCGCTGGAGGAATTTCAATTCCAAACTTAAGACTCTCTTACAGAGCTATAATTCTCAAAACAGCTTGGTACTGGCACAAGAACAGGCCTGAAGTCCATTGGAGGAGGAATGCGGACCCAGATATTAAACCACAGACCTATGGCCACCTAATCTTTGACCAGGGAGCCAAAAAAATAGAATGGAAGAAAGATAGCCTCTTCAACAAGTTGTGCTGGCAGATCTTTCCTCCAGGAAGACATAACGATCCTAAATATTTACACACCCAATCCCGGAGCTCCAAACTTCATCAAGCAAACTTTACTTACACTGAAACCATACATAGATCGAAATACAGTGATTGTTGGTGAGTTTAACACACCACTCTCACCTATGGACAGATCAACAAGGCAAAAACTCAAAGGAGAAACCTTAGAACTGAACAACTATATAGACCGACTAGATGTAACAGACATCTGCAGAATATTCCACCCAGTAACACCACAATATACGTTTTTCTCAGCAGCACATGGAACATTTTCCAAAATAGACCACATCTTAGGCCATAAAGCAAACCTGGACAGATTCAGAAACACTGAAATTATTCCATGCACACTCTCAGACCATAAAGGCATCAAATTGGAGCTGAACACACATCTCCACCAAAGAAAACCATGTAACTCATGGAGACTGAACAACACACTGTTGAAACAAAAACAATGGGTAATCGAAGAGATCAGAACAGATATCCAACTGTTTATGAAATTTAACAATAAGGACCACACAAATATCAACTCCTTAGGGACACAACAAAGGCAGTACTCAGAGGAAAATTTATAGCGCGGAGTGCCTACAACAGCAAGTTGGGAAAATGGCAAACCAACTAGTTAATGTCTCACCTTAACCTCCTGGAAAAAGAGCAACAAACCAACCCTAAACCCATTAGGAGAAAGCAAATTATTAAAATCAAAGCAGAATTAAATGATTTGGAATAAAAAAAACTATAGAAAGAATCAACAAAACAAGGAGTTGGTTCTTTGAAAGAATTAACAAAATTGACAAGCCCTTAGCAAATCTTACCAAAAAAAGAAGAGAGCATATCGAAATAAACAAAATCGCAGATGAAAATGGTAATATCACGACAGAAATTACCAAGATCCAGAATATCATGAGGGAATAGTTCTCAAACCTTTACGCCAACAAATTTGCGATCTAGAAGAAATGGATGAATTCCTAGACAATATTAACATACCCACACTGAACCAAGAAGAGCTAACCCAAGTCAACAGGCCTATTTCAAGCTCTGAAATAGAAATGGAAATTAGACAACTTCCACTTAAGATCCCAGGGCCAGATGGATTCACAGCTGAATTCTATAAGGTCTTCAAAGCAGAGCTCACACCAATACTCCTCAGGCTCTTCTACGAAATTGAAAATGAAGGTTCTTTACCAAACTCATTCTGTGAAGCCAGTATATCCCTCATCCCCAAACCAGACAGAGATTCATCAAAGAAAGAGATCTATAGTCCCATTTCTTTGATGAACATCGATGCAAAACTTCTCAACAAAATACTGGCCAACCGTCTACAACAAGTCATCAAAAAAATTATACACTGCGATAAAACTGGATTCATCACAGGGAGGCAAAGCTGGTTCAACATACACAAATCAATTAATATAATTCAACACATCAACAGGAGCAGGGATAAAATCACATGATTGTCTCAATAGATGCGGAAAAGGCATTTGACAAGATCCAAAACCCCTTTATGTTAAAAGATGTGGAGAAACTAGGAATCCATGGAACATTTCTCAATGTAATAAAGGCTGTGTATGAGGAACCCACTGCTAGTATTATACTTAATGGTGAAAATCTAAAGCCATTCCCTCTAAAATAAGGAACGACACAAGGATGCCCACTCTCTCCACTCCTTTTTAACATAGTACTAGAATGCCTAGGCAGTGCAATAAGGCAAGAAACAAGCATAAAGGGGATCCAAGTAGTGAAAGAGGAAATAAAACTATCCCTCTTTGCAGATGACATGATTCTGTATTTAAAGAATCCTATAGACTCTACTCCCAAGCTCCTTGAGCTGATTCAAAGCTTTGGAAGGGTAGCAGGCCATAAAATCAACCCTCACAAATCAACTGCCTTACTTTACGCCAACACTGAGAGGAAAGAGGTAATAATTAGGAAAGAAATTCCTGTCACAATAGCCTCAAAGAAAATAAAGTACCTAGCAATTAGCTTAACTAAGAATGTAAAGGACCGTTTAGATGAAAACTTTAAAACCATAAAAAAGGAAATTAAAGCAGAACTAAGGAAATGGAAAAACCTCCCATGCTCCTGGATTGGAAGAATCAACATTGTGAAAATGACAATCTTGCCAAGGGCTATCTACAAATTCAATGTAATACCAATCAACATCCCAATGTCATTCTTTAAAGACATAGAAGAGGCAATTCAAAATTTCATATGGAATAATAAAAGACCCCGTATAGCAAAAACACTTCTTAGCAGAAAGAACAGCGCTGGAGGAATTTCAATTCCAAACTTAAGACTCTATTACAGAGCTATAATTCTCAAAACTGCTTGGTACTGGCTGGAGAACAGGCCTGAAATCCAATGGAGTAGAACTGCGGACCCAGATATTAAACCACAGACCTATGGCCACCTAATCTTTGACCAGGGAGCCAAAAATATAGAATGGAAGAAAGATAGCCTCTTCAACAAGTTGTGCTGGCAGAACTGGTTAAACACCTGCAGAAAACTAAAGTTGGATCCTTCTTTGTCACCTTGCACTAGAATTAACTCCAAATGGATCAAAGACGTGGAGGTAAAAGCTGACACACTGAAAAGTTTACCGGAAGGAATAGGAGAAACACTAGGCATCCTTGGCACAGGTCGAAACTTTCTTAATAAGGACCAAGAATCACAACAAATCAGAGAAAGGCTGGATAAGTGGGACTGCATTAAACTGCAGAGCTTTTGTATGGCAAAGGATATAGCTAGTAAACTAATCAGGAAGCCTACAGAGTGGGAGAAGATCTTCACCAACCAAACAACAGACAAAGGCCTCATATCTAAAATATATCAACAACTCAAAAAATTGAATCACTCCAAAACTAACCTCCAAAGTAACACCCATCCCATTAAACATGGGCCAAAGACTTAAAGAGAGTCTTCTCTGAAGAAGAAACAAAAATGGCCTATAGACACATGAAGAAATGCTCCACATCTCTGGTCATAAAAGAAATGCAAATCAAAACAACTCTAAGATTCCACCTCACTCCAGTTAGAATGGCCAGGATCAGGAAAACGAATGACAACAGATGCTGGAGGGGATGTGGCCAGGAGGGATAACTACTACACTGTTGGTGGGAGTGCAAACTCGTTCAACCACTATGGAAAGCAGTGTGGCAGTGCCTCAAAGGCTAAACATAGAACTCCCCTATGACTCAGCAATTCCACTACTTGGCATTTACCCAACAATCCAGAAACAAGGGCATACTAAACCCACTAGCACAACAATGTTCATTGCAGCACTATTCACCATAGCAAAGATATGGAACCAACACAGATGTCCCTCAGTGGATGAGTGGATCAACAAGTTGTGGTATTTGTACACTATGGAATTCTAACCTGCTGTCAGAAAGAATGACATCGCCCCATTTGTTAGGAAATGGAAAGAGTTAGAACAAATCATATTAAGTGAAGTAAGCCAGACTCAAAGGAACTTAGGCTCAGTAGTTTCCCTCATTCGTCATAATCAGTAGAAACCTTGGGCTCGACTAGCAGAGATTGTCAATAGAGCAAAAGGCCATATATAAGGCAATATAATGTGAAGCTAATTGAAAGGAACTCCAGGATATTAAAACAAAAGCCATATAATGAATGATTGTTGTCCTTAATGTACTATGTTGTCTCTCATCTCCTTTGCTGTCCCTTGGTTATCCCATATTGGTATAGTATCTCACTTTGTTATCTGATATATTGAATTTATTTGTATTTGGATATTTGAAATTTGATAGGGAAGGGGGGAAAACCAAGACGGGTGTGGGGTGTGGGGTTAGAGGGAAATGGGTACCAAGACATGTGAAAGGGTATCAATGTATGTGAATTAATGCACCTTCTGTCTGGCAAATATCATGTAACCCTTTTACTAATTACCAGAAAAAAATGAAAAAAAAGAAAGTTGTAGTGTGGGGAGAGGATGATGGGGTCAAATACATTTCCTCTTAGAAATATACCTCATCTGGTTGTCCTGGATTTTCGTGGCCTTCTTCTTAGAGAAAGGCCTGTTATACTGGATTTGTGGCTTGGTAATGATCTAGCATGTACATCTTCGAGTAAGACATCCACAACTTCCATGCCTGAGACTCGAGTTTCCAGAACTTTGGCAACAGCACAGCAACAACTTTCTTCCTCCTGAGCCACAGGCCAAGAGAGCTGGCTTGAGTTGGTTGTTAGTTACAGTGGCTTGGTTACCAGGGTTCCATATTCTGTTCCATTGTGAGGGAGGCAGGGTCACCTTTCAGGGCCCAATGACCAAAGATCCTTGCTCACAGAAGACTTCACCAAAGACATACTGGAGGCTGAATCTCTCCTCCAATCTCACAATATACATGTGGATGTAGTAAACAGCACACCTTATTTGTCCAATCCCAATGTCTTCCACTAGGCCCAACTACCAGTCTGGTCTCAGGCTCAAGGAGCCTTTCTTAGGTAAGATCCAAACTTAAGGGTCAATATTGCCCTCATCCTTTACAAAACATTTGATTCACAGAGCCTTCTCTGCCTGCATTTTGCCCCTTGTCGAATTTTTTTTTGTTTTTGCTAGTCTTGGGACTTGACCTCAGAGTGTGAACATTGTTCTTGGGCTTTCTTTAGGCTTTAGCTGTCCCACCGAGCCACAGCACCACTTGCAGCGCTTTCTGTGTATGTGGTAATGAGGAATCAAACCTGAGTCTTTTTGCGTGGTAGTCAAGGACTCTACCACTAGGTCAAACACACAGGGCTTCTTGCACATATTTTTGACGTCAATCTTCTAGGATATTATTAGGTTTCTGCATCTTAATCACTTTTTTCCTGATGATTAGCTTTGCTGTCATGTGTAAAAAATGCAAGAGGGAAAAGCACAGAAGAATTAGTGAAATTATAAAAAAAAGCATTTCACACATGGATAAGTGTTCATTCTTTGTAGGAGAAAGGATATTTTGATATGATGATGATGACTTTATAATTACTATGTCAGGGTTGACAGTTTGGCATAGTGGTAGAGTGCTTGCCTAGCATCCATGCACATCTGGGTTTGATTGCTCAGTATCACATACATAGAAAATCTTGATGTGGCACTGTGGCTCAAGTGGCAGAGGTCTAGACTTGAGAAAACCCGGGGACAGTGCTCAGGCCCTGAATTCAAGCCCCAAAACGGGCAGAAAATAAAAGAATATAAAAATGCTTTTTACGAGCTAATTCACTCACAGCATTTGCTTCTGAAATCTTCGCTTCTGCATCTTGTGAAATACCCCTTTCCCTCAACGTAGACAAGAAAAACAGATCCATCCCATGGTCCACTGTGAGGCCACTGGTTGGGCTAAGAGCTAGTCGTGCAGCAACACATAACTTTTATTCTAATACTTTCCAAACTTTGTACTCAAATATGCTACCTACTTACCAACTTAGGTCGGTTATCCTTATGCTATATCTGTTCTTCATTACCACAATATTCTTACACTCCTACGTTAATCTTTTGTACATCCCCTGACCTCTCTCATTCTTTTTTTCTACCTCTGGACGTCTGCTCGTCTTTCAACCCTTATACTGCACGGATCTACACTTGATGGCTGTTGAGCAATATTGTATATGTAGGTGGTTAATTATTCTCTATGCTCAGAGGGACTTAAAGACAATAGAGATTGGATTGAGAGGCTTATTTTTTTGGGAATAAATCGCTTATCAGTGGTTGTATTAGACTGGTCTGTAAGTGCACAAAAAGAAAATGTGATAATACCAATCAAAACTTGTGAACATTTAGTGTCTGCCAGCTACAGAGGTCTAGGTTGGTTATATCTGAAAAACTATAATCGTATTTAGTAGTAATCTTGCTCCCATTTTCAAATGGGCAGAACAAGAAACTCAAGAAAAATGTCAAATCAAGAAACAACATCCCCCACCCAATGTAAATAGGCAATGGAACAGTCACTGGCAAACCTAGAGGAGAGTCTTCCAAATGCTACACAAATTCAAATGATAAACATCATTAATGGAAAATGTGAAAATATAAATAAAGAAATAATGGAGGAAGCCATAGCTGAACAAGAGGAAAGCAAAAACAAGGTGATAAGTGAAAAAGAAGAAGCCATAAAGGAGGCCATAATAAAGGTCTTTCAAAGAAAGATGGATGAATTCATAGAATCCACAAATAAAAACTGGACCAAACTCTAGCAAATGTCCAAAGAAAATAAAGCTACTGAGCTAACCACTCAAAAGGAAATCAAGGAGATAAAGAAATCCATACATGATGTAAAACAAGAGAGGCAAGGCATAAAAAGTGAGCAATTAGAAGCAAGGGAGATGAAAAATAAAGTAGATAGCTTTGATAGCAGGTTAGACAATGCAGAGGAGAGAATTTCCGGGGCTGAAGATAATTTAGGTATTATAAATAACAGAAAATGAGTCGATCCAAATCTAGAAAATATGAGAGACAGCTTCAGGAGGTCCAAGATACAATTAGGAAGCCTAATTTAAGGCTAGTTGGAATTGAGGAGGGCGTGGAGAAAGAGGTCAATGGTATTGGAAATATACTTCAGGGAATCATCTCAGAGAATTTCCCAAATATCCAGAAGGGCAGGCCCATCCACATACGAGAAGCTTTTAGAACCCCAAACAGACCTGACCAGAAAAGAACATCCCACCGCCACATTGTGATCCGAACTGGATCAATAGAAACGAAAGGAAAGATCCTAAAGTCAGCCAGGGAAAAGGAATCAGTAACCTATAAAGGCAAACCAATCAGAATAACCCCAGATTTCTCAGCAGAGACCATGCAAGCACGAAGTGACTGGAAGCATATATGTCATGCCCTTAAATCAAATAACTACCAACCAAGAATACTGTAGCCAGCTAAGCTCTCATTCAAACTGAGGGAACAATAAAACATTCCATTCCAGGGAAAAGCTGCAACAATATGTCGAAACAAAACCAACACTACAGAGAATTCTCAACGATGCTCTACATATACAAAACCAAAATAAATGCATTATAGGGAAAGAAATGGCACCTAAACAGCATACCATCTAAGGACCACAAGAACTGTCCAGACACAGGCCCTACTAAAAGCTTTTAAAAATGGTAGGAACTAATAAATATCTCTCAATCCTAACAGTCAATATCAATGGACTTAACTCTCCAATTAAATGGCATAGGCTGTCTAGTTGGATCAAAAAGCAAGAGCCATCGTTCTGCTGTCTTCAAGAGACGCATCTTAACCAAAAACAATCATCTTTTGAAAGTGAGAGGTTGGAATAAACTCTATCAAGCTAACTGCCCCCATAAACAGGCTGGAGTTGCCATCCTCATATCAGATAAAATAGACTTCAAACTAAAATTAGTAAGAAAAGACAAAGAAGGTTACAACATACTACTAAAGGTATCTTTCCTCCAGGAAGACATAACGATCCTAAATATTTACACACCCAATCCCGGAGCTCCAAACTTCATCAAGCAAACTTTACTTATACTGAAACCATACATAGATCGAAATACAGTGATTGTTGGTGAGTTTAACACACCACTCTCACCTATGGACAGATCAACAAGGCAAAAACTCAACAGAGAAACCTTAGAACTGAACAACTATATAGACCAACTAGATCTAACAGACATCTGCAGAATATTCCACCCAGTAACACCACAATATACGTTTTTCTCAGCAGCACATGGAACATTTTCCAAAATAGACCACATCTTAGGCCATAAAGCAAACCTGGACAGATTCAGAAACACTGAAATTATTCCATGCACACTCTCAGACCATAAAGGCATCAAATTGGAGCTGAACACACATCTCCACCAAAGAAAACCCTGTAACTCATGGAGACTGAACCACACATTGTTGAATCAAAAACAATGGGTAATCGAAGAGATCAGAACAGATATCCAACTGTTTATGAAATTTAACAATAAGGAGCACACAAATATCAACTCCTTAGGGACACAACAAAGGCAGTACTCAGAGGAAAATTTATAGCGCGGAGTGCCTACAACAGCAAGTTGGAAAAATGGCAAACCAACTAGTTAATGTCTCACCTTAACCTCCTGGAAAAAGAGCAACAAACCAACCCTAAACCCATTAGGAGAAAGCAAATTATTAAAATCAAAGCAGAATTAAATGATTTGGAATAAAAAAACTATAGAAAGAATCAACAAAACAAGGAGTTGGTTCTTTGAAAGAATTAACAAAATTGACAAGCCCTTAGCAAATCTTACCAAAAAAAGAAGAGAGCATATCGAAATAAACAAAATCGCAGATGAAAATGGTAATATCAGGACAGAAATTACCAAGATCCAGAATATCATGAGGGAATACTTCTCAAACCTTTACGCCAACAAATTTGAGAATCTAGAAGAAATGGATGAATTCCTAGACAATATTAACATACCCACACTGAACCAAGAATAGCTAACCCAACTCAACAGGCCTATTTCAAGCTCTGAAATAGAAATGGAAATTAGACAACTTCCACTTAAAAAGAGCCCAGGGCCAGATGGATTCACAGCTGAATTCTATAAGGTCTTCAAAGCAGAGCTCACACCAATACTCCTCAAGATCTTCAACGAAATTGAAAATGAAGGTTCTTTACCAAACTCATTCTGTGAAGCCAGTATATCCCTCATCCCCAAACCAGACAGAGATTCATCAAAGAAAGAGATATATACACCCATTTCTTTGATGAATATCGATGCAAAACTTCTCAACAAAATACTGGCCAACCTTCTACAACAACTCATCAAAAAAATTATACACTATGAACAAACTGGATTCATCACAGGGAGGCAAAGCTGGTTCAACATACACAAATCAATTAATATAATTCAACACATCAACAGGAGCAGGGATAAAATCACATGATTGTCTCAATAGATGCGGAAAAGGCATTTGACAAGATCCAAAACCCTTTTATGTTAAAAGATGTGGAGAAACTAGGAATCCATGGAACATTTCTCAATGTAATAAAGGCTGTGTATGAGGAACCCACTGCTAGTATTATACTTAATGGTGAAAATCTAAAGCCATTCCCTCTAAAATAAGGAACGACACAAGGATGCCCACTCTCTCCACTCCTTTTTAACATAGTACTAGAATGCCTAGGCAGTGCAATATGGCAAGAAACAAGCATAAAGGGGATCCAAGTAGGGAAAGAGGAAATAAAACTATCCCTCTTTGCAGATGACATGATTCTGTATTTAAAGAATCCTATAGACTCTACTCCCAAGCTCCTTGAGCTGATTCAAAGCTTTGGAAGGGTAGCAGGCCATAAAATCAACCCTCACAAATCAACTGCCTTACTTTACGCCAACACTGAGAGGAACGAGGCAATAATCAGGAAAGAAAATCCTTTCACAATAGCCTCAAAGAAAATAAAGTACCTAGCAATTAGCTTAACTAAGAATGTAAAGGACCGTTTAGATGAAAACTTTAAAACCATAAAAAAGGAAATTAAAGCAGAACTAAGGAAATGGAAAGACCTCCCATGCTCCTGGATTGGAAGAATCAACATTGTGAAAATGACAATCTAGCCAAGGGCTATCTACAAATTCAATGTAATACCAATCAACATCCCAATGTCATTCTTTAAAGAAATAGAAGAGGCAATTCAAAATTTCATATGGAATAATAAAAGACCCCGTATAGCAAAAACACTTCTTAGTAGAAAGAACAGCGCTGGAGGAATTTCAATTCAAAACTTTAGACTCTATTACAGAGCTATAATTCTCAAAACAGCTTGGTACTGGCACAAGAACAGGCCTGAAGTCCAATGGAGTAGAACTGCGGACCCAGATATTAAACCACAGACCTATGGCCACCTAATCTTTCACCAGGGAGCCAAATATATAGAATGGAAGAAAGATAGCCTCTTCAACAAGTTGTGCTGGCAGAACTGGTTAAACACCTGCACAAAAATAAGTTGGATCCTTCTTTGTCACTTTGTACTAGAATTAACTCCAAATGGATCAAAGACCTGGAGGTAAAAGCTGACACACTGAAACGTTTACAGGAAGGAATAGGAGATACACTAGGCCTCCTTGGCACAGGTCGAAGCTTTCTTAATAAGGACCAAGAATCACAACAAATCAGAGAAAGGCTGGATAAGTGGGACTGCATTAAACTGCAGAGCTTTTGTATGGCAACGGATATAGCTAGTAAACTAACCAGGAATCCTACAGAGTGGGAGAAGATATTCTCCAACCAAACAACGGACAAAGGCCTCATATCTAAAATATATCAACAACTCAAAAAATTGAATCACTCCAAAACTAACCTCCAAAGTAACACCCATCCCATTAAAAATGGGCCAAAGACTTAAAGAGAGTCTTCTCTGAAGAAGAAACAAAATGGCCTATAGACACATGAAGAAATGCTCCACATCTCTGGTCATAAAAGAAATGCAAATCAAAACAACTCTAAGATTCCACCTCACTCTAGTTAGAATGGCCAGGATCAGGAAAACGAATGACAACAGATGCTGGAGGGGATGTGGCCAGGAGGGATCACTACTACACTGTTGGTGGGAGTGCAAACTCGTTCAACCACTATGGAAAGCAGTGTGGCAGTGCCTCAAAAGGCTAAACATAGAACTCCGCTATGACCCAGCAATTCCACTACTTAGCATTTACCCAACAATCCAGAAACAAGGGCATACTAAACCCACTAGCACAACAATGTTCATTGCAGCACTATTCACCATAGCAAAGATATGGAACCAACCCAGATGTCCTTCAGTGGATGAGTTGATCAACAAGTTGTGGTATTTGTACACAATGGAATTCTATGCTGCTGTCAGAAAGAATGGCATCGCCCCATTTGTTAGGAAATGGAAAGACTTAGAACAAATCATATTAAGTGAAGTAAGCCAGACTCAAAGGAACTTAGGCTCAGTGGTTTCCCTCATTCGTCATAATGAGTAGAAACCTTGGGCTCTACTAGCAGAGATTGTCAATAGAGCAAAAGGCCATATATAAGGCCATATAATGTGAAGCTAATTGAAAGGACCTCCAGGATATTGACACAAAAGCCATATAATGAATGATTGTTGTCCTTAATGTAATATGTTGTCTCTCATCTCGTTTGCTGTCCCTTGGTTATCCCATATTGTTATAGTATCTCACTTTATCTTATATATTGAATTTATTTGTATTTGGATATTTGAAATTTGATAGGGAAGGGGGGAAAACCAAGACGGGTGGGGGGTGTGGGGTTGGAGGGAAATGGGTACCAAGACATGTGAAAAGGTATCAATGTATGTGAATTAATGCACCTACTATCTGGCAAATATCATCTAACCCTTTTACTAATTACAATAAAAAACGGAAAAAAAGAAAGTTGTAGTGTGTGGGGAGGATGATGGGGTCAAATACATTTCTTCTTAGAAATTTACCTCATCTGGTTGCCCTAGATTTTCCTGGCCTTCTTCTTAGACAAAGTTCTGTTATACTGGATTTGTGGCTTGGCAATGATCTAGCATGTACATCTTCGAGTAAGACATCCACAACTTCCATGCCTGAGACTCGAGTTTCCTGACCTTTGGCAAGAGCACAGCAACATCTTTCTTCCTCCTGAGCCACAGGCCAAGTGAGCTGGCTTGAGCTGGTTGTTAGTTACAGTGGCTTGTATACCAGGGTTCCATATTCTGTTCCATTGTGAGGGAGGCAGGGTCACATTTCAGGGCCCAATGACCAAAGATCCTTGCTCACAGAAGACCTCACCAAAGACATACTGGAGGCTGAATCTTTCCTCCAATCTCACAATATACATGTGGATATAGTAAACAGCACACCTTATTTGTCCAATTCCAATGTCTTCCACTAGGCCCAACTACCAGTCTGGTCTCAGGCTCAAGGAGCCTTTCTTAGGTAAGATCCAAACTTAAGGGTCAATATTGCCCTCATCCTTTACAAAACATTTGCTTCACAGTGCCTTCTCTGCCTGCATTTTGCCCCTTGTCGAATTTTTTTTTGTTTTTGCTAGTCTTGGGACTTGACCTCAGAGTGTGTACATTGTTCTTGGGCTTTCTTTAGGCTTTAGCTGTCCCACCGAGCCACAGCACCACTTGCAGCGTTTTCTATGTATGTGGTAATGAGGAATCAAACCTGAGACTTTTTGCTTGTTAGCCAAGTACTCTACCACTAGGTGAAACACACAGGGCATCTTGCACATATTTTTGATGTCAATCTACTAGGATATTTTTAGGTTTCTCTATCGTAATCAATTTTTTCCTGATGATTAGCTTTGCTGTCAAGTGTAAAAAATGCAAGAGGGAAAAACACAGAAGAATTAGTGAAATTTTAAAAAAAAGCATTACACACATAGATAAGTGTTCATTCTTTGTAGGAGAAAGGATATTTTGATATGATGATGATGACTTTATAATTACTATGTCAGGGTTGAGAGTTTGGCATAGTGGTAGAGTGCTTGCCTAGCATCCATGAAGATCTGGGTTTGATTGCTCAGTATCACATAGATAGAAAATCTAGATGTGGCACTGTGGCTCAAGTGGCAGAGGGCTAGACTCGAGAATACCCGAGGACAGTGCTCAGGCCCTGAATTCAAGCCCCAAACCTGGCAGAAAATAAAAGAAAATAAAAATGCTTTTTACGAGCTAATTCACTCACAGCATTTGCTTCTGAAATCTTCGCTTCTGCATCTTGTGAAATACCCTTTTCCCTCAACGTAGACAAGAAAAACAGATCCATCCCATTGTCCACTGTGAGGCCACTGGTTGGGCTAAGAGGTAGACGTGCAGCAACACATAAGTTTTATTCTAATACTTTCCAAACTTTGTACTCAAATATGGTACCTACTTACCAACTTATTTCAGTTATCCTTATGCTATACCTTTTCTTCTTTACTACAATATTCTTACACTCCTACGTTAATCCTCTTGTACCTCCCCTGACCGCTCTCATTCTTTTTTTCTATCTCTGGACATTTGTTGGTCTTTCAACCCTTATACTGCACGGATGTACACTTGATGGCTGTTGAGCAATATTGTATATGTAGGTGGTTAATTATTCTCTAGGCTCAGAGCGACTTAAAGACAATAGAGACTGGATTGAGAGGCTTATTGTTTTGGATATAAATCGCTTATCAGTGGTTGTATTAAACTGGTCTATAAGCGCACAAAAAGGAAGAGTGATAATACCAATCAAAACTTGCGAACATCTAGTGTCTGCCAGCTACAGAGGACTAGGTTGGTTATATCTGAAATATTATAATCGTATTTAGTAGTAATCTTGCTCCCATTTTCAAATGGGCAGAACAAGAAACTCAAGAAAAATGTCAAATCAAGAAACAACATCCCCCACCCATTGTAAACAGACAATGGAACAGTCACTGGCAAACCTAGAGGAGAGTCTTCCAAGTGCTACACAAATGCAATTGATAAACATCCTTAATGGAAAATGTGAAAATATAAAGAAAGTGATAATTGAGGAAGCCATGGCTGAACAAGTGGAAAGCATAAACAAGGTGATAAGTGAAAAAGAAGAAGCCATAAAGAGGCCATAATAAAGGTTTTTCAAAGAAAGATGGATGAATTCATAGAATCCACAAATAAAAACGTGACCAAACTCCAGCAAATGTCCAAAAAAATAAAGCTACTGAGCTAACCACTCAAAAGGAAATCAAGGAGATAAAGAAATCCATACATGATCTAAAACAAGACATGCAAGCCATCAAAAATGAGCAATTAGAAGCAAGGGAGATGAAAAATAAAGTAAATAGTTTTGAAAGCAGTTAGACAATGCAGAGGAGAGAATTTCCGGGGCTGAAGATAATTTAATTATTATAGAGAAAGAACAGAATATGAGTCAATCCAATTCTAGGAAATATGGGAGAGCGCTTCAGGAGGTCCAAGATACAATTAGGAAGCCTAATTTAAGGCTAGTTGGTATTGAGGAGGGCGTGGAGAAAGAGGTCAATGGTATTGGAAATATATTTCAGGGAATTCTCAAAGGTGCCCTATACATAGAAAACCAAAATAAATGCAATATAGGGAAAGAAATGGCACCTAAACAGCATACCATCGAAGGACCACAAGAACTGTCAAGACACAGGCCCTACTAAAAGCGTTTAAAAATGGTAGGAACTAATAAATATCTCTCAATCCTAACTCTCAATATCAATGGACTTAACTCTCCAATTAAGCGGCATAGGCTGTCTAGTTGGATCAAAAAGCAAGAGCCATCGTTCTGCTGTCTTCAAGAGACACATCTTACCCCAAAACTGTCATCTTTTGAAAGTGAAAGTTTGGAATAAACTCTATCAAGCTAACTGCCCCCATAAACAGGCTGGAGTTGCCATCCTCATATCTGATACATTAGACTTCAAACTAAAATTAGTAAGAAAAGACAAAGAAGGTTACTACATACTACTAAAGGGATCTTTCCTCCAGGAAGACATAACGATCCTAAATATTTACACACCCTTTTGAAGATTCTCAAAAGATTGAAGATACTGCCAGTGTAAGTGAGATTCCAGCATTCATATTAAATAATGCAATGCGTAGGGATTTATATTTGAAATATCACTGTTGACAAAATCTAACACACATTTGCTTAGTATTTGCTTTTGATTTCCCAAGAAGTTCAGTACAAGCTAACATGTGTGGCATATATCGACTGGGAGAAATGATTCAGAATATGTGACTCATTTGAACAGGAGTCAGTGAAAGATACGGAAGCAGGATACCCATATTGTGAAAATTTGTATCTTTTTCATATTTTGTGTTTTTTATTAATTCCACTTGTAGTGTACATTTCTAGGTAAAAACTTTTAAAATATTTCCAAACAATTTGTTGTTTCAACAGCAAAAAAAACCATTTATATGCCTGATAAAATTCACAGAATCCAAATTTTTCCATATTATTCTTTGTTTTTGTGGGGTTTTTTTGGTGGGTCATGGACCTTGAACTCAGCCTGGCTACTATCCCTGAGCTCTTCAGCTCCAGGCTACCACCTTACCCTGGGGCCAAGCCCCACTTCCCATTTTCTAAAGGTAAATTGGAGATAAGAGTCTCAGGTTTTTTGTGCCAGGATGGCTTTAAACCTTGATCCTCAGATCTCAGCCTCCTGAGTAGCTAGGATTATAGAAGTGAGCCACCACCCCATCATGCTCAGCTTTCTGGTTTTATTTTTAAACAAGCCCTTTGGCTGGAACTCGGTCTGAGCACTGTCCTTCAGCTTTCCTCAAGCCTAGTGATCTTCTACTTGAGCCACAGCACTACTTCTGGTTTTTTCTGTGTATGTGGTACTGCGGGATTGAACCTTCGTCTTCATACAGGCACTCTACAACTATGCCAAACTCCCAGCCCCTCCACATTAGTTTTTATGATAGATCTTTCCATGCATCCAGGATGGCTAGAAATCCTTCTTGAGTTTCCCAAGATCAGGGAGTATAGGTGTGTCCCATCCTGTGTGGCTACATAACCATTGTTTAGGGTACAGTTCTCTCTTCATTCTACCCATCTAGAGCAATTTTCATCTTCCATGTATAATCATTAAACATTCAGCTCCTGTTCCTCTCTACTCCATTCTCTGGAACCATCGTGCTTTTTGGCTCTAAGGGTTTGTTGATCCTTGGAAGCTCTGGAAGGGAAAACATACCCTAGCTCTTCCTTTATGACTGCTGTATTTTTAGTTTACTCTAATCAAGATTCATCTGTAAAATATAGTAAAATGTTCTTCCTTTTCAATGCATTGTTTTGCATATTTCTATATTTTGATTATTATTAATAGTTGTGAATGGATTCTCCACATATTTGTTCTAGTATCTGCTTTCTCTTCCGTTATGTACAAATCTAGAAATAGAATTGTTGGACCATATTTCTATGTAATTCCATATCTAGTACTTTTTTAGCACTCTCCACGCCATTTTTGATTGTTTTATATTCCTTGCAGAACTATTCCAAAGTTCTACTTCTTCTCACTACCTTCCCAGTAATAGTTAGACTTTGAAATTTTTTTTGTATGTGTGTGTGTGTGTGTTTGTGTGTGTGTATGTGGATCTTTTTGTTTAAAACTATATTTATATTAACATATTTAAAGTAATGATTTCATTGTAATTTTAATTTTTCTCATGAGTGTTAATATTGAACTTCTTTCTACATTTTGAACTACTATTTCTATATATTCTTTTTAGAAAATCCTCTCCAATCTCCAATTTTTTCCTTTTTTGTGGGGTAGTGGGGAAACTCATGGGGCTTCGACCTTGGGCAGTGAGCTCTTTAGTTTAAGGCTATTGTCCTACCCTGAGTATTGCCCCTCAGTTCTTCTGCTCACAGCTCCCTACCCCTCTTCCCATTATATACAGAACAATGGTCATCCTCAGTCTTTTTGAAAAAGTAAAACATACAGTAAATTTGTAGTATAAAACAGCAAGATTTCTTGCTGTTCTTGCAGTGACTTCTACCTGTAATCCTAGCTACTCAGATATCAGGCTGATATCTAAAGATTTGGTTCAAAGCCAGCCTGGGCATTAGAAAATCTATGAGACTCTCATCGACAGTTAACCACTAGAATATGGGAAATGGCACTGTGGCTTCATAGGTAGGGTGATAGCCTTGAGTTGAAGAGCTCAGGAACAATGCCCAGGCCCAGAGTTCAAGCCTTACAAATCCCCCAGCCAAAAAAAAAGAAAAAAAAGTTTCTTCCCCAAGTGATTATTATGCCAGCCATAGAACATTAACATTCTGGGTGTACTTCACAGTATTATTACTTGATACCCTAAGATTTTGCAATATTCTCACAGTACCAGCATATGTCATCATATAATGTAGTTCCTTTTCAATGGAATAATTCCATTTATAACCTAAATCTACTCCCCCGACTTATTTTTGTCGATACCACAATTGCTCTACCATGATATGCCACAAGCCATTAAACATTTTATGGTGGGTAATTGAAAAGGAGTCTCATGGAATTTTGTGCTAGGCTGGCTTTGAACCATGGTCCTCAGATGTCAGTCTCCTGAGTAGCTAGGATGACAGGCGTGAGCCACCAACACCTGGCTTGCCTTGTTATTTTTTTGTGGGTCTTGGGACTTGAACTCTGGGCCTAGGCACCATCCCTAAGCTTTTCAGGTCAATATTTCATGTAAGTCTAAACATGTAAGTAAAGGAATACAATTCCAACAAAAAAAGAATAAAATTCCAGACATGGTGTGTTTATAACTCAGTGCTAATTACTTGATGAAAATGTGCCATTCCAGAAGCTGGTGTCATTTGATGATGTAGCTGTGGATTTCAGCTGGAAGGAGTGGCAGCATCTGGACAATGCTCAGAGGACCCTGTACAGAGATGTAATGCTGGAGACCTACAGCAACCTGGTGTCCTTAGGTGAGCAAAAGTCAAATTCACTTGCAAGGCCAAGTGCCTTGTTATTTTGCAGATACGTGAATGTTTATCAAACTTTCAATACTATTTAAATGAAAGATTCCAGGCCCTGAGAATTATCATTACTTTCTAAAGAATACCTAAGGTAATTTTGTACTCATTCTTCAGGATACCTTCAGGATACTTTGACAACAGTTCTAAATTATGTTTCCTCTAATGGAGACGACATTCCAAACTTACACAGTAATTGTAAGTGGATAAACCATCCAGAATAGAATATATATCATTATTGGAAATAGGATCTACAAATCACTAAACAGTGAGTTTATAATGGAAACCTGGCACTAGGTGCAATGTTTCATGCCTGTAATCTTAAAATATTCAGGAGGAAGAAATCTAAGAATTCTAATTTGAAGCCAGCAATGGCATAAAAATTGCCATGAAACTCTATAACTCCAAGTAACCCCTCAAAAATGTTAGTGGAGTGTCAAGAGTTTGACTTTGTGGTTGAGTGCTTGCTTAGCATTCATGAAGACCTATGCATGTAAGTGGAGCTGGGACTCAAACTGTTATTTTTCTAGCCTTGAGCAAGATAGCTAAGTGTATGCCATACAAAATGAATCCAGAGCTGGGGAAAAGTCAACCATGGAGCCAGTGAGAAATGAGAAAAAAGATTTAATAGATAACTTGTGAGTAGGATGTCTGCGAACTTAAAGCAATGATGACACAGCATAAGCAATAATTCTCTACTGTTTCTAATTCACAGGGCCCTGTGTTCCCAAACCTGTATTAATTGACATGCTAGAGCACTGTGCAGAACTCTGGATAGGAAATTCCTCTGACAAGAATATCACAGGTGAGTGAATCCATCTTCATATTGATGTTGGAGCCTGAGCCCCATTGGTAAGTTCATGTTGTGATGTACTGATCAATAATATTCTTAGTTACCCTAAATCCTGTGTGGAACCTATGGAATTCTTTGTGAATGAATCAAGAATCATTTTCTTTTCCCAATCCTATGCCTGGTCTCAGGGCCTGAGCATGGTCCTTGGGTTTTCTCAAGGCTAGCTCTCTACTTCTTGAGTCATAGCACCACTTCTGGCTTTTTCTTTGTATGTAGTACCAAGGAACTGAACCAGGTCTTTGTGCATGCTAGCCCAAACCCCCGGCACCAAGAATCATAGGGTGATATGACGAATTCTCTGTGGCAGTAGAGTTAAAGTTAGATTTCTCTGGAGAAATCACTGTGAAACAAAATAAAATGAGAACGCCATGAGCCCGTGGCTCATGCCTGTAATCCTAGCTACTTAGGAGGCTGAGATCTGAGGATCAAGGTTCAAAGACTGACCTATCACAAAAACACCTTAGACTCTTCTCTCCAATGAACCAATAGAAAATGAGAAGTGGGGTTGAGGCTAAAGTCATAGGGCAGTAGCCTTGAGCTGAAGAGCTCAGGAAGAACAGCCAGGTCTAGAATTCAAGTCTCATGACTGCAAAACAAGAAAGAAAGAAAGAAAGAAAGAAAGAAAGAAAGAAAGAAAGAAAGAAAGAAAGAAAGGAAGGAAGGAAGGAAGAAAGAAAGAAAGAAAGAAAGAAAGAAAGAAAGAAAGAAAGAAGAAAGAGGGAAGAAAGAGGGAAGGAAGGAAAGGAAGAAAGAAAGAATGAATGATATTTCATTTCTTTAAAACTAAGACTATAAATGATTGAGTAAACAAGGAATAAGTCAGGGCATTATTCTCTGATAAGGATATTATCTTTTGCTGGTAGGAAGAGACTGGTATTCAGATCCAGACCTTTCCACCAGAAATTGAGCCTAGTGGTAGAGTGCTTGCCTAGCATGCACAAAGACAGAGGTTTGATTCCTTATTTCCACATACATAGAAAAAGCCAGAAGTAATGAATTCATTGGTAGGGTTCTAGTCTTGAGAAAACCCAAGGACAGTGGTTAGGTCTTAAGTTCAAACCCAGGAATGGAAGGAAAAAAAAACAACAAAGTTTCAATCATATAAGAAAATTAACTAGACAATGAGCTGGGAATTTTCTGGTCTTCCATGGTTCTGAGGGAGAGGAGTGTTAGAAAAGGAATTTTTATAAGACTTCAAATGGAAAGAAACAAATTTCAAAATTCCCACAAATACCTAAATTGAGACTTTAGTGAGAAGTTGTAAATGAAGGGATATAGGTGTAAGTCCTTACTCTCAAGAATCGTTCTTGCTTGGATCAAAGGCAAACAGACATATAAACCAAACTTGTGGCCGCTGAATCTAGAAAAAATTCGTGTTCCTCACTTAATGGTTAATAAGCAAACAGCATTGAAACTGGGTAAGGTAATCCTATCTGCTACTCATGACCTGAGACTCTTATCTGTAGTTAACTCTAGAAAACAGGAAGTGGGGCTGTAGCTCAAGGATAGGGGTTATAGTCTTCTGCTGAAGTGTTCAGGGACAGGGCCGAGGCCTATGAACTACAAAAAAAAAGAAAAGAAAAGAAAAGAAAGTTTTAAAAAGATGCAAACAGCACAATATTTAGATTATTTCTCAAAAATAAAAGAAAGGCAGCTATTCCTCAATGTATAAACAAAACAGTATTTGAAAAAAAACAGCTGCAGGTATAGTATAGGTAGTACTCAGCTTAAAACGGTAGGAATACATAGTTAGGTAATTTCAATAAACATTTCCTGTGATATAAAAAGAGAACTAAAACACAGAAAAAAATTATTGGTCATTGTAAAATATCATTTTCTTAATATGTTAGGGAGAAAAGCATATATTTCTCACAAATCAATTTCCACTTTTATATTTTAAAATATCTAACACTTAGGATGGGAAAGTAAAGTCATTACCTTTACAGTAAGGAATATTTGTATCTCATGTATGTTTGTGTCTTTTTTTCTATGACTCATTTTACATGTCCAGCTAATGGAAAATGTGTTCAAGACCTGCCAGGAAAGTCCACATGAATGTCTTTGTGAAGTAGCAGTTGCAAGTAGTATCGAAGTGGAGGAAAACGTGAGATTAGCAACAACTTTAAATTTGAGCTCTACACACAATCCAGAGCTGATTAGGAATAACGGTAACAACTTAGGGGTGAGGACTGAGGAGTTCATTAAGTGTCAGAACATGCTTCTGTTTCCTAAGCCTGATGAGATGCATGCTGCATATAGATCTCGTATGTCTCCTGTTCTTAAAAAATCCATCGGATATTCAGAGCATTTTATTCATGATTGTGACAGTCCAAAAGATCTGCAGTATCATAATTCTGTTCTCCCTGCCCAAGAAATTCTTCAGGGAGGGAGAAAAACTGCTAAATGTACTGTGTGATGAAAAATATTGTACTTAACACCGACCATCACTACACATCCGAAAATGTACACAGGAGAGACTCCTCATACATGTAGTGAATGTGAGAAAACTTTCAGTAATGAAATACGCCTTACAATACCTCAGAGCAAATATCCTGAGATATGTGATGCGTACATCAAGTGTGAAAATTAATTTCTGAGAAGTCAGACCTGACGCTCCAACCTCGATCTCCAAGAGAAGACAAACCTTATGAATATGAGGAACGTAATAAAATTTCTGCCCAGAATTCAGCTCTCAGCACACATCAGAGATCTCACACAGAAGAGAAATCTTTAATGGGATAAATGTGGGAAGACTTTTAGACTGAAATCATACCTCACTTTGCACCAGAGAAGACACACAGAAGAGAAACCTTATGAATGTAACAAATGTGAAAAGTCTTTCACCCAGAAGATACACCTTCGAGTTCATCAAATAACACACACAGGAGAGAAATCTTATAAGTGTAATGAATGTGGAGAATCTTTCCAAGGGAAGGGAAAACTTCGTGTTCATCAGAGAATACACACAGGAGTGAAACCTTATGAATGTAACCAATGAGTAAAGTCTTTCCGACAGAAATCTTCCCTCAAATTTCATCAAAGAACACACACAGGAGAGAAACCTTATGTGTGCAACAAATGTGGAAAGACCTTCAAGTGGAAGTCATATCTTGATGGGCATAATAGAACACACACAGGAGAGAAAACCTATGCATATAGTGAATGCGGAAAATCTTTCAAATGGAAGGTAAAACTCCATGTTCATCAGAGAATATACTCAGGAGAAACACCTTATGAGTGTAACATATGTGGAAAGTCCTTCACACAGAAGCCAAACCTCAACATGCATAAGACAATTCAAACAGGAGAAAAACCTTATGAATGTAACCGAGGTGGGATGTCTTTCAAATGGAAGTCTTCCCTCAAATTGCATCAGAGAACACACACAGGAGAGAAACTGT
The DNA here is from genome assembly GCA_024803745.1 of Megascapheus bottae. NCBI lineage: Eukaryota > Metazoa > Chordata > Mammalia > Rodentia > Geomyidae > Megascapheus > Megascapheus bottae. The sequence continues at coordinate 50,288 of JANJXV010000787.1, forward strand.
ACGAGTGCATCAAATGTGGTAAGACCTTCAGATGAAGTCACATTACAGGAGGCATAACAGAATTCACACATATTAGAAACCTTTGGAATATAACCAAAGTTGAAAGTCTTTCGTGCAGTATTCACCCTTCAGGAAGCGTAAGAGAGTTCACACATATGAGAAGCCTTAGCAATGTAATAAGTAGGAAAGACTTTTTAGTCTGTGGAAGAAAACTCAGCTTGTGTCACCGAACCAACACAAGATAAAACCCTTAATGAATGTAGCAAATGTTCAGTCTTTTCCCCAGAAGGCACAAGTCAAATTTATCACTAAACACCCACAGGATAGAATTCTATGAATAAAATGAAAGGGAAATTTTTTTGAAGAACTCATAGTTGAGTTTGCATGATACCACACAGACACAGGATAAAAATCGTATGAATATAAGAATATGAAAAATCCATCATGAACGCATGACTAAGTATAAAATGCACATAGGAGAGAAAAACCTTATGAATATTACAAATGTGGAAAGTGTTTGACCTGGAAGGCATACTTCTGTGTTCATCACAAACCTGATTCCCATAGAAGAAAAGAAAACTAATGAATAGAACAAATGTGCAATGACTTTTAATCAGAAGTCAGTCTTCAGTACATTTCAGAACATACACAATAGGGAAATTCTGAGTAATGAAAAACATTTAGCTATATATAGAATCTCTGTATATGGGAGCATTAGGGTAAGTCTTCTAAACAAAGTCAACCTTCAGCAAGCATTAAGAGCACTCACAGAAGAAATAATAGCATGTAGGAAAACCTTTCTCAGAAACCTCTAAAAGCTGACTGTGTGGCTTAGTGGTAGAGTGCTAACGTATCAAGGATGAATGCCTGGGTTAGATTCCTCAATACTACGTGAAAAGAGCAAGCCAGAAGCAGCACTGTGGTTCAAATGTTAGAGTGCTAACCTTGAGCAAAAGTAGCTCAGGCCCTGAGTTCAAGCCTAAGGATAGGAGAGAGAGAGAGAGAGAGAGAGAGAGAGAGAGAGAGAGAGAGAGAGAGAGAGAGAGAGAGAGAGAGAGAGAAAGAGAAAAAAGAGAGAGAAACAGGAACTTCTAAATTTTACAGAGATAGAGAAGGAGAGAGAGAAGGAGACAGAAACTAATTTCTAAACTTTACAGTCTTTCTATTTCCTTACAAATTCATCTATGTCATTCTTTCTGACAGAAGCACAGAATCCCATTGTGTAAAAATACCATATTTGATCTACTCATCAACTGACGGGCATCTGGGTTGGTTCCATACCTTTGCCATAGTAAATAGTGCTGTGATAAATGTTATTGTTCTAGTGAATTTAGTATGTCCTATCTGGACGATTGGCAAGTAGTGAAATTGCTGGATCACAGGGGAGCTCTATGTTTAGTCTTTTTGGGATACTGCCATAGTGCTTTCCATAGTGGTTGAACGAGTTTGCAATCCCACCAGCAGTGTAGTAGTGATCCCTCTGGCCACATCACCTCCAGCATACGTTATTAGATTTCTGGATCTTGGCCATTCTAACTGGAGTGAGGAGGAAAAGGGAAAGAGGAACTGAAACTTTCTCTCCTTACAGATGACATGATTCTGTATTTAAAGAACCCTATAGACTCTACTCCGAAGCTGCTTGAGCTGATATAAAACTTTGGTAAGGTAGCAGGGTATAAAATTAACCCTCAATGTCAACTGCCTTCCTATATGTCAACTGCCTTCCTATATGCCAACTAATGAGAGGAATGAGGCAAGAATCAGGATAGCAACTCATTTTGCTATCAAAGAAAATAAAATACCTAGGAATTAACTTAGAATGTAAAGCAGCTTTTTGATGGAACTATAAACCCTGGAGAAGGAAATTAACGCAGAACTGAGGAAATGCAAAAACCTATGCTCCTGGTTTGGAAGAAGTAATATTGTAAAAATGGCAATCTTGATAAGGAATATCTACAAATTCAGTGCAATATTCATCAATATCCCAATGTCATTCTTTAAAAAAACAGAAGAGGAAATCCAAAATTTCACTTGGAATAATAAAAGACCCCTTATAGTCTGTCTTCTTGCATGATACATAATGTTTAATCTCACCTTCTCCACCAAAATCTCACCTTTCTCATTGAGACATAGGTGGCCCTGTTTACTAGCAGCAAAGGCTCAAACGCGCAGTTTTAGGTGTCACCACTGCCTCTGTTACTGGGTAGATCCAACTCTGTCATCGATTCTGAGGTCTGCTCTGGGAGTCTTGGTCATAAGTTGTTCTGTGGCATCTGCTGCCAGCCTGTGCCTATTTGCTTCCTTTTCCTCCAGCAGCCTACAACAGGGAATGAAGTTCAGGCGCTGATGCTCTCCTTCATATGCAGGGCAGGATGAGCCCAACCCTCCCTCATCTTCCTCTTCCAATTTTTGGGAAAAAATGTGCTGGCAGAAGTCCTCAGGTGTGGCGCATGGCTGATCCACACTTTTAATCCAGGCTGGTCACGAGGCTGAGATCTGAGTATGGAAGTTCCAAGTCACCTAGAACAGGAAAGACTGATAGATTCTTACTACCAAAAATAAAAACAGCTGGGAATGGAGTTTGTGCTCCAGTGGTAAAGGGATAGTCTTGAGTACAAATGCTTAGTGCCCAGGCCCTGAGTTCAGGCTCCAGCACTGCCAACAACCTCACTTTAGTGAGATTTTAGCTTTATCCATGTAGGCACATCTCACTGGAATCTTTGCTGCTAGAGATAGTCTTCATAATTTTGTCTCAAGGTAAAGGTCCTCCTGGGGTAGTACACAAAAGGTGTCATGGAGAGAGGAGCCCCACTTGCTCCAGGTTTGAAGATGGCATAGGTCAAGCCAGCATGGAGTTGGCACATCAGTCTTTTTCCTAGCACCACCTACCAGTGAATGTCAAATGACATTGATTTTTGTGGGATTGTGTGATTGAAGTGCCCCATTAAGGGCAGTGTTAGCACATCCAAACTTGGATACCAGGAATGCTGAAATCTCAAAGCTAAGATTTCTGTTGGCTACAGAAATGCTGGTGTGTCTGTGATTCACTAAAAGTTCAGGTGCAAAGATTCTGAAGCTTGATGCCATGTGTTTATTCCATTTAGTAAAATTATTTTAATGCACTGTATAAGTTAAAACATTTGATAAGAGTCAGGGGTAGTGAAAACATTGTCCTTGAATTCAGGTGTCTGGCAGGGTAATGGGGGGGGTGTTGGTGGCTGGGACTATGAAGCTGGAGCTGCTATCAAACCATGGATCATGTTCCTCTTTGTCTGGGAGAAATGACTCCAAAGATGAAATTTGAATGGTGAGGAAAAGATGATGATGTACTCAGGAAATTTCTCCTAATCAAATACTCATGTGGAAGTGGGATGGGGGCTGAGCATGTCTGAGGCAGAGCTTAAGGGGGCTTCTCATGGCGTTGAGAACGTTCCTTGCGACTTCAAGCATGCAGCAGGGTGTTTTAGATGACCATTGTGAGATGGATGGAATAAGACTGGAGACAAGATGAATGCTGGGATCCTGCAATGCTCTTGCATGAGTGGCTGGTGGCTCACCTGAAAGAACTAATTATGTCTAAAAAAGAAATCAGGAATTTGTTTTGATTAGATAATACCTGTAATCTGAGGCATATTCAGGATCCTGATCTTAGTATTGTGGTTTAAAACCAACCCAGCAAAGGGAAAAATGCATGAGACTCATACTCCCAGTTTAGAGCAAGAACAAAGATTGAAGTAGAGCTGTGGCTCAAGAGCTAGAGTGCTACCTTGAGCAAAGAAAAGCTAAGAAAAAGCTCCAGGTTTTGAGTTCAAGGCCAGGAATGAAAGAAGGAAGGTAAAAAAGAGAAGGATGTGAGGAAGGGAAATATATAAATGAAAGAGAGAAGGAACTAGAAATTTAAAACTAGAGAATATTTAAAAGTCATCAGTCCTTCTAAGAAAAGTGTTGGAGTATGGGTTCTGTATGTGGTGAACTGGAAGCCCAGCAGTGACTTGTTAACCAAAGAGTCAGCATGATGAGCAAAGGATAGAAATCTGCATGAGCCTCTTAGCGGATGGAGTGACAGAAGAGAACCTCAGCTCCCATCCCATAGTTAGAAGTATATAGAGATGGGGAAGTTGGCATCACCTTGATGTCATTGTGTCCATGGAGACTGGAAGCCATGGCTCTGTGAAAGCACAATGTTCTGGTTACTGAGCTGAGAGGCTGAGGAGAGCCAAGTCCTGGCCATGAAGAAATCAGAGTGGCAGTAGAGCAACTCTGCTGCAGTGTGTGCCTGCTTGGCTGTTCTTATTCTGTGGTGGATCAGGCCGGAGCGGGTGATAGTAACTGTTTTGTGGTCACAAGCCCTTCACCAAGAGCTTCCTCTGAGATCCTCATAAGCTAGAGGGTGGCTGGTGGTGGGATGTGTGTGGGGTGGAAGTGACAGAGGGATGGACGCATGGCAAAGTGGGTGAAGAGATGAGAGGAATGATGAGAGCCCAGTTCATTGGTTTCCAAAGTTAATGGGTGGGAGGTAGAGAGGCATGATGGAGGAATGATGGAGGCAGGGGAAGGTGGTGACAGAGTGAGGCCATCTGTAGTGCCAGCCTGGCCATCATCTGAAGCCCCTAGGCAGCTTCCTGATCCTTCACTTTGTCCTGCTCCTTGTGGAGGGAATGTCACGTGTACCCAGAGCTAGGGGTGGGGCAATGTTAGTAGCACCTGGAGAACCATTGGTCTCTACCTGGGTGAGGGGTGGTTATGGCTCCCATGCTGGGTGGCCTGATAGCTATGGAACAGATCTCTCCTTAGCTACCACAGTCAGTGGCTGCTCTCCATCTAGGGTTAGGGCACCTGCTCAGCCATCAGGACACCCCATGCCAGGACAGAGGCCTACAATTCAGATGGCAGCACAGGGGTGACGATGATCTCACCGTAGCCCTAGTTACATGGCTGTCCCTGCATACAGGACAGGATGAGCTGGGGGAAGATGTTCTCTGTGTTTTTCCACAGCCTATCCCGGCCTCTTCTTGTGTCTGATTAGACCAAGAGAGTACCAGGTTCCCTCTCATAGTCCTGGTTCTTTTTCTTTTACAGTCATGAGGCTTGAACTCAGGTCCTGGGTACTGTCCCTGAGCTCTTTTGCTCAAGGTTGATGCTCTACCATTTGAACCATAGTGCCATTTCCAGCTTTTTCTTTTCATGTGGATCTCTGATATGTCCAGTGCTGTGCCTGCAGGGAGGCACTCACCCCACAGACAGAGCCACCTCTGCCGTGACTGTGACTGCCCACAACCCTCACACCCACTCCTTGCACACCCCTCGACTCCAGTTTTAGCTCCTCTTGGACTGGGTGTCCAGCCTACCCCTACCTACACTCACAAAGGGTCTAAAATTGTCTTCAAAGGGTCCTTTCTTCTGCCACCCAGAGTACAGACTGTGCACATCTTGACGATCACAGAGCTCAAAGCCAAAGTCTGAGATGCAGAAGTGGGTGACCCAGTAGCTGCACAGGGCCCATGGATCATCCTGTGCATCCCCCAGCCTGTGACTTCCCCCACCCCCTTGGCAGGGAAGCTCCATGCCCACATCCTGATCCCTGGTCCCCTCCAATTCCATTCTCCCTTGGATTTTGCAGACTGTCTACCATCAGGATCTAAAATTCTATTCATCACTTTATGTCCTTATCACTGACTTGCTACTTTGGCAGGATCTCCCCGTGCCTGGAGAGTGGGCATTTCATGTACTCTCTGTGGAGAAGTTGCCCCAGGAAAAGAAATATGCACTTCATGTGAGTGTAGGACAGGGCAGGGGGGCTCCCTAGGATCACAAGCCACAGGAGGGGTGCAGATGGGGGAATGCTAGGGGCCCCAGGGTACAGTGGGAGTTAGGGCACAGTTGGTTCCTTCTGCAGGGTTGACACCGCTTCCCAAACCCAACAGAATGAGGTTCACATTACAGATGTCAGAGACAGTGCAGATTGCCAATGGGCCCAGGGGTCACTGTCACCCCCAGATGCTGGCTGCATGCTGGGATGCACGCAGAGATGTTTTCAAGATCAGATAATGAGGATGTTGCAGGGTGTAACCATTCTTTTCAGATTGCTCTCTAGCTCTCTTGAGCTTCATCTCTATCTTTGGCTTTTTCTTGGCAGTTAACTGGAAATGAGAGTTTCATGGACTTTCCTTTCTTGTCTGGCTTCAAACAGAAGCTATGCACAGTTTTCAAACCATACCCTACTGAAGAAGGGAAGCTTGATCTGGTGCATAACTGGGTTGCACTTTGGCTCCGTTTGCTATGCCTCACGGGAGGGGGCTCATCATTTGTAGACTAAGATCTCATGACCTTCAAAGCCAAATGCTACCTGAAAGTTCAGGGTCCCAGCCTATGTGTTGGGCAGGGGTGAATACATTCTCTGTTATGCTGGGTCATCAACCCATGTTTTAAGCTGGAAGTAGGCAGTGCCACATTTGATAAGAACATCTGCCAGAGATTGTCACCTCATGAAAGCAGATTCTAAATTTGTATTCCATTTCCTGTGGTGGAGAAATCCCCTCCAAGTTAGACAGGCTCACATCCACCTGCAGGTCACACACCGAATGCACCCTTGAGTGTCCTCATGGTATTGGGATCTAAGTTTGTAGGGAATGCTGGTTTAGTCCATGAATTAGCTGGACAAGTGATGACAAACGTGTTGTGGATTAATATGAGAACAATTTAAGAAGCCCGGGAGGAGCATCAACCTGACCCTCTGTTGTGCTATAAATCTGATAGGATGTTCCAGACTGAGAAACAATCACATGGCTTTGTGTTTGGCATCCAGACAAGTGAGTGCATGCCTTAGCTGTCAGCCAATACAGAGGAGGACATGAATAAGTGGGTGGAAAGCATCTGTCAGACCCCTGTCTGGGGGCAGGTTGAGAGAACATAGGAAGGTAGATACCATGGCTGTGGTGGGGCCAAAAAAAGGGTAAAAGAGGCAAAGGAACCAGGTACTGGTAGCTCAAGACTGTCATCCTAGCTACTCAGGAGTTTGAGATCTGAGGATCACAATTCAAAGCCAGGGCAGGACAGAAACTCCATGAGACTCTTATCTGCAATAAACTACTGAATGCAAGAAGCTCAAGCTCAGTGACAGCATCCAGGCCTAGCGTTCAAAACCCAGGACTGCCAGAAAAAAGTATCAAAGGACAAGAAGCTGGCCAAAAGTTAGAGGGACTCTATCTTGACAAACAATACAATGGTAAGTTGCACTCAGAAGACTTGCACAAAATCTGGAAATGCCTGAGACCTATCTATGTATGTTTCCTGTTTGTCTAAATACATATGCTTATGCATTAATATATTAGTATAGAGAGACAGATCAATACATATGACTATACATATATACATAGCCAGACACTTATGGGTGGGTGGAATACTGTGTGAGAGTTTGTGTTTGTGTTTTGTGGATGGCTATCTCTGTTTAAGAAAGATAGAAAATATGTCAATATCTTTAAAAAAACTTGATAAAATATAGAGAGACAAAAGCTCTTGAGGGAATCTGAAAGGAGAAGATTATTCACAGGCACGTTTATCCTTATGGTTTCCTCAGCGAGTTTTAATTTTTTTCATTATTTTCTTTCTTTTTTTGAACCAGTGCTAAGGATTTCTCTCAGGGACCAGGTGCTGCCACTTACTAATTTTCTCATGGCTGGTACAAGAGGAACTGAGCCACAGTTCCACTTTTGCCTTATTTATTCGTGCTTAACTGAAGATAAATATTTCTATCAGTGACTTTCTTTCAGGGGCTGGATTCTAACGAGGATCCCCAGACCTCAGCCTTCTCTATAGCTACAATTAACAATATGAGAACCCAGCACTGGGTTCCAATGCACAGGGCAAGAAATTGAGTGAATCTCTCAACTCCAATTAGCTATAATAAGCTAGAAGTGAAAGACCAATACCTTTGAGGAAAAGATGCTGAGGGTTATCACACAGGCCCTATGAGTAAGCCCTAAACCCTGTACACATGTGTGCATGCACACATTGGCAGATACACACACACATGCACACACACAATATCTCAGGCAATATTGTATTTTGAATTAATATCCAAAGATTGGACAACAGGATAGCAAGTAATAAAATCTGTTTTTCCTTGTCTACATTGAGGGAAAGGGATAAGTCACAAGATCAGAAGCGAAGAATTCAGAGGCAAATGCTGTGAGTGAATAACTTGTAAAAAGCACATTTCTTTTCTTTTCTTTTCTTTTGTTTTTTCTGCCATTCCTGGGGCTTGAACTCAGGGCCTGAGCACTGCTCTTGGCTTTTCCCAAGTCTAGCCCTCTGCCACTTGAGCCACATTGCCATATGGATTTTTATATCTGTGTGATATTAAGGACTCAAACCTAGATCTTCATGGATGCTAGGCAAGCACTCTACCACTGGGCCAAACTCTAAACCCCGATTAAGTATTTATAAATAGTCATCATCATCATATCAAAATATCCTTTCTCCTACAAAGAATGAACACTTATCTATGTCTGTAAGACTTTTTTTATGTCACCAATGCTTCTGTGATTTTCCCACTTGCATTTTTACAGATGACAGCACAGATATTCATCAGGAAGAAAAATAGATTAGGATAGAGAAACTTAACAAAGTCCTTGTAGATTGAGGTGAAAAATATGTGCAAGATGGCCTGGGTGTTTAATCTATTTATAGAGTGCTGGGCTACCACACAAAAAGACTCCGGTTTGATTCTGCAGTACCATATACATAGAAAACGCTGGAAGTGGTGCTGTGGCTTGGTGGGACCGCTATAGCCTAAAGAAAGCCTAAGAACAATGGTCAGGCTCTGAGGTCAAATCCCAGGACTAGCAAAATATTGTGCAAGAGGCAAAGTGCAAGCTGAGAAGGCACTGTGAAGCAAAATGTCTTGTGAAGGGTAAGGGGAATAGTGACAGTTAAGTTTGGATCTTACCTAAGAAAGGCTCCTTGAGTCTGAGACCAGGCTAGCACTTACGCCTAGTTAATGATTCTGATTTGAACAAAAAGGTGTGCTGTTTACTACATCCATATGTGAGGTGGGAAGGGAGATTCAGCCTCCAGTATGTCTTTGGGGAGGTCTTCTGTGAGCAAGTAGCTTTGGTCATTGGGCCTTGAAAGGTGACCCTACCTCCCTCACATTGGAACAGAATATGGAACCCTGGTAACCAAGCCACTGTATGTGACAACCAGCTCAAGCCAGCTCCCTTGGCCTGTGGCTCAGGAGGAAGAAAGATGTTGCTGTGCTGTTGCCAAAGGTCAGGAGGCTCGGATCTCAGGCATGAGAGATATGGATGTCTCACTGGAAGAAGTAGATGCTGGATCAGTGCCAAGCCAAAATTCCAGTATATCAGGCATTTCTCTAGGAAGAAAGCCAGGAAACTCCAGGGCAACTCAGATGAGGTATATTGAGAGGAAACCTATTTGAACCCATCATCATACCCACACACTACAACCTTCTTGTGTGCTTTCCAGTGACTCTACTGAGATTAGAGTGTGTCATTTCCAATCTACTCTATTCCAATTCCTCAGTGTGAAGTGTGGTCCCATTCCTACGTTTGAAATATCCACTGTTTTGCCAACATAGTGTGATGGTAAGTCAGCTCAGACTCTGAATGAGCCTTGTAACCTATGGATCCTGGAGGAAGGCCTGTTGGAGATGCTGCTGACAAAGCTGATCCCTGCCTACCAGAAAGGTGATCTCTTTTATGTGGGAAACTTCCTGCACAATTTCAAATAGTGGAGGACAATGTAGTAGTTGCTGGAAATTCTCTTGAAAAGGTGAGTGTTCCCCCTCCAAACCCAGGTTTGCTCACCCCTCCTGGCAAAGTCTTGGAATACTTGGCTCCTCTCTGAGCCTGTTTGGTTCACTGGGGTGTTCACAGGGGAGCTAAGCATGATACAAGTGCATAAACTACTTTATTATGACTGGGACACCATGCCATTTCATTTCCCTCACAAGCTACTGGAGTCTCAACAGTGTGCTTACTGAGAAGTTGGATTTCAGGCATGAGTAAGTGGCTCCCAACTGCAGCCCTCACCTAGGTGACATCCTAGGAAATCCCATTTCCCAGTAAGCAATGAGGTGTCAGTACTAATGGCGGAGGCCTGTGAAATACTGGAGTCAGAGGAAAAGCTGGGGGCTGAATCACTTTTGAGCCATCAGGGAGGGATTGTGATAGCTTTGCCTGTTAGAACCTGAAAGCATTTACATTTTGGTGTGTGGTCCAGTGCTGCCACTTGAACCTGAACCCAGGTCTAAATGCCATTCCTTTGGTGTTCAAAAATTAGCACTGTACCATTTGAGTCATAGGTCAAGTTCTGGCTTTTTGCTGCCTAATTGAAGACAAGTGCCTTTAGACTTTTACTGACTAGACTGGCTTTCCAGTGTGACCTTCAGAGCTCAGCCTGCTGGGTGGCTAAGATTAGAGGAATGAGCATTTAGTTCTTTATTTAGAGCATTCACTTATTGATTTATTTAGAGCATTTACTTAGTTAATTTAGGGTGCGTTTACTTTGGACAGATGCATAGAGGCCTCTCTCAGAAGTTTCTGGAAGTGGGGTTTAAAAGTCATCCTGTTCTCGAGTGTCTCTTACCCCCCTCCCAGCACATAAGTGCACATCTCTGCAGGACAGCCACAGCATTAGAGTCCTGCAAGAAAGGGGCTTTTGTAGAAGGCTCAGGATGGAGAGAGAAGGCTCTCACTTTCCTTGTACCGAATGTGCCCACAGCATCATGTGTTCCATCTATACGATGTGAATGGACTTCTACCCGAGTGATTTCCACGAGTTCAAGAACTGCCACACCCTGACACAACTCAAGCTCTATATGAGGCTCCACATGCCGGCTTTGGACCTGCCCTTCTAAACACATACTTTTTGACCAGCTGGAGGAATGTGCGAACCGTAAGACCAAGAAAAACAAGAAGTCCTGTTGTGGGTGCCTCAGAGCCTGTGAGTAGGAAGCCCATGTGGTCTAGATATTGGTTGGCCCTTACTTCTACAGAGCTTGGCAAAATGCCCTTTATGGCTGGTGTCAGCCAGGTAATGTCTGTCCTCTGAAAGGACTCGGGAATAAGCACTCATTAGAAAGACCCTACACCTCCTCAGTGTTCAGTCCAAACTCCAGTTCTACAGGTTCCTCCATTAGATCCTCATGGAAGTTGAGTGACACTTCAACTTGCAGAGTCCACTCTGTCCACTCTGTACCTATTTCCATTCTTAGGTTTGGGTCATCATGGAAGAGCTTATCCTGAACTCCGGATGAAAAACCCACCAATGGAGCTGGTGACTGATGGAGACTGAGAATCATCACTGCACTCCAGAAAGCATGGGCCTTCTGTAGAAATTACCAAACAGGTTTAGAGTCCTGTGGATATACCTTTTGCTCTGAACCCCATGTGTGACACAGTTGAACCTGCAGATACTATGGAGGAAGAAAAAGAGCAGCCAGATTTCCTTCCGTTTCCTTTCACACTCCACCCAGAGTCAGTCCATCTTAGTCAGAGTAACACTCCACTTATTGTGCAAGCTGAAGGGGCACACGCTGGGCTCATGGAAAATGTCCCCATGGGAAGCAGCAAGTGTACTCTCAATACTGGATTCATTGGAGGAAAATGAATCCATCCTCACAGAATATCCAGACCCATCCATCTCGCTAAAAGAGACTCAATCTCCATTCGACAAACCAGAATCCATCCCCCTCTTAACTCAGGAAGGACATTCTGTTTCTCATGAGGAAGAAGACCCTTCTGAGCACTCTGAAGGAGAATTACTGTCTGAAGGCAACTTGGAGGCCAGTCTGGATTTAGAGCTTCCCTGTTCCCTTCCTAAAAAGACATCTCTTTACCTTGCTCTCATGATTCTTGTCAAGTATTCATTGTATTTACTTTGCTAACTATTAAACTCTCATTGTTAATATTATGGTGTGCAGTTCTTCAGTGCTTATTATACTGTGTTTTATTTTCCACTTATAATGTGAGACCTCAGACACATAGGTCCTGGGTGGGCCAAAAACCGGACAGTTCTGGTCCCACAGAAGACAACCTTACTGGATATACAGGGAACTATGAAATGCATGGAATCACCAGGAATCCAGGCCAGGCCTCCATGGAAAGACAAGTCAGCTACCAAAGCTTAAGGACAGAGCAGATGCCTGGAAATGTGTTTTGTCAATCGGGAGAAATGCCAGAGTAACTGTAATATTATGTGGGACTCTGTTCTGTGAGTTCAAGTCTGTTTATATAACCATTGTGCTTTGTACAAATATTTAAGAAAATTAAAACTCCACAATAGCATCAAAAATCTACTTTGGCTTTGAATGTGGCCTAGTTGTAGAATGCTCGCCTAGTATACAAGAAGACCTTGATTCAATTCCTCGACACTGCATACACAGAAAAAGCAGATGGGGCACTGTGGCTCAGGTGTCAGAGTGCCACCCTTGAACAAATGTGGCCAAGGACAGTTTCTGGTCCCTCAGTTCAAGCCCCAGGACTAGCGAAACAAGAAATCATACCATTTTCCACACATTTGGAAATAAATCTCTTTTATCTAACCCTACTTCTTTTTTGCCAGTCCAGGCTGTGTGCAACCAAGCCAAACTACTGGCCCCCAACCTTACTATTTTTAATCATTTAATTTTTTTACATAATCATATTTCTTGGTGTCTGTATTAATACCATAAACAGTATGCTTAGTGTAATAATGTTAAAGGTAAAACATAAGAAATTAATAACTAAAATTCCTTTTTTATTATTTTTATAGCATTACTACAATTTTATGAGAAAAATTACCTAGAATGTTTATTTTAGAGTTCAAGTAATCCATTTTGATAAATATATCAACCTACATCATTTATTTGAACACATTTTAAACTATTATTTTCAGGAATGAAAATACATATATATTTGTTGTAAATGAAATTTATGACTTGGGGGAAGGGAAAGAGAAAACGGGGGAGGGGGTAACAGTGTTTACAAGAAATGTACTCATTACATATGTAACAGCAATCTCTTTGTATATCACCTTGACAACAAATTTTTTGAAAAGTACAATAAGTTTAAATGTCTACTTTGGGCAGAATATTTTATTGCCAGTACTGGGCTTAGACTCAGGACCTGAGCACGATCCTTGTTTTTGTTTTTGTTTATTCTTAAGGCGCAAGTTCTATCACATGTGCCACAGCACCACTTTTATCTTTTTTTATCTATGTTGTGCTGAGGAATTGAACTTGGGTCTTCATTCATGCTCTGCAAGAACTCTTCCACTAGGCTTAACTTATGGCCCCAGTGGGAAGGAAGTTTTCCATAAAATATGTAGGAAATATGTACACTAAGGAAAAGCCATCAAAAATAGAAGAAAAATTATATACTTAGATAACGACATGCCAGTATTATGGCAGATCTCTGTAATTCTAGCTTCAAGAGTGGCCTATTTGGACGGGGAGTTGGCTGGCTGAAGTAAAGTGCTATCCTTGAGCAAGCCCTAGGACAGTGCTCTGGCCATGAGTTGAAGCCATATTGTTTGGTTGGTGAAGATCTTCTCCCACTCTGTAGGCTTCCTGATTAGTTTACTAGCTATATCCGTTGCCATACAAAAGCTCTGCAGTTTAATGCAGTCCCACTTATCCAGCCTTTCTCTGATTTGTTGTGATTCTTGGTCCTTATTAAGAAAGCTTCGACCTGTGCCAAGGAGGCCTAGTGTATCTCCTATTCCTTCCTGTAAACTTTTCAGTGTGTCAGCTTTTACCTCCAGGTCTTTGATCCATTTGGAGTTAATTCTAGTGCAAGGGGACAAAGAAGGATCCAAGTTTAGTTTTCTGCAGGTGTTTAACCACTTCTGCCAGCACAACTTGTTGAAGAGGCTATCTTTCTTCCATTCTATTTTTTTGGCTCCCTGGTCAAAGATTAGGTGGCCATAGGTCTGTGGTTTAATATCTGGGTCCGCAGTTCTACTCCATTGGACTTTAGGCCTGTTCTTGTGCAAGTACCAAGTTGTTTTGAGAATTTTAGCTCTGTAAGAGAGTCGTAAGTTTGGAATTGAAATTCCTCCAGCGCTGTTCTTTCTGCTAAGAAGTATTTTTGCTATACGGGGTCTTTTATTATTCCATATGAAATTTTGAATTGCCTCTTCTATTTCTTTAAAGAATGACATTGGGATGTTGATTGGTATTACATTGAATTTGTAGATAGCCCTTGGCAAGATTGTCATTTTCACAATGTTGATTCTTCCAATCCAGGAGCATGGGAGGTTTTTCCATTTCCTTAGTTCTGCTTTTATTTCCTTTTTTATGGTTTTAAAGTATTCATCTAAACGTTCCTTTACATTCTTAGTTAAGCTAATAGCTAGGTACTTTATTTTCTTTGAGGCTACTGAGAAAGGAATTTCTTTCCTGATTATTGCCTCGTTCCTCTCAGTGTTGGCGTAAAGTAAGGTAGTTGATTTGTGATGGTTCATTTTATGGCCTGTTACCCTTCCAAATCTTTGAATCAGCTCAAGGAGCTTGGGAGTAGAGTCTATAGGATTCTTTAAATACAGAATCATGTCATCTGCAAAGAGGGATAGTTTTATTTCCTCTTTCCCTACTTGGATCCCCTTTATGCTTGCTTCTTGCCTTATTGCACTGCCTAGGAATTCTAGTACTATGTTAAAAAGGAGTGGAGGGAGTGGGCATCCTTGTCTCGTTCCTGATTTTAGAGGGAATGGCTTTAGATTTTCACCATTAAGTATAATACTAGCAGTGGGTTTCTCATACACAGCCTTTATTGCATTGAGAAATGTTCCATGGATTCCTAGTTTCTCCACATCTTTTTACATAAAGGGGTTTTGGATCTTGTCAAATGCCTTTTCCGCATCTATTGAGACAATCATGTGATTTTATCCCTGCTCCTGTTGATGTGTTGAATTATATTAATTGATTTGTGTATGTTGAACCAGCTTTGCCTCCCTGTGATGAATCCAGTTTGATCATAGTGTATAATTTTTTTGATGAGTTGTCGTAGACGGTTGGCCAGTATTTTGTTGAGAAGTTTTGCATCGATGTTCATCAAAGAAATGGGTCTGTAGATCTCTTTCTTTGATGAATCTCTGTCTGGTTTGGGGATGAGGGATATGCTGGTTTCACCGAATCAGTTTGGTAAAGAACCTTCATTTTCAATTTCGTTGAAGAGCTTGAGGAGTATTGGTGTGAGCTCTGCTTTGAAGACCTTATAGAATTCAGCTGTGAATCCATCTGGCCCTGGGCTCTTTTTAAGTGGAAGTTGTCTAATTTCCATTTTTATTTCAGAGCTTGAAATAGGCCTGTTGAGTTGGGTTAGCTCTTCTTGGTTCAGTGTGGGTATGTTAATATTGTCTAGGAATTCATCCATTTCTTCTAGATTCTCAAATTTGTTGGCGTAAAGGTTTGAGAAGTGTTCCCTCATGATATTCTGGATCTTGGTAATTTCTGTCGTGATATTACCATTTTCATCTGCGATTTTGTTTATTTTGACATGCTCTCTTCTTTTTTTGGTAAGATTTGCTAAGGGCTTGTCAGTTTTGTTAATTCTTTCAAAGAACTAACTCCTTGTTTTGTTGATTCTTTCTATAGTTTTTTTATTCCAAATCATTTAATTCTGCTTTGATTTTAATAATTTTCTTTCTCCTAATGGGTTTAGTTTTGGTTTGTTGCTCTTTTTCCAGGAGGTTAAGGTGAGACATTAACTAGTTGGTTTGCCATTTTTCCAACTTGCTGTTGTAGGCACTCAGCGCTATAAATTTTCCTCTGAGTACTGCCATAATTGTGTCCCTAAGGAGTTGATATTTGTGTGCTCCTTATTGTTAAATTTCATAAACAGTTGGATATCTCTTCTGATCTCTTCGATTACCCATTGTTTTTGATTCAACAATGTGTTGTTCAGTCTCCATGACTTACAGGGCATTCGTTGGTGGAGATGTGTGTTCAGCTCCAATTTGATGTCTTTATGGTCTGAGAGTGTGCATGGAGTAATTTCAGTGTTTCTGAATCTGTCCAGGTTTGCTTTATGGCCTAAGATGTGGTCTATTTTGGAAAATGTTCCATGTGCTGCTGAGAAAAATGTATATTGTGTTGTTACTGGGTGGAATGTTCTGCAGATGTCTGTTAGATTTAGTTGGTCTATATAGTTGTTAAGTTCTAAGGTTTCTCTGTTGAGTTTTTGCCTTGTTGATCTGTCCATAGGTGAGAGTTGTGTGTTAAACTCACCAACAATCACTGTATTTCGATCTATGTATGGTTTCAGTGTAAGTAAAGTTTGCTTGATGAAGTTTGGAGCTCCGGGATTCGGTGTGTAAATATTTAGGATCGTTATGTCTTCCAGGAGGAAAGATCCTTTTAGTAGTATGTAGTAACCTTCTATGTCTTTTCTTACTAATTTTAGTTTGAAGTCTATTGTATCTGATATGAGGATGGCAACTCCAGCCTGTTTATGGGGGCAGTTAAACTGATAGAGTTTATTCCAACACCTCCCTTTCAAAAGATGTTTGTTTTTGGGTAAGATGTGTCTCTTGAAGACAGCAGAACGATGGCTTTTGCTTTTTGATCCAACTAGACAGCCTATGCCGTTTAATTGGAGAGTTCAGTCCATTGATATTGAGAGTTAGGATTGAGAGATATTTATTACTTCCTACCATTTTTAAAAGCTTTTAGTAGGGTTTGTGTGTTGACAGTTCTTGTGGTCCTTAGATTGTATGCTATTTAGGTGCCATTTCTTTCCCTATATTGCATTTATTTTTGTTTTCTATGTATAGAGCATCTTTGAGAATTCTTTGTAGTGTTGGTTTTGTTACGACATATTGTTGCAGCTTTTCCCTGGAATGGAATGTTTTTCTTGTCCCCTCAGTTATGAATGAGAGCTTACCTGGCTACAGTATTATTGGTTGGTAATTACTTGGTTTAAGGGCATGACATATATGCTTCCAGTCACTTCGTGCTTTCATGGTCTCTGCTGAGAAATCTGGGGTTATTCTGATTGGTTTGCCTTTATAGGTTACTGATCCATTTTCCCTGGCTGCCTTTAGGATCTTTTCTTTCGTTTCTATTGATCCAGTTCGGACCACAATTTGGCGGTGGGATGTTCTTTTCTGGTCAGGTCTGTTTGGGGTTCTAAAAGCTTCTCGTATCTGGATGGGCCTGCCCTTCTGGATATTTGGGAAATTCTCTGAGATGATTCCCTGAAATATATTTCCAATACCATTGACCTCTTTCTCCACGCCCTCCTCAATACCAACTTGCCTTAAATTAGGCTTCCTAATCGCATCTTGGACCTCCTGAAGCGCTCTCTCATATTTCCTAGATTTGGATTGACTCATTTTCTGTTCTTTCTCTATAATAACTAAATTATCTTCAGCCCCGGAATTTCTCTCCTCTGCATTGTCTAATCTGCTATCAAAGCTACCTACTTTATTTTTCATCTTCCTTGCTTCTAATTGCTCACTTTTGGTGCCTTGCATCTCTTGTTTTAGATCATGTATGGATTTCTTTATCTCCTTGATTTCCTTTTGAGTGGTTAGCTCAGTAGCTTTATTTTCTTTGGACATTTGGTGGAGTTTGGTCACGTTTTTATATGTGGATTCAATGAATTCATCCATCTTTCTTTGAAAAAACTTTATTATGGCCTCCTTTATGGCTTCTTGTTTTTCACTTATCACCTTGTTTTTGCTTTCCTCTTGTTCAGCTATGGCTTCCTCCATTATCTCTTTCTTTACATTTTCACATTTTTCATTAATGAAGTTTATCAATTGCATGTGTGTAGCACTTGGAAGACTCTCCTCTAGGTTTGCCAGTGACTGTTCCATTGTCTGTTTACATTGGGTGGGGGATGTTGTTTCTTGATTTGACATTTTTCTTGAGTTTCTTGTTCTGCCCATTTGAAAATGGGAGCAAGATTACTATTAAATATGATTATAGTTTTTCAGATATAACCAACCTAGACCTCTGTAGCTGGCAGACACTAAATGTTCACAAGTTTTGATTGGTATTATCACATTTTCTTTTTGTGCACTTACAGACCAGTCTAATACAACCACTGATAAGCGATTTATACCCAAAACAATAAGCCTCTCAATCCATTCTCTATTGACTTTAGGTCCCTCTGAGCCTAGAGAATAATTAACCACCTACATATACAATATTGCTCAACAGCCATCAAGTGTAGATCCGTGCAGTATAAGGGTTGAAAGACCAGCAGAGGTCCAGAGATAGAAAAATAGAATGAGAGAGGTCAGGGAGGTCCAAGAGGATTAACGTAGGAGTGTAAGAATATTGTAGTAATAAAGAAAAGGTATAGCATAAGGATAATTGACCTAAGTTGGTAAGTAGGTAACATATTTGAGTACAAAGTTTGGAAAGTATTAGAATAAAACTTGAGTGTTGCTGCACGACTAGCTCTTACCCCAACCAGTGGCCTCACAGTGGACCATGGGATGGATCTGTTTTTCTTGTCTACCTTGAGGGAAAGGGGTATTTCACAAGATGCAGAAGCAAAAATTTCAGAAGCAAATGCTATGAGTGAATTAGGTCGTAAAAAGCATTTTTATTTTCTTTTACCTTTCTGCCAGTCTTGGGGCTTGAATTCAGGGCCTGAGCACTGTCCTCGGGTTTTCTCAAGTCTAGACCTCTGCCACTTGAGCCCCAGTGCCACATCTAGATTTTCTATCTATGTGATACTGAGCAATCAAACCCAGATCTTCATGGATGCTAGGCAAACACTCTACCACTATGCCAAACTCTCAACCCTGACATAGTAATTATAAAGTCATCATCATCATATCAAAATATCCTTTCTCTTACAAAGAATGAACACTTATCTATGTGTGTAATGTTTTTTTTTTTAAATTTCACTACTTCTTCTGTGTTTTACCCTCTTGCATTTTTACGCATGACAGTAAAGCTAATCATCAGGAAAAAATTGATTGGGATACAGAAACCTAATAATATCCTAGTAGATTGACGTCAAAAATATGTGCAAGATGCCCTGTGTGTTTCACCAAGTGGTAGAGTCCTTGGCTACCACGCAAAAAGCCTCAGGTTTAATTCCTCATTACCACATACATAGAAAACGCTGCAAGTGGTGCTGTGGCTCGGTGGGACAGCTAAAGCCTAAAGAAAGCCCAAGAACAATGTTCAAACTCTGAGGTCAAGTCCCAAGACTAGCAAAAACAAAAAAAAATTCGACAAGGGGCAAAATGCAGGCAGAGAAGGCACTGTGAAGCAAATGTTTTGTAAAGGATGAGGGCAATATTGACCCTTAAGTTTGGATCTTACCTAAGAAAGGCTCCTTGAGCCTGAGACCAGACTGGTAGTTGGGCCTAGTGGAAGACATTGGGATTGGACAAATAAGGTGTGCTGTTTACTACATCCAAATGTACATTGTGAGATTGGAGGAGAGATTCAGCCTCCAGTATGTCTTTGGTGAGGTCTTCTGTGAGCAAGGATCTTTGGTCATTGGGTCCTGAAAGGTGACCCTGCCTCCCTCACAATGGAACAGAATATGGAACCCTGGTAACCAAGCCACTGTAACTAACAACCAACTCAAGCCAGCTCACTTGGCCTGTGGCTCAGGAGGAAGAAAGATGTTGCTGTGCTGTTGCCAAAGGTCAGGAAACTCGAGTCTCAGGCATGGAAGTTGTGGATGTCTTACACGAAGATGTACATGCTAGATCATTGCCAAGCCACAAATCCAGTATAACAGGCTTTTCTCTAAGAAGAAGGCCAGGAAAATCCAGGGCAACCAGACGAGTTATATTTCTAAGAAGAAATGTATTTGACCCCATCATCCTCCCCACACACTACAACTTTCTTTTTTTTTAAATTTTTTTATTGTAATTAGTAAAAGGCTTACATGATATTTGCCAGATAGAAGATGCATTGATTCACATACATTGATACCCTTTCACATGTCTTGGTACCCATTTCCCTCCAACCCCACACCCCCCACCCGTCTTGTTTTTGCCCCCTTCCCTATCAAATTTCAAATATTCAAATACAAATAAATTCAATATATCACATAACAAAGTGAGATACTATACCAGTATGGGATAACCAAGGGACAGCAAAGGAGATAAGAGACAACATAGTACATTAAGGACAACAATCATTCATAATGTGGCTTTTGTTTCAATATCCTGGAGTTCCTTTCAATTAGCTTCACATTATATGGCCTTATATATGGCCTTTTGTTCTATTGCAAATCTCTGCTAGTAGAGCCCAATGTTTCTACTGATTATGACGAATGAGGGAAACCAATGAGCCTAAGTTCTTTGAGTCTGGCTTACTTCACTTAATATGATTTGTTCTAAGTCATTCCATTTCCTAACAAATGGGGCGATGTCATTCTTTCTGACAGCAGCATAGAATTCTATTGTGTACAAATACCGCAACTTGTTGATCCAATCATCAACTTAGGGACATATGGGTTGGTTCCATATCTATGCTACTGTGAATAGTGCTGCAATGAACATTGTTGTGCTAGTGGGTTTAGTATGCCCTTGTTTCTGGATTGTTGAGTAAATGCCAAGTAGTGCAATTGCTGGGTCATAGGGGAGTTCTATGTTTAGCCTTTTGAGGCACTGCCACACTGCTTACCACAGTGGTTGAACGAGTTTGCACTCCCACCAACAGTGTAGTAGTGATCCCTCCTGGCCACATCCCCTCCAGCACCTGCTGTCATTCGTTTTCCTGATCCTGGCCATTCTAACTGGAGTTAGGTGGAATCTTAGAGTTGTTTTGCTCTGCATTTCTTTTATGACCAGAGATGTTGAGCATTTCTTCATGTGTCAATAAGCCATTTTTTTTTCTTCTTCAGAGAAGACTCTCTTTAAGTCTTTGGCTCATTTTGTAATGGGATGGGTGTTACTTTGGAGGTTAGTTTTGGAGTGATTCAATTTTTTGAGTTGTTGATATATTTTAGATATGAGGCCTTTGTCCGTTGTTTGGTTGGTGAAGATCTTCTCCTACTCTGTAGGCTTCCTGATTAGTTTACTAGCTATATCCGTTGCCATACAAAAGCTCTGCAGTTTAATGCAGTCCCACTTATCCAGCCTTTCTCTGATTTGTTGTGATTCTTGGTCCTTATTAAGAAAGTTTCGACTTGTGCCAAGGAGGCCTAGTGTATCTCCTATTCCTTCCTGTAAACGTTTCAGTGTGTCAGCTTTTACCTCCAGGTCTTTGATCCATTTGGAGTTAATTCTAGTGCAAGGGGACAAAGAAGGATCCAACCTTAGTTTTCTGCAGGTGCTTAACCAGTTCTGCCAGCACAACTTGTTGAAGAGGCTATCTTTCTTCCATTCTATTTTTTTGGCTCCCTGGTCAAAGATTAGGTGGCCCTAGGTCTGTGGTTTAATATCTGGGTCCGCAGTTCTATTCCATTGGACTTCGGGCCTGTTCTTGTGCAAGTACCAAGCTGTTTTAAGAATTATAGCTCTGTAATAGAGTCTTAAGTTTGGAAATGAAAGTCCTCCAGCTCTGTTCTTTCTGCTACGAAATGTTTTTGCTATACGGCTCTTTTACTATTCCATGTGAAATTTTGAATTGCCTCTTCTATTTCTTTAAAGAATGACATTGGGATGTTGATGGGTATTGCATTGAATTTGTAGATAGCCCTTGGCAAGATTGTCATTTTCACCATGTTGATTCTTCCAATCCAGGAGCATGGGAGGTTTTTCCATTTCCTTAGTTCTGCTTTAATTTCCTTTTTTAGGGTTTTAAAATTTTCATCTAAACGGTCCTTTACATTCTTAGTTAAGCTAATTCCTAGGTACTTTATTTTCTTTGAGGCTATTGTGAAAGGATTTTCTTTCCTGATTATTGCCTCGTTCCTCTCAGTGTTGGCGTAAAGGAAGGCAGTTGATTTTTGAGGGATGATTTTATGGCCTGCTACCCTTCCAAATATTTGAATCAGCTCAAGGAGCTTGGGAGTAGAGTCTATAGGATTCTTTAAATACAGAATCATGTCATCTGCAAAGAGGGATATTTTTATTTCCTCTTTCTCCACTTGGATCCCCTTTATGCTTGCTTCTTGCCTTATTGCACTGCATAGGAATTCTAGTACTATGTTAAAAAGGAGTGGAGAGAGTGGACATCCTCAATGCTACCCCTTACCACTTTTATGCAAAGCTTAGGCCTGTGGCATTTTACGCACAATTCAACGCTCTGTTTTTTGCTGGTTAATTAAAGGTAAAAATCTTATGGAATTTATTGCATGGCTGATTTTGAACTGGAATCCTCAGGTCTCAGCTTATCTTGAGTAGCTAGGATTACAGTACTTTTACAACCTGTATGCTCATACACATCGCTTCTGATCCAAACACTCATTGTTCAATTTAACTATCAAGATGTGAGGAAAGATGATTGACTGTAATTTACTACATGGGCTTCTAGTGAGTATATATTTCCACTTCCACTCTGAAGCCAGGGAAATGTTTCTGGTACTTGTTTCTACTATCTCCCAAAGAGGAAATAATGTGTGAGTACGTTTGCTAGTATTTCAGATAGGAGATGGACTTTGGTATTTGGAACCTGTTGGGCAGAGTGTATCACCTGGGCTGTGATAACAGAGATGATGTTTCAGACAGGAATATTTTCATAACAGACAGATTTAGTCCAGATCCTTGGATTTCAGGCCTTGAGTAGATAGAATTACAAGTGTGAGCTGCCACCACCACCTGGTTCATTTTGGAAACCTTAATTGCTTCTCATTTGTTCCTTTCCTTTTTTGGAAGATTGATCTAAGCTGGCTGATTGTGCATCACAATGAAGTGATTGGCCTCAGGAATTGCAAATATTTGTTTCATCAGCACGGAATGAATGAAAGTTGATCTAAACCCAATATTATTTTCCTTCTGATAAATAGGGAACTTACTTATATCATTTTTCCTTGCCTTTGCTTTCCCAAAGCAAGCAACATGTTTCTTAAAAACTATACTTCATGAGAATATTATAATTAGAAGCTATCTTCTGCACACTTCAGAATAGTCCTTGCATTTATAAACTTATATTACAATATTAGGTAGAAGAATGGTGACTGTTAGTTTCATAACTATTTCATATGTTTTACTCTTTAAGGCTCATTAACTCAAGAAGGGATTAAATACATTTAGATAATAGTAGATCATAGCTGCTTCTGATTTGATGTGTGAGCAGATGATACACAGATTTATTAGGATTACTCAAAAGTTTTCTTCAAATTTTCAGTAGTAGACTGCTATGCTAACTGGAAGGTGATAGTAATGATGCTGAAATTCTATGAATCAGCTATGAAGTAGAATTTCAGGGGAGAGTATTTGCTAGGGACTTAATTTCTAAGACGCATATCAAGAATATTGAACTATAACAGTAAATGATGGAGGACTCAGCGTCACATTTTGTTTGTTTTATGCAAATCTTGGGACTTGAACCCAGGGCCTGGGAACTGTCCTTAAATGATTTTTTTTTGCTTCAGGCTAGTGTTCTACCACTTGATCCACAGCTCTACCTCCATATTTTTGGTAATGAACTGTAAATCAGACTATCATGCAATTTGTTTGGGCTGGATTCAAACCTGATTCTGTGTAGATAGGATTCCAAGTGTGAGCGCACAGAGCCTGGCTACTATCATTCATCATTCAAGTCATGGGACTGCAATTCTGCACCTGGGTCTTGTCACTGAGCTTTTAAGCTCAAGACTACTGCCCTATCCCTTGAGCCATAGGGCCACTTCTGGGTTTCTGGTGGTTAATTGGAGATAAGAGTCACATGGACTTCAGTGCCCAGGCTGACTTTGAACTGCCTCTTGAGTAGCTACATTTACAAGTGTGAGCCACCATACCCAGCTAAATTATTTTTTAAGTTAATTTTTTTTGTTAAGTCAATATATAGTGGGCATACGGTTACATAAGTAATGAACACATTTCTTAAGAAAATTGTTATCCCCTCCCTCATTTTTCTCTGTTTTCCTACCCTCAGCCCCCTCTCCACCCAGATTGTTCAGTTCATTTCTGTTTAGTGTCTTCCAAGTATCACTGTTCAATTGGTTCACCCTTTTTCCTTTGTTTTTTTTTTTTACCATTTTATTATACCCTCTCCATTCCAAATCACATAAACCTATGTACAAGACACAGGGTACCCGAATTCAACACAATGACTACAGAGAATAAAACTAAAGGGAAAAAGAAGAAAAGAGGTAAAAAGCAAAGAAAATGAAAGAACATCATACAGTACCTTAGAAGCAACAACACTGAAAAAAACAAAACATAAAACCTTGGGCTGAAAATGAAGCTTGCCTAGCATGTATGAAACCCTGGATTCCATTCCTCAGCACCACATAAACAAAAACTGGAAGTGCCACTGTGACTCAGCTGGTAGATTTCTAACGTTCAGCACAGAGTGTCTCCAAGTGACAAAAATCTGTCACATTTAAGTCAGGCTTCAAAACTTTGCTAGAAACCAGTAACGTCATTTGGAAGAAAGTCCAATTTTCAAAAAATCACTAGCCAGGCGCTGGAGGGTCATAATTGTCATTCTACTAGCCAGCGGGAAGGTGAATGAAAGCCTTTGCAAGCAAAAAAACGAAAACAAAAAAAGCTGTAAGATTCTACTCTCCACTTATCCACCCAAAAACTAAGTGGAGTTGTGGCTAAAACTGGTACAGCATTAGCCTTGAGGAAAAAGAACTAAGAGACCTTGCCCAGGTCCAAAGTTCAAGCTCCCCACCAAGAAAGAAAAAAAAAGGAGTACAGATACCTTAGTTTAAAAAGTATATCTGGATATCTTAGTAGATTTTTCTGATCTTTCCTCATTCATCTCAAGGAACCACATAATCTTGATCCTGATCTTACTAAGAGCCTGAATTGTGCTTAATAAATTCATTCCACATATTCCAGTAGAATCTTGACAGCTAACAGCCACTTACCAATGCTTTATTCTACGTTTAGGCCAGTATGTCTTCATACCATCTACACAGTCAGCTATATCATCTTTCCAGAAGTATCATTGAGTGTAGAACACTCAGAAATAAAATAATTGCATAAAGATGTAATAAAACCCCTTGATTCATTAAGAAAATTTCTGTACCACTTAGAGCAAATACATTAGTGGTATTTACCTGTAGCCTCTTTTTAAAAAAATTTATTAACATTGAATTTTACATCATATTTCAAATGTCATGTTTAACCAACAAGTATTCAAGAAGGGAATCGCTATACAATCACTGGCACATAGATTTTAGAATATAGTAAAAATTAAGCTGAGTTTTTGTATGTCATAGATACAGATTAATCTATAATAAAACACATGTGTATGGAGTGTATAGTATATCCTAGATTTTTATGTCTATGTAGTTATGTTTATATCTCCAAAATTATGTCCAGAACTTTGGGTATCAACTATTCAATCATCGCTCTACTACTGTTTGAAACTAATATCCATATATTAAGGATACCATGTACCATTTGTTCCTTGGTCTTGACTTATCTCACTCAACAGGATTCACTCTAATTTCATCCACTACCCCAAAAATGCCATTATTATTTTTTTCTGTGCACATCTTCTTTTTATGTATTTATTTTTATTGTAATTTATAGAAGGGTTACATTATATTCACCAGATAGAAGGTGCATTACTTCTCAAACTTTGATACCCCATGTAATGATATGGTCCCCATTTCCCTTCCCCTACCCCCACTCATGTTCATTTCCCCCCTTCCCTATCCAATTTCAAATAACCAATTAGGCACATATGAAATATATCAGAAAACAAGGTGAAATATTGTAACAATATGATATAACCAAGGGATAGCAAAAGAGATAAGAGATCACATAGTTCATTAAGGACAACAATCACTCATTATATGAGTTTTGTTTCTTTATCTTGGAGGTCCTTACATTTAGTGTCATACTATTTCTCACGATGTCTCTAGAATTTGTTCTATTGTAAATCTCTGGTAGCAGAGCCCAAGGTTTCTACTGAATTTGACAAATGAGGGAGACTCTTGGGCCTATGTTCCTTTGAGTTTGGCTTACTTCACTTAATATGATTTTTTCCTTTTCATTCACTTCCCCGAGAATGCCATTATTTTATCTTGTCGGTTGGCTATGTATCATTCCATTGTGTGTGTGTGTGTGTGTGTGTGTGTGTGTGTGTGTGCGTGTATCACATTTTTTGTAGTAGGGCATCTGGTTGTTTCCATCATCCAGCCTCATTTTCTACAGATATTTTTATAGTCTCTTTTTTATTTTCAGGGTAATATATAGAGGGGTTACGATTACATTTACAGGTAGTGGACTGCATTACTTCTCACACATTTATTCCACTCCACATGTTTTTGTCCCCAGTTCCCTCTCCCCTCCCCTTCCCAATCATCTTGTTTCCCCCCTTCCCTTTCCTACTTGACATAAACAAATAAACATATATACAATATGCCAGGGAAAAAATCAGATACAGTAACAATCTGACATTAACCAAAGGGCAAAATAAGAGATGAGAAATAACATAGTAGAGTAAGGACAAAAATCACACAAGATTAAGAGCAACGATGACACAAGATATAGCTCTTGTTCCCACATCCTAGAGATCCTTTCATTTAGTCTCAGCCTATATGACCTTATATACCTAGGTTTTTCAGTTATTGTAATCCTCTGCTAGGAGAGTCCTAGATGTGAACTAATTATTACAAATGAGGGAAACCATTTAGCTTATGTTTCTTTGGGTCTGGCTTGCTTCACTTAATATGAATTTTTCCAAGTCTTTCCATTTCCTAACAAATGGGGCGATGTCTTTCCTTCTGATGGCAGCATAGCATTCCATTGTGTATAAGTACCACATCTTCTTGATTCAGTCATCTACTGAGTGGCATCTGGGTTGGTTTCATAGCTTTGCTATGGTAAATAGTGCTGCAATGAGCATCATTGTGCTAGTGGCTTTAGTATGTCCTTTTTTCTGGACAATTGGGTAGATGCCAAGTAGTGGATTTGCTGGATCATAGGGGAGCTCTATGTTCAGTCTTTTGAGGAACCACCACACTGCTTTCCCTAGTGGTTGAACGAGTTTACACTCACACCAACATTGTAGGTGTGATCCCCCTGGTCACTTCCCCACCAGTATCTCTTATTAGATTTTTTGATAATGGCCATTCTGACTGGAGTCAGGAGGAATCTCAAAGTTGTTTTGATTTTCATTTCCGTTATTGCTAGACATATGGAGCATTTCTTCATGTGTCTAAAGCCCATTTTAATTTTTTCTTCAGAGAATACTCTTTTAAGTCTTTAGCCCACCTTTTAATCGGATGGTTGTTTCTTTGAAGATTTGTTTGGGAGAGATTCATTTTTTTCAGCTATAGATATATTTTAGATAACTACATATATTTTTGTAGAAAAAAGAATGGAAGCCATTATGCTGGCTCACAACTTAATTTCAGCTTCTTAGGATGCTCAGGGCTTAGGATCACAGGTCAAAGCCAACCAGGGCCCTACAGTGTGTGAGATCAAACTCTGTGAACATACAATGACTGTAAGAGGAATCTCACTGCCTGAGAATGTAGCCTAATGGTAGAGTGCTCACCTAGAATGCATGAAGACCTAGGTTCTATTCACCGGTACCGCATACTCAGAAAAAAAGCTAGAAGTGGCGCTGTGTCTCAAGAGGAAGAGCACTCACCTTGGGCAAGCGAGTCCAATGAAAATGTCTAGGCCCTGAATCCAAGCCGTAGGACTGGCAAAAAGAGAAAAAAGAGCAATCTTACTTAAGTAACAAGGAATGTACCCTATATTTATACAGACTGAAAAATTCATTAAGAAATTAGAAAATATGTATAAAGTGCATAATTTCTTTTGTGTGTTGGCACTGGGTCTTCAACTGAGTGCTTCAGCTCTATCCCTGACCTTTTCTGCTCAAGGCTAGCACTCTACCAATGCAGCCCCACATCAACTATCTTCAATTGAGATATAAGCGATGAATATTTCAGGGTGCTTCATGAAAAACATTTTTATAAATTGAAACTTTCAACACAGTCTTATTTTAGTATGAATGTTGAGATGGGAAGAGACAGAAAAAGTGAAATGTTTCCTGATCCCCATAGAGAAGAGACTCAGCAGAACCACTGTGGTCTGCAGGCTTCTTTGTGAGTTTTGTTTGCTTGTTTGATTTTTGTCAATTGTGGGGCTTGAACTCTGGGCCTGGGCACTGTCCCTGAGCTCTTCAGCAAAAGGCTAGTGCTTTAATCTGTGAGCCACAGTGCCACTTCTGGTTTTTCTGGCAGTTAACTGGGTACTTTGGCTGGCTTTAAACTTTGATTCTCAAATCTTAGCCTCCTGAGTAGCTAAGATTATAGGTGTGAGGTACCATTACCAGGCTGCTGCTCTGTTACTATGCAGGTTCTGGATCAAGAACTTCAAGTTCTTACTTCAATTTTTTCTTCTCTTGCCTGATACTCTGCCATTTGAACGAAGCCCCAGTTCCTGGTCTTTGTTGGTTAATGAGAGATATTATGATTTTCTAATATTCAGAGCAATGATTATAAAACCCAGCATTTTACTTACTTGAATAAATTAAGAGACAGGACCTAGTGAGATGGAAAACAAAATTTTTTTTCAAGTTGCTATCCTGTTCTAATGCATAAGTCTGGTATTTTGCTTACACACAAATATGTATTTTACCAGTTTCTACTCTATTTTTGCTTAGCTTAAAACCACCACTGCCATTTCATAGATTTTGTTGTTGTTGTTGTTTGCGGTGCTTGAACTCTGTGCCTGGGCTGTTCCTCAGATCTTC
Source organism: Megascapheus bottae (assembly GCA_024803745.1). Taxonomy (NCBI): domain Eukaryota; kingdom Metazoa; phylum Chordata; class Mammalia; order Rodentia; family Geomyidae; genus Megascapheus; species Megascapheus bottae. The sequence goes on from JANJXV010000787.1 coordinate 79,056, forward strand.
AGTTCAATGCCAGTGCTCTACTACTTTTGATTTGGCCAGTCCTGGGCTTGAACTGAGGGACTGAGCACTGTCCTTATATTTTCTCAAGGCTAGGGCTCTACCACTTCAGCCTCAGCACCACTTCCAGCATTTTTCTATGTATGTGGTATTGAGGAATTGAACCCAGGTCTTCGTGCATGCTAGGCAAGCACTCTACCACTAGGCCAAACTCCCAGCCCAAAATTATTCATCATTACTATTAGCTATCTTCTTTTTTATTATTGATTCGTCATGGTGCTTGGACTTTGGGCCTGGACTGTCCCTGACCTCTTCAGCTCAAGGCTAGCGCTCTTCCTCTACAGCTCCATTTTTGGTTTCTGGTAGTTAATTGGTGATGTAAGTCTCACAAACATGTGTCCAGGCTGGCTTTGTGCTTTGAACCAAGATCCTCCGATCTCAGCCTCCATAGTAGGTAGAATTACACGCTTCAGCCAGCAGTGCCTGACTGTTTGATGTCTCTGTCTCTGTCTCTCTGTCTGTCTATCTCTGTCTGTCTGCCTGTCTGTCTCTCTGTCTCTCTGTCTCTCTCTCTGTCTCTCTCTCTGTCTCTCTCTCTGTCTCTCTCTCTCTCTCTCTCTCTCTCTCTCTCTCTCTCTCTCTCTCTATCTCTCTCTCTCTCTCTGTCTCTCTTTTGGTTGTAAGACTTTAATTGTGCACCTGGGCAGTGTCCCTGGGCTCTTCAGCTCAAGGCTACAACCTTAAACACCTTGAGCCACAGTGTCACTTCTGGTTTTCTGGTGCTTAAGTGGAAGTAACAGTTTCATGGACTTTAGTGTCTGGCCTGGCTTGAACTGTGATCCTCAGAACCCAAGCTTCTGAGATCATTTCCAGCTTTTTTTTTTTGTTGTAAGTGGAATAGAGTAATTGAACACAGGGCTTTGTGCATACTAGGCAAGCAAACTACCACTAGTGTGCACTCCAGCCTTAGATAAGGGCTTTCTTTTTCTTTTTTTCACTCATGGGGCTTGAACTCTGGGTCTGGATGTTTACCTTAAGCTCTTCAGCTCAAGGCAAGAGCTCTACCACTTGAGGCACATTGTCATTTTGAATTTTCTGGCTTATTTGGAAATAAGATTCTCACAGATTTTTATGCCTGGGCCATCTTTGAACCTCGATCCTCCAGGGTAGCTAGGATTACCAGGGTGAGCCACCAGTCACGGGCATTAAATTATTATTTTTTGCATTTCCTATGGCTTCAACTCATGGGCAGAGCACTGTCCTAGGGCTTGCTCAAGGATAGCACTTTACTTCAGCCAGCCAACTCCCGGTCCAAATAGGCCACTCTTGAAGCTAGAATTACAGAGATCTGCCATAATACTGGCATGTCGTTATCTAAGTATATAATTTTTCTTCTATTTTTGATGGCTTTTCCTAAGTGTACATATTTCCTACATATTTTATGGAAAACTTCCTTCCCACTGGGGCCATAAGTTAAGCCTAGTGGAAGAGTTCTTGCCGAGCATGAATGAAGACCCAAGATCAATTCCTCAGCACAACATAGATAAAAAAGATAAAAGTGCTGCTGTGGCACATGTGATAGAACTTGCGCCTTAAGAATAAACAAAAACAAAAACAAGGATCGTGCTCAGGTCCTGAGTCTAATCCCAGTACTGGCAAAAAAAAATTCTGCCTAAAGTAGTACATTTCTTGTAAACACTGTTACCCCCTTCCCCGTTTTCTCTTTCCCTTCCCCCCAAGTCATAAATTTCAATTATAACAAATATATATGTATTTTCATTCCTGAAAAAAATAGTTTAAAATGTGTTCAAAAAAATGATGTAGGATGATATATTTATCAAAATGGATTACTTGAACTCTAAAATAAACATTCTAGGTAATTTTTCTCATAAAATTGTAGTAATGCTATAAAAATAATAAAAAAGGAATTTTAGTTATTAATTTCTTATGTTTTACCTTTAACATTATTACACTAAGAGTACTGTTTATGGTATTAATACAGACAGCATGAAATATGATCATGTAAAAAAATTAAATGATTAAAAATAGTAAGGTTGGGGGCCAGTAGTTTGGCTTGGTGGCACACACCCTGGACTGGCAAAAAAGAAGTAGGGTTAGATAAAACAGATTTGTTTCCAAATGTGTGGAAAATGGTATGATTTCTTGTTTGGCTAGTCCTGGGGCTTGAACTGAGGGACCAGGAACTGTCCTTGGCCATATTTGTTCAAGGGTGGCACTCTGACACCTGAGCCACAGTGCCCAATCTACTTTTTCTGTGTATTCAGTGCCGAGGAATTGAATCAAGGTCTTCTTGTATACTAGGCGAGCACTCTACAACTAGGCCACATTCAAAGCCAAAGTAGATTTTTGATGCTATTGTGGAGTTTTAATTTTCTTAAATATTTGTACAAAGCACAATGGATATATAAACAGACTTGAACTCACAGAACAGAGTCCCACATAATATTACAGTTACTCTGGCACTTCTCCCGATTGACAAAACACATTTCCAGGCATCTGCTCTGTCCTTAAGCTTTGGTAGCTGACTTGTCTTTCCATGGAGGCCTGGCCTGGATTCCTGGTGATTCCATGCATTTCATAGTTCCCTGTATATCCAGTAAGGTTGTCTTCTATGGGACCAGGCCTGTCTGGTTTTGGCCCATCCAGGACCTATGTGTCTGAGGTCTCACATTATAAGTGGAAAATAAAACACAGTATAATAAGCACTGAAGAACTGCACACCATAATATTAACAATGAGAGTTTAATAGTTAGCAAAGTAAATACAATGAATACTTGACAAGAATCATGAGGGCAAGATAAAGAGATGTCTTTTTAGGAAGGGGACAGGGAAGCTCTAAATCCAGACTGGCCTCCAAGTTGCCTTCAGACAGTAATTCTACTTCAGAGTCCTCAAAAGGGTCTCCTTCCTCATGAGAAAAAGAATGTCCTTCCTGAGTTAAGAGGGGGAAGGATTCTGGTTTGTCGAATGGAGATTGAGTCTCTTTTAGTGAGATGGATGGGTCTGGATATTCTGTGAGGATGGATTCATTTTCCTCCAATGAATCCAGTATTGAGAGTACACTTGCTGCTTCCCATGGGGACATTTTCCATGAGCCCAGCGTGTGCCCCTTCAGCTTGCACAATAAGTGGAGTGTTACTCTGACTCAGATGGACTGACTCTGGGTGGAGTGTGAAAGGAAACGGAAGGAAATCTGGCTGCTCTTTTTCTTCCTCCATAGTATCTGCAGGTTCAACTGTGTCACACATGGGGTTCAGAGCAAAAGGTATATCCACAGGACTCTAAACCTGTTTGGTAATTTCTACAGAAGGCCCATGCTTTCTGGAGTGCAGTGATGATTCTCAGTCTCCATCAGTCACCAGCTCCATTGGTGGGTTTTTCATCCGGAGTTCAGGATAAGCTCTTCCATGATGACCCAAACCTAAGAATGGAAATAGGTACAGAGTGGACAGAGTGGACTCTGCAAGTTGAAGTGTCACTCAACTTCCATGAGGATCTAATGGAGGAACCTGTAGAACTGGAGTTTGGACTGAACACTGATGAGGTGTAGGGTCTTTCTAATGAGTGCTTATTCCCGAGTCAATTCAGAGGACAGACATTACCTGGGTGACACCACCCATAAAGGGCATTTTGCCAAGCTCTGTAGAAGTAAGGGCCAACCAATATCTAGACCACATGAGCTTCCTACTCACAGGCTCTGAGGCACCCACACCAGGACTTCTAATTTTTCTTGGTCTTACTGGTCGCACATTCCTCCAGCTGGTCAAAAAGTATGTGTTTAGAAGAGCAGGTCCAAAGCCGACATGTGGAGCCTCATATAGAGCTTGAGTTGGGTCAGGGTGTGGCAGTTCTTGAACTCGTAGAAATCACTCGGGTAGAAGTCCATTCACATTGTATAGATGGGACACATGATGCTGTGGGCACATTCGGTACAAGGAAAGTGAGAGCCTTCTCTCTCCATCCTGAGCCTTCTACCAAAGCCCCTTTCTTGCAGGACTCTAATGCTGTGGCTGTCCTGCAGAGATGTGCACTTATGTGCTGGGAGGGGGGTAAGAGACACTCGAGAACCAGATGACTTTTAAACCCCACTTCCAGAAGCTTCTGAGAGAGGCCTCTATGCATCTGTCCAAAGTAAACGCACCTTAAATTAACTAAGTAAATGCTCTAAATAAATCAATAAGTGAATGCTCTAAATAAAGAACTAAATGCTCATTGCTCTAATCTTAGCCACCCAGCAGGCTGAGCTCTGAAGATCACAGGGGAAAGCCAGTCTAGTCAGTAAAAGTCTAAAGGCACTTGTCTTCAATTAGGCAGCAAAGAGCCAGAACTTGACCTATGACTCAAATGGTACAATGCTAATTTTTGAACACCAAAGGGATGGCATTTAGACCTGGGTTCAGGTTCAAGTGGCAGCACTGGACCACACACCAAAATGTAAATGCTTTCAGGTTCTAACAGGCAAAGCTATCACAATCCCTCCCTGATGGCTCAAAAGTGATTCAGCCCCCAGCTTTTCCTCTGACTCCAGTATTTCACAGGCCTCCGCCATTAGTACTGACACCTCATTTCTTACTGGGAAATGGGATTTCCTAGGATGTCACCTAGGTGAGGGCTGCAGTTGGGAGCCACTTACTCATGCCTGAAATCCAACTTCTCAGTAAGCACACTGTTGAGACTCCAGTAGCTTGTGAGGGAAATGAAATGGCATGGTGTCCCAGTCTTAATGAAGTAGTTTGGGCACTTGTATCATGCTTAGCTCCCCTGTGAACACCCCAGTGAACCAAACAGGCTCAGAGAGGAGCCAAGTATTCCAAGACTTGGCCAGGAGGGGTGAGCAAACCTGGGTTTGAAGGGGGAACACTCACTTTTTCAAGAGAATTTCCAGCAACTACTACATTGTCCTCCACTATTTGAAATTGTGCAGGAAGTTTCCCACATAAAAGAGATCACCTTTCTGGTAGGCAGGGATCAGCTTTGTCAGCAGCATCTCCAACAGGCCTTCCTCCAGGATCCATAGGTTACAAGGCTCATTCAGAGTCTGAGCTGACTTACCATCACACTATGTTGGCAAAACAGTGGATATTTCAAACGTAGGAATGGGACCAGTCTTCACACTGAGGAATTGGAATAGAGTAGATTGGAAATGACACACTCTAATCTCAGTAGAGTCACTTGAAAGCACACAAGAAGGTTGTAGTGTGTGGGCAGGATGATGGGTTCAAATAGGTTTCCTCTCAATATACCTCATCTGAGTTGCCCTGGAGTTTCCTGGCTTTCTTCCTAGAGAAATGCCTGATATACTGGAATTTTGGCTTGGCACTGATCCAGCATCTACTTCTTCAAGTGAGAGATCCATATCTCTCATGCCTGAGATCCGAGCCTCCTGACCTTTGGCAACAGCACAGCAACCTCTTTCTGGTTCCTGAGCCACAGGCCAAGGGAGCTGGCTTGAGCTGGTTGTCACATACTGTGGCTTGGTTACCAGGGTTCCATATTCTGTTCTATTGTGAGGGAGGTAGGGTCACCTTTCAAGGCCCAATGACCAAAGCTCCTTGCTCACAGAAGACCTCCCCAAAGACATACTGGAGGCTGAATCTCCCTTCCCACCTCACATATGGATGTAGTAAACAGCACACCTTTTTGTTCAAATCCCAAGTCATTAACTAGGCGTAAGTGCTAGCCTGGTCTCAGGCTCAAGGAGCCTTTCTTAGGTAAGATCCAAAGTTAACTGTCACTATTCCCCTTACCCTTCACAAGACATTTTGCTTCACAGTGCCTTCTCAGCTTGCATTTTGCCTCTTGCACCATTTTTTTGCTAGTCCTGGGACTTGACCTCAGAGCCTGACCATTGTTCTTAGGCTTTCTTTAGGCTATAGCTGTCCCACCAAGCCACAGCACCACTTCCAGCGTTTTCTATGTATATGGTACTGCAGAATCAAACCGGAGTCTTTTTGTGTGGTAGCCCAGCACTCTACAAATAGATGAAACACCCAGGCCATCTTGCACATATTTTTCACCTCAATCTACTACGACGTTGTTAGGTTTCTGTATCCTAATCTATTTTTCTTCCTGATGAATATCTGTGCTGTCATCTGTAAAAATGCAAGTGGGAAAATCACAGAAGCATTGGTGACATAAAAAAAAGTCTTAGAGACATAGATAAGTGTTCATTCTTTGTAGGAGAAAGGATATTTTGATATGATGATGATGACTATTTATAAATACTTTATCGGGGTTTAGAGTTTGGCCCAGTGGTAGAGTGCTTGCCTAGCATCCATGAAGATCTAGGTTTGAATCCTTAATATCACACAGATATAAAAATCCATATGGCAATGTGGCTCAAGTGGCAGAGGGCTAGACTTGGGAAAAGCCAAGAGCAGTGCTCCGGCCCTGAGTTCAAGCCCCAGGAATGGCAGAAAAAACAAAAGAAAAGAAAAGAAAAGAAATGTGCTTTTTACAAGTTATTCACTCACAGCATTTGCCTCTGAATTCTTCGCTTCTGCATCTTGTGACTTATCCCTTTCCCTCAATGTAGACAAGAAAAACAGATTTTATTACTTGCTATCCTGTTGTCCAATCTTTGGATATTAATTCAAAATACAATATTGCCTGAGATATTGTGTGTGTGCGTGTGTGTGTGTATCTGCCAATGTGTGCATGCACACATGTGTACAGGGTTTAGGGCTTACTCATAGGGCCTGTGTGATAACCCTCAGCATCTTTTCCGCAAAGGTATTGGTCTTTCACTTCTAGCTTATGATAGCTAATTGAAGTTGAGAGATTCACTCAATTTCTTGCCCTGTGCATTGGAACCCAGTGCTGGGTTCTCATATTTTTAATTGTAGCTATAGAGAAGGCTGAGGTCTGGGGATCCTCGTTAGAATCCAGCCACTGAAAGAAAGTCACTGATAGAAATCTTTACCTTCAGTTAAGCACGAATAAATAAGGCAAAAGTGGAAGTGTGGCTCAGTTCCTCTTGTACCAGCCATGAGAAAATTAGTAATTGGCAGCACCTGGTCCCTGAGAGAAATCCTTAGCACTGGTTCAAAAAAAGAAAGAAAATAATGAAAAAATTAAAACTTGCTGAGGAATCCATAAGGATAAACGTGCCTGTGAATAATCTTGTCATTTCAGATTCCCTCAAGAGCTTATGTCTCTCTATATTTTACCAAGTTTTTTTAAAGATATTTACATATTTTCTATTTTTCTTAAACAGAGATAGCCATCCACAAAACACAAACACAAACTCTCACACAGTATACCACCCACCCATAAGTGTCTGGCTATGTATATATGTATAGTCATATGTATTGATCTGTCTCTCTATACTAATATATTAATGCATAAGCATATGTATTTAGACAAACAGGAAACATACATAGATAGGTCTCAGGCATTTCCAGATTTTGTGCAAGTCTTCTGAGTGCAACTTACCATTGTATTGTTTGTCAAGATAGAGTCCCTCTAACTTTTGGCCAGCTTCTTGTCCTTTGATACTTTTTTCTGGCAGTCCTGGGTTTTGAACGCTAGGCCTGGATGCTGTCACTGAGCTTGAGCTTCTTGCATTCAGTAGTTTATTGCAGATAAGAGTCTCATGGAGTTTCTGTCCTGCGCTGGCTTTGAATTGTGATCCTCAGATCTCAAACTCCTGAGTAGCTAGGATGACAGTCTTGAGCTACCAGTACCTGGTTCCTTTGCCTCTTTTACCCTTTTTTTGGCCCCACCACAGCCATGGTATCTACCTTCCTATTTTCTCTCAACCTGCCCCCAGACAGGGGTCTGACAGATGCTTTCCACCCACTTATTCATGTCCTCCTCTGTATTGGCTGACAGCTAAGGCATGCACTCACTTGTCTGGATGCCAAACACAAAGCCATGTGATTGTTTCTCAGTCTGGAACATCCTATCAGATTTATAGCACCACAGAGGGTCAGGTTGATGCTCCTCCCGGGCTTCTTAAATTGTTCTCATATTAATCCACAACACGTTTGTCATCACTTGTCCAGCTAATTCATGGACTAAACCAGCATTCCCTACAAACTTAGATCCCAATACCATGAGGACACTCAAGGGTGCATTCGGTGTGTGACCTGCAGGTGGATGTGAGCCTGTCTAACTTGGAGGGGATTTCTCCACCACAGGAAATGGAATACAAATTTAGAATCTGCTTTCATGAGGTGACAATCTCTGGCAGATGTTCTTATCAAATGTGGCACTGCCTACTTCCAGCTTAAAACATGGGTTGATGACCCAGCATAACAGAGAATGTATTCACCCCTGCCCAACACATAGGCTGGGACCCTGAACTTTCAGGTAGCATTTGGCTTTGAAGGTCATGAGATCTTAGTCTACAAATGATGAGCCCCCTCCCGTGAGGCATAGCAAACGGAGCCAAAGTGCAACCCAGTTATGCACCAGATCAAGCTTCCCTTCTTCAGTAGGGTATGGTTTGAAAACTGTGCATAGCTTCTGTTTGAAGCCAGACAAGAAAGGAAAGTCCATGAAACTCTCATTTCCAGTTAACTGCCAAGAAAAAGCCAAAGATAGAGATGAAGCTCAAGAGAGCTAGAGAGCAATCTGAAAAGAATGGTTACACCCTGCAACATCCTCATTATCTGATCTTGAAAACATCTCTGCGTGCATCCCAGCATGCAGCCAGCATCTGTTGGTGACAGTGACCCCTGCGCCCATTGGCAATCTGCACTGTCTCTGACATCTGTAATGTGAACCTCATTCTGTTGGGTTTGGGAAGCGGTGTCAACCCTGCAGAAGGAACCAACTGTGCCCTAACTCCCACTGTACCCTGGGGCCCCTAGCATTCCCCCATCTGCACCCCTCCTGTGGCTTGTGATCCTAGGGAGCCCCCCTGCCCTGTCCTACACTCACATGAAGTGCATATTTCTTTTCCTGGGGCAACTTCTCCACAGAGAGTACATGAAATGCCCACTCTCCAGGCACGGGGAGATCCTGCCAAAGTAGCAAGTCAGTGATAAGGACATAAAGTGATGAATAGAATTTTAGATCCTGATGGTAGACAGTCTGCAAAATCCAAGGGAGAATGGAATTGGAGGGGACCAGGGATCAGGATGTGGGCATGGAGCTTCCCTGCCAAGGGGGTGGGGGAAGTCACAGGCTGGGGGATGCACAGGATGATCCATGGGCCCTGTGCAGCTACTGGGTCACCCACTTCTGCATCTCAGACTTTGGCTTTGAGCTCTGTGATCGTCAAGATGTGCACAGTCTGTACTCTGGGTGGCAGAAGAAAGGACCCTTTGAAGACAATTTTAGACCCTTTGTGAGTGTAGGTAGGGGTAGGCTGGACACCCAGTCCAAGAGGAGCTAAAACTGGAGTCGAGGGGTGTGCAAGGAGTGGGTGTGAGGGTTGTGGGCAGTCACAGTCACGGCAGAGGTGGCTCTGTCTGTGGGGTGAGTGCCTCCCTGCAGGCACAGCACTGGACATATCAGAGATCCACATGAAAAGGAAAAGCTGGAAATGGCACTATGGTTCAAATGGTAGAGCATCAACCTTGAGCAAAAGAGCTCAGGGACAGTACCCAGGACCTGAGTTCAAGCCTCATGACTGTAAAAGAAAAAGAACCAGGACTATGAGAGGGAACCTGGTACTCTCTTGGTCTAATCAGACACAAGAAGAGGCCGGGATAGGCTGTGGAAAAACACAGAGAACATCTTCCCCCAGCTCATCCTGTCCTGTATGCAGGGACAGCCATGTAACTAGGGCTACGGTGAGATCATCGTCACCCCTGTGCTGCCATCTGAATTGTAGGCCTCTGTCCTGGCATGGGGTGTCCTGATGGCTGAGCAGGTGCCCTAACCCTAGATGGAGAGCAGCCACTGACTGTGGTAGCTAAGGAGAGATCTGTTCCATAGCTATCAGGCCACCCAGCATGGGAGCCATAACCACCCCTCACCCAGGTAGAGACCAATGGTTCTCCAGGTGCTACTAACATTGCCCCACCCCTAGCTCTGGGTACACGTGACATTCCCTCCACAAGGAGCAGGACAAAGTGAAGGATCAGGAAGCTGCCTAGGGGCTTCAGATGATGGCCAGGCTGGCACTACAGATGGCCTCACTCTGTCACCACCTTCCCCTGCCTCCATCATTCCTCCATCATGCCTCTCTACCTCCCACCCATTAACTTTGGAAACCAATGAACTGGGCTCTCATCATTCCTCTCATCTCTTCACCCACTTTGCCATGCGTCCATCCCTCTGTCACTTCCACCCCACACACATCCCACCACCAGCCACCCTCTAGCTTATGAGGATCTCAGAGGAAGCTCTTGGTGAAGGGCTTGTGACCACAAAACAGTTACTATCACCCGCTCCGGCCTGATCCACCACAGAATAAGAACAGCCAAGCAGGCACACACTGCAGCAGAGTTGCTCTACTGCCACTCTGATTTCTTCATGGCCAGGACTTGGCTCTCCTCAGCCTCTCAGCTCAGTAACCAGAACATTGTGCTTTCACAGAGCCATGGCTTCCAGTCTCCATGGACACAATGACATCAAGGTGATGCCAACTTCCCCATCTCTATATACTTCTAACTATGGGATGGGAGCTGAGGTTCTCTTCTGTCACTCCATCCGCTAAGAGGCTCATGCAGATTTCTATCCTTTGCTCATCATGCTGACTCTTTGGTTAACAAGTCACTGCTGGGCTTCCAGTTCACCACATACAGAACCCATACTCCAACACTTTTCTTAGAAGGACTGATGACTTTTAAATATTCTCTAGTTTTAAATTTCTAGTTCCTTCTCTCTTTCATTTATATATTTCCCTTCCTCACATCCTTCTCTTTTTTACCTTCCTTCTTTCATTCCTGGCCTTGAACTCAAAACCTGGAGCTTTTTCTTAGCTTTTCTTTGCTCAAGGTAGCACTCTAGCTCTTGAGCCACAGCTCTACTTCAATCTTTGTTCTTGCTCTAAACTGGGAGTATGAGTCTCATGCATTTTTCCCTTTGCTGGGTTGGTTTTAAACCACAATACTAAGATCAGGATCCTGAATATGCCTCAGATTACAGGTATTATCTAATCAAAACAAATTCCTGATTTCTTTTTTAGACATAATTAGTTCTTTCAGGTGAGCCACCAGCCACTCATGCAAGAGCATTGCAGGATCCCAGCATTCATCTTGTCTCCAGTCTTATTCCATCCATCTCACAATGGTCATCTAAAACACCCTGCTGCATGCTTGAAGTCGCAAGGAACGTTCTCAACGCCATGAGAAGCCCCCTTAAGCTCTGCCTCAGACATGCTCAGCCCCCATCCCACTTCCACATGAGTATTTGATTAGGAGAAATTTCCTGAGTACATCATCATCTTTTCCTCACCATTCAAATTTCATCTTTGGAGTCATTTCTCCCAGACAAAGAGGAACATGATCCATGGTTTGATAGCAGCTCCAGCTTCATAGTCCCAGCCACCAACACCCCCCCATTACCCTGCCAGACACCTGAATTCAAGAACAATGTTTTCACTACCCCTGACTCTTATCAAATGTTTTAACTTATACAGTGCATTAAAATAATTTTACTAAATGGAATAAACACATGGCATCAAGCTTCAGAATCTTTGCACCTGAACTTTTATTGAATCACAGACACACCAGCATTTCTGTAGCCAACAGAAATCTTAGCTTTGAGATTTCAGCATTCCTGGTATCCAAGTTTGGATGTGCTAACACTGCCCTTAATGAGGCACTTCAACCACACAATCCCACAACAATCACTGTCATTTGACATTCACTGGTAGGTGGTGCTAGGAAAAAGACTGATGTGCCAACTCCATGCTGGCTTGACCTATGCCATCTTCAAACCTGGAGCAAGTGGGGCTCCTCTCTCCGTGACATCTTTTGTGTACTACCCCAGGAGGACCTTTACCTTGAGTCAAAATTATGAAGACTATCTCTAGCAGCAAAGATTCCAGTGAGATGTGCCTACATGGATAAAGCTAAAATCTCACTAAAGTGAGGTTGTTGGCAGTGCTGGAGCCTGAACTCAGGGCCTGGGCACTAAGCATTTGTACTCAAGACTAGCCCTTTACCACTTGAGCCCAAACTCCATTCCCAGCTGTTTTTATTTTTGGTAGTAAGAATCTATCAGACTTTCCTGTTCTAGGTGACTTGGAACTTCCATACTCAGATCTCAGCCTCCTGACCAGCCTGGATTAAAAGTGTGGATCAGCCATGCGCCACACCTGAGGACTTCTGCCAGCACATTTTTTCCCAAAAATTGGAAGAGCAAGATGAGGGAGGGTTGGGCTCATCCTGCCCTGCATATGAAGGAGAGCATCAGCCCGTGAAATTCATTCCCTGTTGTAGGCTGCTGGAGAAAAGGTAGCAAATAGGCACAGGCTGGCAGCAGATGCCACAGAACAACTTGTGACCAAGACTCCCAGAGCAGACCTCAGAATCGATGACAGAGTTGGATCTATCCAGTAACAGAGGCAGTGGTGACACCTGAAACAGCGTGGTTGAGCCTTTGCTGCTAGTAAACAGGGCCACCTATGTCTCAATGAGAAAGGTGAGATTTTGGTGGAGAAGGTGAGATTAAACATTATGTATCATGCAAGAAGACAGACTATAAGGGGTCTTTTATTATTCCAAGTGAAATTTTGGATTTCCTCTTCTGTTTCTTTAAAGAATGACATTGGGATATTGATTGAAGATTGCCATTTTTTACAATATTACTCCTTCCAAACCAGGAGCAAAGGTTTTTGCATTTCTTCAGTTCTGCGTTAATTTCCTTCTCCAGGGTTTATAGTTCCATCAAAAAGGTGCTTTACATTCTAAGTTAATTCCTAGGTATTGTATTTTCTTCGATAGCAAAATGAGTTGCTATCCTGATTCTTGCCTCATTCCTCTCGTTTCTTGGAATATAAGAAGGCAGTTCACATTGAAGGTTAATTTTATACCCTGCTACCTTACCAAAGTTTTATATCAGCTCAAGCAGCTTCGGAGTAGAGACTATAGGGTTCTTTAAATACAGAATCATGTCATCTGTAAGGAGAGAAAGTTTCAGTTCCTCTTTCCCTTTTCCTCCTCACTCCAGTTAGAATGGCCAAGATCCAGAAATCTAATAACTTATGCTGGAGGGGATGTGGACAGGAGGGATCACTAGTACACTGTGGTGGGATTGCAAACTCGTTCAACCACTATGGAAAGCACTATGGCAGTATCCCAAAAAGACTAAACATAGAGCTCCCCTGTGATCCAGCAATTTCACTACTTGCCAATCGTCCAGATAGGACATACTAAATTCACTAGAACAATAACATTTATCACAGCACTATTTACTATAGCAAAGGTATGGAACCAACCCAGATGCCCATCAGTTGAGTAGATCAAATATGGTATTTTTACACAATGGAATTCTGTGCTTCTGTCAGAAAGAATGACATAGACGAATTTGTAAGGAAATAGAAAGACTGTAAAGTTTAGAAATTAGTTTCTGTCTCCATCTCTATCTCTGTACAATTTAGAAGTTCCTGTTTCTCTCACTTTCTGTCTCTTTTCTCTTTCTCTCTCTCTCTTTCTGTCTCTCTCTGTCTCTCTCTGTCTCTCTCATCCTCTCGCTCTCTCTCTCTCTCTCTCTCTCTCTCTCTCTCTCTCTCTCATCCTTAGGCTTGAACTCAGGGACTGAGCTACTTTTGCTCAAGGTTAGCACTCTACCATTTGGACCACAGTGCTGCTTCTGGCTTGCTCTTTTCACGTAGTATTGAGGAATCTAACCCAGGCCTTCATCCTTGATAGGTTAGCACTCTACCACTAAGCCACACAGTCAGCTTTTAGAGGTTTCTGACAAAGGTTTTCCTACATGCTATTATTTCTTCTGTGAGTGCTCTTAATGCTTGCTGAAGGTTGACTTGTTTAGAAGACTTACCCTAATGCTCCCATATACAGAGATTCTATATATAGCTAAATGTTTTTCATTACTCAGAATTTCTCTATTGTGTATGTTGTGAAATGTACTGAAGACTGACTTCTGATTAAAAGTCATTGCACATTTGTTCTATTCATTAGTTTTCTTTTCTTCTATGGGAATCAGGTTTGTGATGAACACAGAAGTATGCCTTCCAGGTCAAACACTTTCCACATTTGTAATATTCATAAGGTTATTCTCTCCTATGTGCATTTTATACTTAGTCATGCGTTCATGATGGATTTTTCATATTCTTATATTCATACGATTTTTATCCTGTGTCTGTGTGGTATCATGCAAACTCAACTATGAGTTCTTCAAAAAAATTTCCCTTTCATTTTATTCATAGGATTCTATCCTGTGGGTGTTTAGTGATAAATCTTGACTTGTGCCTTCTGGGGAAAAGACTGAACATTTGCTACATTCATTAAGGGTTTTATCTTGTGTTGGTTCTGTGACACAAGCTGAGTTTTCTTCCACAGACTAAAAGGTCTTTCCTATTTATTACATTGCTAAGGCTTCTCATATGTGTGAACTCTCTTATGCTTCCTGAAGGGTGAATACTGCACGAAAAACTTTCAACTTTGGTTATATTCCTAAGGTTTCTAATATGTGTGAATTCTGTTATGCCTCCTGTAATGTGACTTCCATCTGAAGGTCTTACCACATTTGATGCACTCGTACAGTTTCTCTCCTGTGTGTGTTCTCTGATGCAATTTGAGGGAAGACTTCCATTTGAAAGACATTCCACATCGGTTACATTCATAAGGTTTTCTCCTGTTTGAATTGTCTTATGCATATTGAGGTTTGGCTTCTGTGTGAAGGACTTTCCACATATGTTACACTCATAAGGTGTTTCTCCTGAGTATATTCTCTGATGAACATGGAGTTTTACCTTCCATTTGAAAGACTTTCCACATTCACTACATGCATAAGTTTTCTCTCCTGTGTGTTTTCTATAATGCCCATCAAGATATTACTTCCACTTCAAGGTCTTTCCACATTTGTTGCACACATAAGGTTTCTCTCCTGTGTGTGTTCTTTGACGCAATTTGAGGGAAGATTTCTGTCGGAAAGACTTTACACATTGGTTACATTCATAAGGTTTCACTCCTGTGTGTATTCTCTGATGAACACGAAGTTTTCCCTTCCCTTGGAAAGACTTTCCACATTCATTACACTTATAAGATTTCTCTCCTGTGTGTGTTATTTGATGAACTCGAAGGTGTATCTTCTGGGTGAAAGACTTTTCTCATTTGTTACATTCATAAGGGTTCTCTTCTGTGTGTCTTCTCTGGTGCAAAGTGAGGTATGATTTCAGTCTAAAAGTCTTCCCACATTTATCCCATTCATAAGATTTCTCTTCTGTGTGAGATCTCTGATGTGTGCTGAGAGCTGAATTCTGGGCAGAAATTTTATTACGTTCCTCATATTCATAAGGTTTGTCTTCTCTTGGAGATCGAGGTTGGAGCGTCAGGTCTGACTTCTCAGAAATTAATTTTCACACTTGATGTACACATCACATATCTCAGGATACTTGCTCTGAGGTATTGTAAGGCGTATTTCATTACTGAAAGTTTTCTCACATTCACTACATGTATGAGGAGTCTCTCCTGTGTACATTTTCGGATGTGTAGTGATGGTCGGTGTTAAGTACAATATTTTTCATCACACAGTACATTTAGCAGTTTTCCTCCCTCCTTGAAGAATTTCTTGGGTAGGGAGAACAGAATTATGATACTGCAGATCTTTTGGACTGTCACAATCATGAATAAAATGCTCTGAATATCCGATGGATTTTTTAAGAACAGGAGACATACGAGATCTATATGCAGCATGCATCTCATCAGGCTTAGGAGACAGAAGCATGTTCTGACACTTAATGAACTCCTCAGTCCTCACCCCTAAGTTGTTACCGTTATTACTAATCAGCTCTACATTATGTGTAGAGCTCAAATTTAAAGTTCTTGCAAATCTCACATTTTCCTCCACTTCGATACTACTTTCAACTGCTACTTCACATAGACATTCATGTGGACTTTCCCGGCAAGTCTTGAACACATTTTCCATTACCTGGACATCTAAAATGAGTCCTAGAAAAAAAGACACAAACATACATGAGATACAAATATTCCTTACTGTAAAGGTAATGACTTTACTTTCCCATCCTAAGTGTTAGATATTTTAAAATATAAAAGTGGAAATTGATTTGTGAGAAATATATGCTTTTCTCCCTAACATATTAAGAAAATGATATTTTACAATGACCAATAATGTTTTTCTGTGTTTTAGTTCTCTTTTTATATCACAGGAAATATTTATTGAAATTACCCATCTATGTATTGCTACAGTTTTAAGCTGAGTACTAACTATAGCATACCTGCAGCTGTTTTTTTGAAATACTGTTTTGTTTATACATTGAGGAATAGCTGCCTTTCTTTTATTTTTGATAAATAATCTAAATATTGTGCTGTTTGCATCTTTTTAAAACTTTCTTCTCTTTTCTTTTCTATTTTTTGTAGTTCATAGGCCTTGGCCCTGTCCCTGAACACTTCAGCAGAAGACTATAACCCCTATCCTTGAGCTACAGCCCCACATACTCTTTTCTAGAGTTAACTACCGATAAGAGTCTCAGGTCCTGAGTAGCAGATAGGATTACCTTAGCCAGTTTCAATGCTGTTTGCTTATTAAGCATTAAGTGAGGAACACGAATTTTTTCTAGATTCAGCGGCCACAAGTTTGGTGTATATGTCTGTTTGCCTTTGATCCAAGCAAGAACGATTCTTGAGAGTAAGGACTTACACCTATATCCGTTCAGTTACAACTTCTCACTAAAGTCTCAATTTAGGTATTTGTGGGAATTTTGAAATTTGTTTCTTTCCATTTGAAGACTTATAAAAATTCCTTTTCTAACACTCCTGTCCCTCAGAACCATGGAAGACCAGAAAATCCCCAGCTCATTGTCTAGTTAATTTTCTTATGTTGATTGAAACTTTGTTGTTTTTCTTTTACTTCCATTCCTGGGTTTAAACTTAAGACCTAACCACTGTCCTTGGGTTTTCCCAAGACTAGAACCCTACCAATGAAGTCATTACTTCTGGCTTTTTCTATGTATGTGGTAATAAGGAATCAAACCTCTGTCTTTGTGCATGCTAGGCAAGCACTCTACCACTAGGCTCAATTTCTGGTGGAAAGATCTGGTTCTGAATACCAGTCTCTTCCTACCAGCAAAAAGATATTATCCTTATCAGAGAATAATGCCCTGACTTATTCCTTGTTTGCTCAATCATTTATAGTCTTAGTTTTAAAGAAATGAAAGATCATTCTTTCTTTCTTTCTTTCTTCCTTTCCTTCCTTCCCTCTTTCTTCCCTCTTTCTTCTTTCTTTCTTTCTTTCTTTCTTTCTTTCTTTCTTTCTTTCTTTCTTTCTTTCTGTCTTTCTTTCTGTCTTTCTGTCTTTCTTTCTTTCTTGTTTTGTAGTCATGGGACTTGAATTCTAGACCTGGCTGTTCTTCCTGAGCTCTTCAGCTCAAGGCTACTGCCCTATGTCTTTAGCCTCAACCCTACTTCTCATTTTCTATTGGTTCATTGGAGAGAAGAGTCTAAGGTGTTTTTGTGATAGGTCAGTCTTTGAACCTTGATCCTCAGATCTCAGCCTCCTAAGTAGCTAGGATTACAGGCATGAGCCACGGGCTCATGGCTTTCTCATTTTATTTTGTTTCACAGTGATTTCTACAGAGAAATCTAACTTTAACCCTACTGCCACATAGAATTCGTCATATCACCCTATGATTCTTGGTGCCGGGGGTTTGGGCTAGCATGCACAAAGACCTGGTTCAGTTCCTTGGTACTACATACAAAGAAAAAGCCAGAAGTGGTGCTATGACTCAAGAAGTAGAGAGCTAGCCTTGAGAAAACCCAAGGACCATGCTCAGTCCCTGAGACCAGGCATAGGATTGGGAAAAGAAAATGATTCTTGATTCATTCACAAAGAATTCCATAGGTTCCACACAGGATTTAGGGTAACTAAGAATATTATTGATCAGTACATCACAACATGAACTTACCAATGGGGCTCAGGCTCCAACATCAATATGAAGATGCATTCACTCACCTGTGATATTCTTGTCAGAGGAATTTCCTATCCAGAGTTCTGCACAGTGCTCTAGCTTGTCAATTAATACAGGTTTGGGAACACAGGGACCTGTAAATTAGAAACAGTAGAGAATTATTGCTTATGCTGTGTCATCATTGCTTTAAGTTCACAGACATCCTACTCACAAGTTATCTATTAAATCTTTTTTCTCATTTCTCACTGGCTCCATGGTTGACTTTTCCCCAGCTCTGGATTCATTTTGTATGGCATAAACTTAGCTGTCTTGCTCAAGGCTAGAAAAATACCAGTTTGAGTCCCAGCTCCACTTACATGCATAGGTCTTCATGCATGCTAGGCAAGCACTCAACCACAAAGTCAAACTCTTGACACTCCACTAACATTTTTGAGGGGTTACTTGGAGTTATAGAGTTTCATGGCAATTTTTATGCCATTGCTGGCTTCAAATTAGAATTCTTAGATTTCTTCCTCCTGAATATTTTAAGATTACAGGCATGAAACATTGCACCTAGTGCCAGGTTTCCATTATAAACTCACTGTTTAGTGATTTGTAGATCCTATTTCCAATAATGATATATATTCTATTCTGGATGGTTTATCCACTTACAATTACTGTGTAAGTTTGGAATGTCGTCTCCATTAGAGGAAACATAATTTAGAACTGTTGTCAAAGTATCCTGAAGGTATCCTGAAGAATGAGTACAAAATTACCTTAGGTTTTCTTTAGAAAGTAATGATACTTCTCAGGGCCTGGAATCTTTCATTTAAATAGTATTGAAAGTTTGATAAACATTCACGTATCTGCAAAATAACAAGGCACTTGGCCTTGCAAGTGAATTTGACTTTTGCTCACCTAAGGACACCAGGTTACTGTAGGTCTCCAGCATTACATCTCTGTACAGGGTTCTCTGAGCATTGTCCAGATGCTGCCACTCCTCCCAGCTGAAATCCACAGCTACATCATCAAATGACACCAGCTTCTGGAATGGCACATTTTCATCAAGTAATGAGCACTGAGTTATAAACACACCATGTCTGGAATTTTATTCTTTTTTTGTTGGAATTGTATTCCTTTACTTAAATCTTTAGACTTACATGAAATATTGACCTGAAAAGTTTAGGGATGGTGCCTAGGCCCAGAGTTCAAGTCCCAAGACCCACAAAAAAATAAAAAGGCAAGCCACGTGTTGGTGGCTCATGCCTGTCATCCTAGCTACTCAGGAGACTGACATCTGAGGACCATGGTTCAAAGCCAGCCTAGCACAAAATTCCATGAGACTCCTTTCCAATTAACCACCATAAAATGTTTAATGGCTTGTGGCATATCATGGTAGAGCAATTGTGGTATTGAAAAAATAAGTCGGGGGAGTAGATTTAGGTTATAAATGGAATTATTCCATTGAAAAGGAACTACATTATATGATGACATATGCTGGTACTGTGAGAATATTGCAAAATCTTAGGGTATCAAGTAATAATACTGTGAAGTACACCCAGAATGTTAATGTTCTATGGCTGGCATAATAATCACTTGGGGAAGAAACTTTTTTTTCTTTTTTTTGGCTGGGTGATTTGTAAGGCTTGAACTCTGGGCCTGGGCACTGTCCTGAGCTCTTCAACTCAAGGCTATCACCCTACCTATGAAGACACAGTGCCATTTCCCATATTCTAGTGGTTAACTGTAGATGAGAGTCTCATAGACTTTCTAATGCCCAGGCTGGCTTTGAACCAAATCTTTAGATATCAGCCTGATATCTGAGTAGCTAGGATTACAGGTAGAAGTCACTGCACCTGGCAAGAAATTTATTTCTTGCTGTTGTATACTACAAATTTACTGTATGTTTTACTTTTTCAAAAAGTCTGAGGATGACCTTTGTTCTGTATATAATGAGAAGAGGGGTAGGGAGCTGTGAGCAGAAGAACTGAGGGGCAATACTCAGGGTAGGACAATAGCCTTAAACTAAAGAGCTCACTGCCCAAGGTCCAAGCCCCATGACTTTCCCCACTACCCCACAAAAAAAGGGAAAAAAATTGGAGATTGGAGAGGATTTTCTAAAAAGAATATATAGAAATAGTAGTTCAAAATGTAGAAAGAAGTTCAATATTAACAGTCATGAGAAAAATTAAAATTACAATGAAATCATTACTTTAAATATGTTAATATAAATATAATTTTAAACAAAAAGATCCACATACACACACACAAACACACACACATACACACATACAAAAAAACAACTTTCAAAGTCTAACTATTACTGGGAAGGTAGTGAGAAGAAGTAGAACTTTGGAATAGTTCTACAAGGAATATAAAACAATCAAAAATTGCGTGGAGAGTGCTAAAAAAGTACTAAATATAGAATTACATAGAAATATGGTCCAACACTTCTATTTCTAGATTTGTACCTAACGGAAGAGAAAGCAGAGACTAGAACAAATATGTGGAGAATCCATTCACAACTATTAATAATAATCCAAAGATAGATATATGCAAAACAATGCATTGAAAAGGAAGAACATTTTACTATATTTTACAGATGAATCTTGATTACAGTAAACTAAAAATACAGCAGTCATAAAGGAAGAGCTAGCGTATGTTTTCCCTTCCAGAGCTTCCAAGGATCAACAAACCCTTAGAGCCAAAAAGCAGGATGGTTCCAGAGAATGGAGTAGAGAGGAACAGGAGCTGAATGTTTAATGATTATACATGGAAGATGAAAATTGCTCTAGATGGGTAGAATGAAGAGAGAACTGTACCCTAAACAATGGTTATGTAGCCACACAGGATGGGACACACCTATACTCCCTGATCGTGGGAAACTCAAGAAGGATTTCTAGCCAACCTGGATGCATGGAAAGATCTATCATAAAAACTAATGTGGAGGGGCTGGGAGTTTGGCATAGTTGTAGAGTGCTTGTATGAAGACGAAGGTTCAATTCCGCAGTACCACATACACAGAAAAAACCAGAAGTAGTGCTGTGGCTCAAGTAGAAGATCACTAGGCTTGAGGAAAGCTGAAGGACAGTGCTCAGACCGAGTTCCAGCAAAAGGGCTTGTTTAAAAAAAATCCAGAAAGCTGAGCATGATGGGGTGGTGGCTCACTTCTATAATCCTAGCTACTCAGGAGGCTGAGATCTGAGGATCAAGGTTTAAAGCCATCCTGGCACAAAAAGACCTGAGACTCTTATCTCCAATTTACTTTTAGAAAATGGGAAGTGGGGCTTGGCTCCAGGGTAAAGTGGTAGCCTGGAGCTGAAGAGCTCAGGGATAGTGCCCAGGCTGAGTTCAAGATCTATGACCCACCAAAAAAAAAAAAACAAAAAACAAAAAATAATATGGAAAACTTTGGATTCTGTGAATTTTATCAGGAATATAAATGTTTTTTTGCTTTTGAAATAAATTGTTTGGAAATATTTTAAAAGTTTTTACCTAGAAATGTACACTACAAATGGAATTAATAACAAACACAAAATATGAAAAAGATACAAATTATCACAATATGGGTATCCTGCTTCTGTATCTTTCACTGACTCCTGTTCAAATGAATCACATATTCTGAATCATTTCTCCCAGTCGATATATGCCACACATGTTAGCTTGTACTGAACTTCTTGGAAAATCAAAAGCAAATACTAAGCAAATGTGTGTTAGCTTTTGTCAACAGTGATATTTCAAATATAAATCCCTACTCATTGCATTATTTAATATCAATGCCGGAATCTAACTTACACTGGCAGAATCTTCAATCTTTTGAGAATCTTCAAAAGGGTGTGTAAATATTTAGGAGCGTTATGTCTTCCGGGAGGAAAGATCCCTTTAGTAGTATATAGTAACCTTCTTTGTCTTTTCTTACTAATTTTAGTTTGAAGTCTATTTTATCTGATATGAGGATGGCAACTCCAGCCTGTTTATGGGGGCAGTTAGCTTGATAGAGTTTATTCCAACCTCTCACTTTCAAAAGATGATTGTTTTTGGGTAAGATGTGTCTCTTGAAGACAGCAGAACGATGGCTCTTGCTTTTTGTTCCAACTAGACAGAATATGCCGTTTAATTGGAGAGTTAAGTCCATTGATATTGAGAGTTAGGATTGAGAGATATTTATTAGTTCCTACCATTTTTAAAAGCTTTTAGTAGGGCCTGTGTCTTGACAGTTCTTGTGGTCCTTAGATGGTATGCTGTTTAGGTGCCATTTCTTTCCCTATATTGCATTTATTTTGGTTTTCTATGTATAGAGCATCTTTGAGAATTCTCTGTAGTGTTGGTTTTGTTTCGACATATTGTTGCAGCTATTCCCTGGAATGGAATGTTTTTATTGTTCCCTCAGTTATGAATGAGAGCTTAGCTGGCTACAGTATTCTTGGTTGGTAGTTATTTGATTTAAGGGCATGACATATATGCTTCCAGTCACTTCGTGCTTGCATGGTCTCTGCTGAGAAATCTGGGGTTATTCTGATTGGTTTGCCTTTATAGGTTACTGATCCCTTTTCCCTGGCTGCCTTTAGGATCTTTGCTTTCGTTTCTATTGATCCAGTACGGATCACAATGTGGCGGTGGCATGTTCTTTTCTGGTCAGGTCTGTTTGGGGTTCTAAAAGCTTCTCGTATCTGGATGGGCCTGCCCTTCTGGATATTTGGGAAATTCTCTGAGATGATTCCCTGAAGTATATTTCCAATACCATTGACCTCTTTCTCCACGCCCTCCTCAATACCAACTAGCCTTAAATTAGGCTTCCTAATTGCATCTTGGATCTCCTTAAGCGCTCTCTCATATTTCCTAGATTTGGATTGACTCATTTTCTGTTCTTTCTCTATAATAACTAAATTATCTTCAGCCCCGGAAATTCTCTCCTCTGCATTGCCTAACCTGCTATCAAAGCTATCTACTTTATTTTTCATCTCCCTTGCTTCTAATTGTTCATTTTTGATGCCTTGCATCTCCTGATTTTGATCATGTATGGATTTCTTTATCTCCTTGATTTCCTTTTGAGTGGTTAGCTCAGTAGCTTTATTTTCTTTGGACATTTGCTGGAGTTTGGTCCCGTTTTTATTTGTGGATTCTATGAATTCATCCATTTTTCTTTGAAAAACCTTTATTATGGCCTCCTTTATGGCTTCTTCTTTTTCACTTATCACCTTGTTTTTGCTTTCCTCTTGTTCAGCTATGGCTTCCTCCATTATCTCTTTCTTTATATCTTCACGTTTTCCATTAATGATGTTTATCAATTGCATTTGTGTAGCACTTGGAAGACTCTGGTCTAGGTTTGCCAGTGACTGTTCCATTGTCTGTTTGCATTGGGTGGGTGATGTTGATTCCTGATTTGACATTTTTCTTGAGTTTCTTGTTCTGCCCATTTGAAAATGGGAGCAAGATTACTACTAAATACGATTACAGTTTTTCAGATATAAGCAACCTAGACCTCTGTAGCTGGCAGACACTAGATGTTCAGAAGTTTTAATTGGTATTATCACTCTTTCTTTTTCTGCACTTACAGACCAATCTAATACAACCACTGATAAGCGATTTACACCAAAAAAATAAGCCTCTCAATCCAATGTCTATTGTCTTTAAGTCCCTCTGAGCCTAGCATATTTGAGTACAAAGTTTGGAAAGTATTAGTATGAAACATATGTGTTGCTGAACGACTAGCTCTTAGCCCAACCAGTGGCCTCACAGTGGACCATGGGATGGATCTGTTTTTCGTGTCTACGTTGAGGGAAAGGGGTATTTCACAAGATGCAGAAGCGAAGATTTCAGAAGCAAATGCTGTGAGTGAATTAGCTCATTAAAAGCATTTTTATTTTCCTTTACCTTTCTGCCAGTCTTGGGGCTTGAATTCAGGGACTGAGCACTGTCCTCGGGTTTTCTCAAGTCTAGCCCTCTGCCACTTGAGCCACAGTGCGACATCTAGATTTTCTATCTATGTGATACTGAGCAATCAAACCCAGTTCTTCATGGATGCCTGGCAAGCACTCTACCACTATGCCAAACTCTCAACCCTGACATAGTAATTATAAAGTCATCATCATCATCATCATATACAAATATCTTTTCTCCTACAAAGAATGAACACTTCACTGTGTCTAATGCTTTTTTTTTAATTTCACTAATTCTTCTGTGTTTTTCCCTCTTGCATTTTTTACACTTGACAGCAAAGCTAATCATCAGGAAAAAATTGATTAGGATACAGAAACCTAATAATATCCTAGTAGATTGACGTCAAAAATATGTGCAAGATGCCCTGTGTTTCACCTAGTGGTACAGTACTTGGCTACCAAGCAAAAAGGCTCAGGTTGGATTCCTCATTACCACATACATAGAAAACGCTGCAAGTGGTGCTGTGGCTCGGTGGGACAGCTAAAGCCTAAAGAAAGCCCAAGAACAATGTTCACACTCTGAAGTCAAGTCCCACGACTAGCAAAAACAAAAAAAAAATTCGACAAGGGGCAAAATGCAGGAAGAGAAGGCACTGTGAAGCAAATATTTTGTAAAGGATGAGGGCAATATTGACCCTTAAGTTTGGATCTTACCTAAGAAAGGCTCCTTGAGCCTGAGACCAGACTGGTAGTTGGGCCTAGTGGAAGACATTGGGATTGGACAAATAAGGTGTGGTGTTTACTACATCCACATGTATATTGTGAGATTGGAGGAGATGTTCAGCCTCCAGTATGTCTCTGGTGAGGTCTTTTGTGAGCAAGGATCTTTGGTCATTGGGCCCTAAAAGGTGACCCTGCCTCCCTCACAATGGAACAGAATATGGAACCCTGGTAACCAAGCCACTGTAACTAACAACCAGCTCAAGCCAGCTCACTTGGCCTGTGGCTCAGGAGGAAGAAAGATGTTGCTGTGCTGTTGCCAAAGGTCAGGAAACTCGAGTCTCAGGCATGGAAGTTGTGGATGTCTTACTCGAAGATGTACATGCTAGATCATTGCCAAGCCAGAAATCCAGTATAACAGAACTTTCTCTAAGAAGAAGGCCAGGAAAATCCAGGGCAACCAGATGAGGTAAATTTCTAAGAAGAAATGTATTTGACCCCATCATCCTCCCCACACACTACAACTTTCTTTTTTTTCATTTTTTTATTGTAATTAGTAAAAGGGTTAGATGATATTTGCCAGATAGAAGGTGCATTAATTCACATACATTGATACCCTTTCACATGTCTTGGTACCCATTTCCCTCCAACCCCACACCCCCCACCCGTCTTGGTTTTCACCCCTTCCCTATCAAATTTCAAATATCCAAATACAAATAAATTCAATATATAAGATAAAGTGAGATACTATACCAATATGGGATAACCAATGGACAGCAAACGAGATGAGAGACAACATAGTACATTAAGGACAACAATCATTCATATATGGGTTTTGTGTCAATATCCTGGAGGTCCATTCAATTAGCTTCACATTATATGGCCTTATATATGGCCTTTTGCTCTATTGACAATCTCTGCTAGTAGAGCCCAAGGTTTCTACTGATTATGACGAATGAAGGAAACCACTGAGACTAAGTTCCTTTGAGTCTGTCTTACTTCACTTAATATGATTTGTTCTAAGTCTTTCCATTTCCTAACAAATGGGGCGATGCCATTCTTTCTGACAGCAGCATAGAATTCCATTGTGTACAGATACCACAACTTGTTGATCCACTCATCAACTGAGGGACATCTGGGTTGGTTCCATATCTTTGCTATGGTGAATAGTGCTGCAATGAACATTGTTGTGCTAGTGGGTTTAGTATGCCCTTGTTTCTGGATTGTTGGGTAAATGCCAAGTAGTGGAATTGCTGGGTCATAGGGGAGTTCTATGTTTAGCCTTTTGAGGCACTGCCACACTGCTTTCCATAGTGGTTGAATGAGTTTGCACTCCCACCAACAGTGTAGTAGTGATCCCTCCTGTCCGCATCCCCTCCAGGATCTGTTGTCATTCGTTTTCCTGATCCTGGCCATTCTAACTGGAGTGAGGTGGAATCTTAGAATTGTTTCGATTTGCATTTCTTTTATGACCAGTGATGTGGAGCATTTCTTCATGTGTCTATAGGCCATTTTTCTTTCTTCTTCAGAGAAGACTCTCTTTAAGTCTTTGGCCTATTTTTAATGGGATGGGTGTTACTTTGGAGGTTAGTTTTGGAGTGATTCAATTTTTTGAGTTGTTGATATATTTTATATATGAGGCCTTTGTCCGTTGTTTGGTTGGTGAAGATCTTCTCCCACTCTGTAGGCTTCCTGATTAGTTTACTAGCTATATCCGTTGCCATACAAAAGCTCTGCACTTTAATGCAGTCCCACTTATCCAGCCTTTCTCTGATTTGTTGTGATTCTTGGTCCCTATTAAGAAAGTTTCGACCTCTGCCAAGGAGGCCTAGAGTATCTCCTATTCCTACCTGTAAACTTTTCAGTGTGTCAGCTTTTACCTCCAGGTCTTTGATCCATTTGGAGTTAATTCTAGTGCAAGGTGACAAAGAAGAATCCAACTTTAGTTTTGTGCAGGTGTTTAACCAGTTCTGCCAGCACAACTTGTTGAAGAGGCTATCTTTCTTCCATTCTATTTTTTTGGCTCCCTGGTCAAAGATTAGGTGGCCATAGGTCTGTGGTTTAATATCTGGGTCCGCAGTTCTACTCCATTGGACTTCAGGCCTGTTCTTGTGCCAGTACCAAGCTGTTTTGAGAATTATAGCTCTGTAATAGAGTCTTAAGATTGGAATTGAAATTCCTCCAGCGCTGTTCTTTCTGCTAAGAAGTGTTTTTGCTATACGGGGTCTTTTATTATTCCATATGAAATTTTGAATTGCCTCTTCTATGTCTTTAAAGAATGACATTGGGTTGTTGATTGGTATTACATTGATTTTGTAGATAGCCCTTGGCAAGATTGTCATTTTCACAATGTTGATTCTTCCAATCCAGGAGCATGGGAGGTTTTTCCCTTTCCTTAGTTCTGCTTTAATTTCCTTTTTTAGGGTTTTAAAGTTTTCATCTAAACGGTCCTTTACATTCTTAGTTAAGCTAATTCCTAGGTAGTTTATTTTCTTTGAGGCTACTGTGAAAGGATTTTCTTTCCTGATTATTGCCTCGTTCCTCTCAGTGTTGGCGTAAAGGAAGGCAGTTGATTTGTGAGGGTTGATTTTATGGCCTGCTACCCTTCCAAAGCTTTGAATCAGCACAAGGAGCTTGGGAGTAGGGTCTATAGGATTCTTTAAATACAGAATCATGTCATCTGCAAAGAGGGATAGTTTTATTTCCTCTTTCCCTACTTGGATCCCCTTTATGCTTGTTATGTTAAAAAGGAGTGGAGAGAATGGGCATCCTGAATGCTAACCCTTAGCACTTTTATGCAAAGCTTAGGCCTGTGGCATTTTAAGCACAATTCAACGTTCTGTTTTTTGCTGGTTAATTAGACGTAAAAGTCTTATGGAATTTATTGCATGGCTGATTTTGACCTGGAATCCTCAGGTCTCAGCTTATCTTGAGTAGCTAGGATTACAGTACTTTTACAACCTGTATGCTCATACACATCGCTTCTGATCCAAACACTCATTGTTCAATTTAACTAACAAGATGTGAGGAAAGATGATTGACTGTAATTTACTAGATAGGCTTCTAGTTAGTATATATTTCCACTTCCACTCTGAAGCCAGGGAAATGTTTCTGGTACATGTTTCAACTATCTCCCAAAGAGGAAATAATGTGTGAGTACGTTTGCTAGTATTTCAGATAGGAGATGGACTTTGGTGTTTGGAACCTGTTGTG
The DNA here is from genome assembly GCA_024803745.1 of Megascapheus bottae. NCBI lineage: Eukaryota > Metazoa > Chordata > Mammalia > Rodentia > Geomyidae > Megascapheus > Megascapheus bottae. The sequence continues at coordinate 106,875 of JANJXV010000787.1, forward strand.
CAGAGTGTATCAGCTGGGCTGTGATAACAGAGATGATGTTTCAGACAGGAATATTTTCATCCCAGACAGACTTAATCCAGATCCTTGGATTTCAGGCCTTGAGTAGATAGAATTACAAGTGTGAGCTGCCACCACCACCTGGTTCATTTTGGAAACCTTAATTGCTTCTCATTTGTTCCTTTCCTTTTTTGGAAGATTGATCTAAGCTGGCTGATTCTGCATCACAATGAAGTGATTGGCCTCAGGAATTGCAAATATTTGTTTCATCAGCACGGAATGAATGAAGTTGATCTAAACCCAATAGTATTTTCCTTCTGATAAATAGGGAACTTACTTATATCATTTTTCCTTGCCTTTGCCTTCCCAAAGCAAGCAACATGTTTTTTAAAAACTATACTTCATGAGAATATTATAATTAGAAGCTATCTTCTGCACACTTCAGAATAGTCCTTGCATTTATAAATTTATATTACAATATTAGGTAGAAGAATGGTGACTGTTAGTTTCATAACTATTTCATATGTTTTACTATTTAAGTCTCATTAACTCAAGAAGGGATTAAATACATTTAGATAATAGTAGAACATAGCTGCTGCTGATTTGATGTGTGTGCAAATGATACACAGATTTATTAGGATTACTCAAAAGTTTTCTTCAAATTTTCAGTAGTAGACTGCTATGCTAACTGGAAGGTGATAGTAATGATGCTGAAATTCTATGAATCAGCTATGAAGCAGAATTTCAGGGGAGAGTATTTGCTAGGGACTTAATTTCTAAGACGCATATCAAGAATATTGAACTATAACAGTAAATGATGGAGGACTCAGCGTCACATTTTGTTTGTTTTATGCAAGTCTTGGGACTTGAACCCAGGGCCTGGGAACTGTCCTTAAATGTTTTTTTTTTGCTTCAGGCTAGTGTTCTACCACTTGATGTACAGATCCACCTCCAGATTTTTGGTAATGAACTGTAAATCAGAATATCATGCAATTTGTTTGGGCTGGATTCAAACCTGATTCTCTGTAGATAGGATTCCAAGTGTGAGCGCACAGAGCCTGGCTAGTATCATTCATCATTCAAGTCATGGGACTGCAATTCTGAACCTGGGTCTTGTCACTGAGCTTTTCAGCTCAAGACTACTGCCCTATCCCTTGAGCCATAGGGCCACTTCTGGGTTTCTGGTGGTTAATTGGAGATAAGAGTCACATGGACTTCAGTGCCCAGGCTGACTTTGAACTGCTATCCTTGGATCCCAGCCTCTTGAGTAGCTACATTTACAAGTGTGAGCCACCACACCCGGCTAAATTATTTTTTAAGTTAATTTCTTTTGTTAAGTCAATATATAGTTGGCATACGGTTACATAAGTAATGAACACGTTTCTTAAGAAAATTGTTATCCCCTCCCTCTTTTTCTCTGTTTTCCTACCCTCAGCCCCCTCTCTACCCAGATTGTTCAGTTCATTTCCGTTTAGTGTCTTCCAAGTATCACTTTTCAATTGGTTCACCCATTTTCCTTTGTTTTTTTTTTTTTACCATTTTATTATACCCTCTCCATTCCCCAAATCACATAAACCTATGTACAAGACACAGGGTAGCCGAATTCAACACAGTGACTACAGAGAATAAAACTAAAGGGAAAAAGAAGAAAAGAGGTAAAAAGCAAAGAAAATGAAAGAACATCATACAGTACCTTAGAAGCAACAACACTGAAAAAACAAAACATAAAACCTTGGGCTGAAAATGAAGCTTGCCTAGCATGTAGGAAACCCTGGATTCCATTCCTCAGCACCACATAAACAAAATCTGGAAGTGCCACTGTGACTCAGCTGGTAGATTTCTAACGTCCAGCACAGAGTGTCTCCAAGTGACAAAAATCTGTCACATTTAAGTCAGGCTTCAAAACTTTGCTAGGAACCAGTTACATGATTTGGAAGAAAGTCCAATTTTCAAAAAATCACTAGCCAGGCGCTGGAGGGTCATAATTGTCATTCTAATAGCCAGGGAGAAGGTGATTCAAAGCCTTTGCAAGCAAAAAAAACGAAAACAAAAAAAAACTGTAAGATTCTACTCCCCACTTATCCACCCAAAAACTAAGTGGAGTTGTGGCTAAAACTGGTACAGCATTAGCCTTGAGGAAAAAGAACTAAGAGACCTTGCCCAGGTCCAAAGTTCAAGGTCCCCACCAAGAAAGAAAAAAAAGGAGTCCAGATACCTTAGTTTAAAAAGTATATCTGGATATCTTAGTAGATTTTTCTGATTTTTCCTCATTCATCTGATGGAACCACATAATCTTGATCCTGATCTGACTAAGAGCCTGCATTGTGCTTAATAAATTCATTCCACATATTCCAGTAGAATCTGGACAGCTAACAGCCACTTACCAATGCTTTATTCTACGTTTAGGCCAGTATGTCTTCATACCATCTACACAGTCAGCTATATCATCTTTCCAGAAGTATCATTGAGTGTAGAACACTCAGAACTAAAATAATTGCATAAAGATGTAATAAAACCCCTTGATTCATTAAGAAAATTTCTGTACCACTTAGAGCAAGTACATTAGTGGTATTTACCTCTAGCCTCTTTTTTAAAAAAATTTATTAACATTGAAATTTACATCATATTTCAAATGTCATGTTTAACCAACAAGTATTCAAGAAGGGAATCGCTATACAATCACTGGCACATAGATTTTAGAATATAGTAGTCTTTGTATGTCATAGATACAGATTAATCTATAATAAAACACATGTCTATAGAGTGCATAGTCTATCCTAGATTTTTATGTCTATGTAGTTATGTTTATATCTCCAAAATTATGTCCAGAACTTTGGGTATCAACTATTCAATCATCGCTCTACTACTGTTTGAAACTAATATCCATATATTAAGGATACCATGTACCTTTTGTTCCTTGGTCTTGACTTATCTCACTCAACAGGATTCACTCTAATTTCATCCACTATCCCAAAATGCCATTATTATTTTTTTCTGTGCAGATCTTCTTTTTATGTATTTATTTTTATTGTAATTTATAGAAGGGTTACATTATATTCACCAGATAGAAGGTGCATTACTTCTCAAACTTTGATACCCCATGTAATGATATGGTCCCCATTTCCCTTCCCCTACCCCCACTCATGTTCATTTCCCCCCTTCCCTATCCAATTTCAAATAACCAATTAGGCACATATGAAATATATCAGAAAACAAGGTGAAATATTGTAACAATATGATATAACCAAGGGATAGCAAAAGAGATAAGAGATCACATAGTTCATTAAGGACAACAATCACTCATTATATGAGTTTTGTTTCTTTATCTTGGAGGTCCTTACATTTAGTGTCATACTATTTGTCACGATGTCTCTAGATTTTGTTCTATTGTAAATCTCTGGTAGCAGAGCCCAAGGTTTCTACTGAATTTGACAAATGAGGGAGAATCTTGGGCCTATGTTCCTTTGAGTTTGGCTTACTTCACTTAATATGATTTTTTTCCTTTTCATCCACTTCCCCGAGAATGCCATTATTTTATCTTGTCGGTTGGCTATGTATCATTCCATTGTGTGTGCGTGCGTTTGTGTGTGTGTGTGTGTGTGTGTGTGTGTGTGTGTATCACATTTTTGTAGTAGGGCATCTGGTTGTTTCCATCATCCAGCCTCATTTTCTACAGATATTTTTATAGTCTCTTTTTTATTTTCAGGGTAATGTATAGAGGGGTTACGATTACATTTACAGGTAGTGGACTGCATTACTTCTCACATATTTATTCCACTCCATATGTTTTTGTCCCCAGTTCCCTCTCCCCTCCCCTTCCCAATCATCTTGTTTCCCCCCTTCCCTTTCCTATTTGACAAATAAACATATATACAATATGCCAGGGAAAAAAATCAGATACAGTAACAATCTGACATTAACCAAAGGGCAAAATAAGAGATGAGAAATAACATAGTAGATTAAGGACAAAAATCACACAAGATTAAGAGCAACGATGACACAAGATATAGCTCTTGTTCCCATATCCTAGAGATCCTTTCATTTAGTCTCATCCTATATGACCTTATATACCTAGGTTTTGAGTTATTGTAATCCTCTGCTAGGAGAGTCCTAGATGTGAACTAATTATTACAAATGAGGGAAACCATTGAGCTTATGTTTCTTTGGGTCTGGCTTGCTTCACTTAATATGAATTTTTCCAACTCTTTCCATTTCCTTACAAATGGGGCGATGTCTTTCCTTCTGATGGCAGCATAGCATTCCATTGTGTATAAGTACCACATCTTCTTCATTCAGTCATCTACTGAGTGGCATCTGGGTTGGTTTCATAGCTTTGCTATGGTAAATAGTGCTGCAATGAGCATCATTGTGCTAGTGGCTTTAGTATGTCCTTTTTTCTGGACAATTGGGAATGGAAGCCATCATGCTGGCTCACAACTTAATTTCAGCTACTTAGGAGGCTCAGGGCTTAGGATCACAGGTCAAAGCCAACCAGGGCCCTACAGTGTGTGAGATCAAACTCTGTGAACATACAATGAATGTAAGAGGAATCTCACTGCCTGGGAATGTAGCCTAATGGTAGAGTGCTCACCTAGAATGCATGAAGACCTAGGTTCTATTGACCGGTACCGCATACTCAAGAAAAAAGCTAGAAGTGGCGCTGTGTCTCAAGAGGAAGAGCACTCACCTTGGGCAAGCGAGTCCAATGAAAATGTCTAGGCCCTGAGTCCAAGCCGTAGGACTGGCAAAAAGAAAAAAAAAGACCAATCTTACTTAAGTAACAAGGAATGTACCCTATATTTATACAGACTGAAAAATTCATTAAGAAATTAGAAAATATGTATAAAGTGCATAATTTCTTTTGTGTGTTGGCACTGGGTCTTCAACTTAGTACTTCAGCTCTATCCCTGACCTTTTCTGCTCAAGGCTAGCACTCTACCAATGCAGCCCCAAATCAACTATCTTCAATTGAGATATAAGCGATGAATATTTCAGGGTGCTTCATGAAAAACATTTTTATAAATTGAAACATTCAACACAGTCTTATTTTAATATGAATGTTGAGATGGGAAGAGACAGAAAAAGTGAAATGTTTCCTGATCCCCATAGAGAAGAGACTCAACAGAACCACTGTAGTCTGCAGGCTTCTTTGTGAGTTTTGTTTGCTTGTTTGATTTTTGTCAATTGTGGGGCTTGAACTCTGGGCCTGGGCACTGTCCCTGAGCTCTTCAGCTCAAGGCTAGTGCTTTAATCTGTGAGCCACAGTGCCACTTCTGGTTTTTCTGGCAGTTAACTGGGTACTTTGGCTGGCTTTAAACTTTGATTCTCATATTTTAGCCTCCTGAGTAGCTAAGATTATAGGTGTGAGGTACCATTACCAGGCTGCTGCTCTGTTACTATGCAGGTTCTGGATCAAGAACTTCAATTTCTTACTTCAATTTTTTCTTCTCTTGCCTGATACTGTGCCATTTGAACGAAGCCCCAGTTCTTGGTCTTTGTTGGTTAATGAGAGATATGATTTTCTAATATTCAGAGCAATGATTATAACACCCAGCATTTTACTTACTTGAATAAATTAAGAGACAGGACCTAGTGAGATGGAAAAAAAATTTTTTTTTCAAGTTGCTATCCTGTTCTAATGCATAAGTCTGGCTATTTTGCTTACACACAAATATGTATTTTACCAGTTTCTACTCTATTTTTGCTTAGCTTAAAACCACCACTGCCATTTCAGAGATTTTGTTGTTGTTGTTTGTGGTGCTTGAACTCTGTGCCTGGGCTGTTCCTCAGACCTTCAGTTCAATGCCAGTGCTCTACTACTTTTGATTTGGCCAGTCCTGGGCTTGAACTCAGGGACTGAGCACTGTCCTTATATTTTCTCAAGGCTAGTGCTCTACCACTTCAGCCTCAGCACCACTTCCAGCATTTTTCTATGTATGTAGTATTGAGGAATTGAACCCAGGTCTTCGTGCATGCTAGGCAAGCACTCTACCACTAGGCCCAACTCTGTGTGAAGTCACAGAATGGAGGTGTGTGAACTCACAATGGAGGTGAGTGAAGTCACAGAAAGGAGGTGTGTGAAGTCATAGAATGGAAGTGTGTGAAGTCATAGAATGGAGATGTGTGATGTCAGAATGGAGGTGTGTGAAGTCACAGAATGGAGGTAGGTGACGTCATAAATGTTGGTGTGTGAAGTCATAGAATGGAGGTGTGAAGTCATAGAATGGAGGTGTGAAGTCATAGAATGGAGGTGTGTGAAGTCATAGAATCCAGGTGTGTGAAGTCATAGAATGGAGGTGTGTGAAGTCAGATTGCAGGTGTGTGAAGTAAAAGAATGGAGGTGTGTCAACTCAGAAAGGAGGTGTGTGAAGTCATAGAGTGGAGGTGTGTGAAGTTATAGAATGCAGGTGTGTGAAATCATAGAATGGAGATGTGTGAAGCCACAGAAATGAGGTGTTTGAAGTCAAAATGGAAGTGTGTGAAGTCAGAATGGAGGTGTGTGAAGTCATAGAATGGAGGTGTGTGAAGTCATAGAATGGAGGTGTGTGAACTCATAGAATGGAGGAGTGTGAAGTCATAGAATGGAGGTGTGTGAAGTCACAGATGGAGGTGTGTGAAGTCATAGAATGGAGGTGTGTGAACACAGATTGTAGGTGTGTGAAGTCACAGAATGGAGGTGTGTGAACACAGAATGGAGGTGTGTGAATTCAGAGAAGGGAGGTTTGTGAAGTCATAGAATGGATGTTTCTGAAGTAAGAATGAAGGTGTGTGAAGTCATAGAATGGAGGTGTGTGAAGTCAAAATGCAGGTGTGTGAAGTCAAACAATGGAGGGGTGTTAAGTCACAGAATGGAGGTGTGTGAAGTCACAGAATGGAAGAGTGTGAAGTCAAAATGGAGGTGCGTGAAGTCAGAGAATGGAGGTGTGTGAAGTCATAGAATGGAGGTGTGTCAAGTCAGAATGGAGATGTGTGAAGGCACAGAATTGAGGTGTGTGAAGTCATAGAATGTTGGTGTGTGAAGTCATACAATGGAGGTGTATGAAGTCATAGAATGGAAGTGTGTGAAGTCATAGAATGGAGGTGTGTGAAATCATAGAATGGAGGTTTGTGACGTCACAGATTGAGGTGTGTGAAGTCAGAATGGAGGTGTGTGAAGTCAGAATGGAGGTGTGTAAAGTCATAGAATGGAGGTGTGTGAAGTCACAATGCAGGTGTGTGAACTCAGAGAATGGAGGTGTGTGAAGTCACAATGTAGGTGTGTGAAGTCATAGAATGGAGGTGTGTAAAGTCATAGAATGTAGGTGTGTAAAGTCAAAAAATGGAGGTGTGTGAAGTCATAGAATGGAGGTGTTTGAGTCACAGAATGGAGGTGTGTGAAGTCATGGAATGGAGGTGTGTGAAGTCATAGAATGGAGGTGTGTGAAGTCATATATTGGAGGTGTGTGAAGTTACAGAATGGAGGTGTGTGAAGTCACAGAATGGAAGTGTGTGAAGTCCTATTATGGAGATGTGTGAAGGCACAGAATGGAGGTGTGTGAAATCATAGAATGGAGCTGTGTGAAGTCATAGAATGGAGGTGTGTGAAGTCACGGAATGGAGGTGTGTAAAGTCATAGAATGGAGGTGTGTGAAGTCAGATTGGAGGTGTGTGAAGTAAAAGGATGGAGGTGTGTCAACTCAGAAAGGAGGTATGTGAATTCATAGAATGGAGGTGTGTGAAGTCAAAGAATGGAGGTGTGGGAAATCATACAATGGAGGTGTGTGAAGTGACAGAACTGAGGTGTGTGAAGTCAGAATGGAGGTGTATGTATTCAGAATGGAGGTGTGTGAAGTCACAAAATGGAGGTGTGTGAAGTCATATAATGGAGGTGTGTGAAGTCACAGAATGGAGGTGTGTGAACTCAGATTGGAGGTGTGTGAAGTTACAGAATGGAGATGTGTGAAGTCATAGAATGGAGATGTGTGAAGTCACAGAATGGAGGTGTGTGAAGTCACAGAATGGAGGTGTGTGAAGTCAGAGAATCGAGGTGTGTGAAGTCATAGAATGGAGGTGTGAGAAGTCACAGAATGGAGGTGTGTGAACTCACAATGGAGGTGAGTGAAGTCACAGAATGGGGGTGTGTGAAGTCATAGAATGGAAGTGTGTGAAGTCATAGATGTAGGTGCGTGATGTCAGAATGGATGTGTGTGAAGTCACAGAATGGAGTTATGTGACGTCATAAATGTTGGTGTGTGAATTCATAGAATGGAGGTGTGTGAAGTCAAAGAATGGAGGTGTGTGAAGTCATAGAATCGAGGTGTGTGAAATCACAGAATGTAGTTGTGTGTAGTCACAGAGTGTAGGTGTTTAAAATCACAGAGTGGAGGTGTGTGAAGTCTCAGAATGGAGGTGTGTGAAGTCATAGAATGGAGGTGTTTGAAGTCATAGAATGTTGGATTTTGAAGACACAGAATGGAGGTGTGTGAAGTCATAGAATGGAGGTGTGTGAAGTCAGATTGGAGGTGTGTGAAGTAACAGAATGGTGGTGTGTCAACCCCGAAAGGAGGTGTGTGAAGTCATAGAATGGAGGTGTGTGAAGCCACAGAAATGAGGTGTTGGAAGTCAAAATGGAAGTGTGTGAAGTCAGAATGGAGATGTGTGAAGTCATAGAATGGAGGTGTGTGAAGTCATAGAATGGAGGTGTGTGAAGTCACAGAATGGAGGTGTGTGAACTCATAGAATGGAGGAGTGTGAAGTCATAGAATGGAGATGTGTGAAGTCACAGATGGAGGTGTGTGAAATCATAGAATGGAGGTGTGTGAAGTCACAGAATGGAGGTGTGTGAAGTCACAGAATGGAGGTGTGTGAACCCAGAATGGATGTGGGTGAATTCACAGAAGGGAGGTTTGTGAATTCAAAGAATGGATGTTTCTGAAGTAAGAAGGAAGGTGTGTGAAGTCATAGAATGGTGGTGTGTGAAGTCAAAATGCAGGTGTGTGAAGTCAAACAATGGATGTGTGTTAAGTCAAAGAATGGACGTGTGTGAAGTCACAGAATGGAAGTGTGTGAAGTCAAAATGGAGGTGTGTGAAGTCAGAGAATGGAGGTGTGTGAAGTCATAGAATGGAGGTGTGTGAAGTCATAGAATCCAGGTGTGTGAAGTCATAGAATGGAGGTGTGTGAAGTCAGATTGCAGGTGTGTGAAGTAAAAGAATGGAGGTGTGTCAACTCAGAAAGGAGGTGTGTGAAGTCATAGAGTGGAGGTGTGTGAAGTTATAGAATGCAGGTGTGTGAAATCATAGAATGGAGATGTGTGAAGCCACAGAAATGAGGTGTTTGAAGTCAAAATGGAAGTGTGTGAAGTCAGAATGGAGGTGTGTGAAGTCATAGAATGGAGGTGTGTGAAGTCATAGAATGGAGGTGTGTGAACTCATAGAATGGAGGAGTGTGAAGTCATAGAATGGAGGTGTGTGAAGTCACAGATGGAGGTGTGTGAAGTCATAGAATGGAGGTGTGTGAACACAGATTGTAGGTGTGTGAAGTCACAGAATGGAGGTGTGTGAACACAGAATGGAGGTGTGTGAATTCAGAGAAGGGAGGTTTGTGAAGTCATAGAATGGATGTTTCTGAAGTAAGAATGAAGGTGTGTGAAGTCATAGAATGGAGGTGTGTGAAGTCAAAATGCAGGTGTGTGAAGTCAAACAATGGAGGGGTGTTAAGTCACAGAATGGAGGTGTGTGAAGTCACAGAATGGAAGAGTGTGAAGTCAAAATGGAGGTGCGTGAAGTCAGAGAATGGAGGTGTGTGAAGTCATAGAATGGAGGTGTGTCAAGTCAGAATGGAGATGTGTGAAGGCACAGAATTGAGGTGTGTGAAGTCATAGAATGTTGGTGTGTGAAGTCATACAATGGAGGTGTATGAAGTCATAGAATGGAAGTGTGTGAAGTCATAGAATGGAGGTGTGTGAAATCATAGAATGGAGGTTTGTGACGTCACAGATTGAGGTGTGTGAAGTCAGAATGGAGGTGTGTGAAGTCAGAATGGAGGTGTGTAAAGTCATAGAATGGAGGTGTGTGAAGTCACAATGCAGGTGTGTGAACTCAGAGAATGGAGGTGTGTGAAGTCACAATGTAGGTGTGTGAAGTCATAGAATGGAGGTGTGTAAAGTCATAGAATGTAGGTGTGTAAAGTCAAAAAATGGAGGTGTGTGAAGTCATAGAATGGAGGTGTTTGAGTCACAGAATGGAGGTGTGTGAAGTCATGGAATGGAGGTGTGTGAAGTCATAGAATGGAGGTGTGTGAAGTCATATATTGGAGGTGTGTGAAGTTACAGAATGGAGGTGTGTGAAGTCACAGAATGGAAGTGTGTGAAGTCCTATTATGGAGATGTGTGAAGGCACAGAATGGAGGTGTGTGAAATCATAGAATGGAGCTGTGTGAAGTCAGAGAATCGAGGTGTGTGAAGTCACGGAATGGAGGTGTGTAAAGTCATAGAATGGAGGTGTGTGAAGTCAGATTGGAGGTGTGTGAAGTAAAAGGATGGAGGTGTGTCAACTCAGAAAGGAGGTATGTGAATTCATAGAATGGAGGTGTGTGAAGTCAAAGAATGGAGGTGTGGGAAATCATACAATGGAGGTGTGTGAAGTGACAGAACTGAGGTGTGTGAAGTCAGAATGGAGGTGTATGTATTCAGAATGGAGGTGTGTGAAGTCACAAAATGGAGGTGTGTGAAGTCATATAATGGAGGTGTGTGAAGTCACAGAATGGAGGTGTGTGAACTCAGATTGGAGGTGTGTGAAGTTACAGAATGGAGATGTGTGAAGTCATAGAATGGAGATGTGTGAAGTCACAGAATGGAGGTGTGTGAAGTCACAGAATGGAGGTGTGTGAAGTCAGAGAATCGAGGTGTGTGAAGTCATAGAATGGAGGTGTGAGAAGTCACAGAATGGAGGTGTGTGAACTCACAATGGAGGTGAGTGAAGTCACAGAATGGGGGTGTGTGAAGTCATAGAATGGAAGTGTGTGAAGTCATAGATGTAGGTGCGTGATGTCAGAATGGATGTGTGTGAAGTCACAGAATGGAGTTATGTGACGTCATAAATGTTGGTGTGTGAATTCATAGAATGGAGGTGTGTGAAGTCAAAGAATGGAGGTGTGTGAAGTCATAGAATCGAGGTGTGTGAAATCACAGAATGTAGTTGTGTGTAGTCACAGAGTGTAGGTGTTTAAAATCACAGAGTGGAGGTGTGTGAAGTCTCAGAATGGAGGTGTGTGAAGTCATAGAATGGAGGTGTTTGAAGTCATAGAATGTTGGATTTTGAAGACACAGAATGGAGGTGTGTGAAGTCATAGAATGGAGGTGTGTGAAGTCAGATTGGAGGTGTGTGAAGTAACAGAATGGTGGTGTGTCAACCCCGAAAGGAGGTGTGTGAAGTCATAGAATGGAGGTGTGTGAAGCCACAGAAATGAGGTGTTGGAAGTCAAAATGGAAGTGTGTGAAGTCAGAATGGAGATGTGTGAAGTCATAGAATGGAGGTGTGTGAAGTCATAGAATGGAGGTGTGTGAAGTCACAGAATGGAGGTGTGTGAAGTCATAGAATGGAGGTGTTTGAAGTCATAGAATGTTGGATTTTGAAGACACAGAATGGAGGTGTGTGAAGTCATAGAATGGAGGTGTGTGAAGTCAGATTGGAGGTGTGTGAAGTAACAGAATGGTGGTGTGTCAACCCCGAAAGGAGGTGTGTGAAGTCATAGAATGGAGGTGTGTGAAGCCACAGAAATGAGGTGTTGGAAGTCAAAATGGAAGTGTGTGAAGTCAGAATGGAGATGTGTGAAGTCATAGAATGGAGGTGTGTGAAGTCATAGAATGGAGGTGTGTGAAGTCACAGAATGGAGGTGTGTGAACTCATAGAATGGAGGAGTGTGAAGTCATAGAATGGAGATGTGTGAAGTCACAGATGGAGGTGTGTGAAATCATAGAATGGAGGTGTGTGAAGTCACAGAATGGAGGTGTGTGAAGTCACAGAATGGAGGTGTGTGAACCCAGAATGGATGTGGGTGAATTCACAGAAGGGAGGTTTGTGAATTCAAAGAATGGATGTTTCTGAAGTAAGAAGGAAGGTGTGTGAAGTCATAGAATGGTGGTGTGTGAAGTCAAAATGCAGGTGTGTGAAGTCAAACAATGGATGTGTGTTAAGTCAAAGAATGGACGTGTGTGAAGTCACAGAATGGAAGTGTGTGAAGTCAAAATGGAGGTGTGTGAAGTCAGAGAATGGAGGTGTGTGAAGTCATAGAATGGAGGTGTGTGAAGTCATAGAATCCAGGTGTGTGAAGTCATAGAATGGAGGTGTGTGAAGTCAGATTGCAGGTGTGTGAAGTAAAAGAATGGAGGTGTGTCAACTCAGAAAGGAGGTGTGTGAAGTCATAGAGTGGAGGTGTGTGAAGTTATAGAATGCAGGTGTGTGAAATCATAGAATGGAGATGTGTGAAGCCACAGAAATGAGGTGTTTGAAGTCAAAATGGAAGTGTGTGAAGTCAGAATGGAGGTGTGTGAAGTCATAGAATGGAGGTGTGTGAAGTCATAGAATGGAGGTGTGTGAACTCATAGAATGGAGGAGTGTGAAGTCATAGAATGGAGGTGTGTGAAGTCACAGATGGAGGTGTGTGAAGTCATAGAATGGAGGTGTGTGAACACAGATTGTAGGTGTGTGAAGTCACAGAATGGAGGTGTGTGAACACAGAATGGAGGTGTGTGAATTCAGAGAAGGGAGGTTTGTGAAGTCATAGAATGGATGTTTCTGAAGTAAGAATGAAGGTGTGTGAAGTCATAGAATGGAGGTGTGTGAAGTCAAAATGCAGGTGTGTGAAGTCAAACAATGGAGGGGTGTTAAGTCACAGAATGGAGGTGTGTGAAGTCACAGAATGGAAGAGTGTGAAGTCAAAATGGAGGTGCGTGAAGTCAGAGAATGGAGGTGTGTGAAGTCATAGAATGGAGGTGTGTCAAGTCAGAATGGAGATGTGTGAAGGCACAGAATTGAGGTGTGTGAAGTCATAGAATGTTGGTGTGTGAAGTCATACAATGGAGGTGTATGAAGTCATAGAATGGAAGTGTGTGAAGTCATAGAATGGAGGTGTGTGAAATCATAGAATGGAGGTTTGTGACGTCACAGATTGAGGTGTGTGAAGTCAGAATGGAGGTGTGTGAAGTCAGAATGGAGGTGTGTAAAGTCATAGAATGGAGGTGTGTGAAGTCACAATGCAGGTGTGTGAACTCAGAGAATGGAGGTGTGTGAAGTCACAATGTAGGTGTGTGAAGTCATAGAATGGAGGTGTGTAAAGTCATAGAATGTAGGTGTGTAAAGTCAAAAAATGGAGGTGTGTGAAGTCATAGAATGGAGGTGTTTGAGTCACAGAATGGAGGTGTGTGAAGTCATGGAATGGAGGTGTGTGAAGTCATAGAATGGAGGTGTGTGAAGTCATATATTGGAGGTGTGTGAAGTTACAGAATGGAGGTGTGTGAAGTCACAGAATGGAAGTGTGTGAAGTCCTATTATGGAGATGTGTGAAGGCACAGAATGGAGGTGTGTGAAATCATAGAATGGAGCTGTGTGAAGTCAGAGAATCGAGGTGTGTGAAGTCACAGAATGGAGGTGTGTAAAGTCATAGAATGGAGGTGTGTGAAGTCAGATTGGAGGTGTGTGAAGTAAAAGGATGGAGGTGTGTCAACTCAGAAAGGAGGTATGTGAATTCATAGAATGGAGGTGTGTGAAGTCAAAGAATGGAGGTGTGGGAAATCATACAATGGAGGTGTGTGAAGTGACAGAACTGAGGTGTGTGAAGTCAGAATGGAGGTGTATGTATTCAGAATGGAGGTGTGTGAAGTCACAAAATGGAGGTGTGTGAAGTCATATAATGGAGGTGTGTGAAGTCACAGAATGGAGGTGTGTGAACTCAGATTGGAGGTGTGTGAAGTTACAGAATGGAGATGTGTGAAGTCATAGAATGGAGATGTGTGAAGTCACAGAATGGAGGTGTGTGAAGTCACAGAATGGAGGTGTGTGAAGTCAGAGAATCGAGGTGTGTGAAGTCATAGAATGGAGGTGTGAGAAGTCACAGAATGGAGGTGTGTGAACTCACAATGGAGGTGAGTGAAGTCACAGAATGGGGGTGTGTGAAGTCATAGAATGGAAGTGTGTGAAGTCATAGATGTAGGTGCGTGATGTCAGAATGGATGTGTGTGAAGTCACAGAATGGAGTTATGTGACGTCATAAATGTTGGTGTGTGAATTCATAGAATGGAGGTGTGTGAAGTCAAAGAATGGAGGTGTGTGAAGTCATAGAATCGAGGTGTGTGAAATCACAGAATGTAGTTGTGTGTAGTCACAGAGTGTAGGTGTTTAAAATCACAGAGTGGAGGTGTGTGAAGTCTCAGAATGGAGGTGTGTGAAGTCATAGAATGGAGGTGTTTGAAGTCATAGAATGTTGGATTTTGAAGACACAGAATGGAGGTGTGTGAAGTCATAGAATGGAGGTGTGTGAAGTCAGATTGGGGGTGTGTGAAGTAACAGAATGGTGGTGTGTCAACCCCGAAAGGAGGTGTGTGAAGTCATAGAATGGAGGTGTGTGAAGCCACAGAAATGAGGTGTTGGAAGTCAAAATGGAAGTGTGTGAAGTCAGAATAGAGATGTGTGAAGTCATAGAATGGAGGTGTGTGAAGTCATAGAATGGAGGTGTGTGAAGTCACAGAATGGAGGTGTGTGAACTCATAGAATGGAGGAGTGTGAAGTCATAGAATGGAGATGTGTGAAGTCACAGATGGAGGTGTGTGAAATCATAGAATGGAGGTGTGTGAAGTCACAGAATGGAGGTGTGTGAAGTCACAGAATGGAGGTGTGTGAACCCAGAATGGATGTGGGTGAATTCACAGAAGGGAGGTTTGTGAATTCAAAGAATGGATGTTTCTGAAGTAAGAAGGAAGGTGTGTGAAGTCATAGAATGGTGGTGTGTGAAGTCAAAATGCAGGTGTGTGAAGTCAAACAATGGATGTGTGTTAAGTCAAAGAATGGACGTGTGTGAAGTCACAGAATGGAAGTGTGTGAAGTCAAAATGGAGGTGTGTGAAGTCAGAGAATGGAGGTGTGTGAAGTCATAGAATGGAGGTGTGTCAAGTCATAGAATCCAGGTGTGTGAAGTCATAGAATGGAGGTGTGTGAAGTCAGATTGCAGGTGTGTGAAGTAAAAGAATGGAGGTGTGTCAACTCAGAAAGGAGGTGTGTGAAGTCATAGAGTGGAGGTGTGTGAAGTTATAGAATGCAGGTGTGTGAAATCATAGAATGGAGATGTGTGAAGCCACAGAAATGAGGTGTTTGAAGTCAAAATGGAAGTGTGTGAAGTCAGAATGGAGGTGTGTGAAGTCATAGAATGGAGGTGTGTGAAGTCATAGAATGGAGGTGTGTGAACTCATAGAATGGAGGAGTGTGAAGTCATAGAATGGAGGTGTGTGAAGTCACAGATGGAGGTGTGTGAAGTCATAGAATGGAGGTGTGTGAACACAGATTGTAGGTGTGTGAAGTCACAGAATGGAGGTGTGTGAACACAGAATGGAGGTGTGTGAATTCAGAGAAGGGAGGTTTGTGAAGTCATAGAATGGATGTTTCTGAAGTAAGAATGAAGGTGTGTGAAGTCATAGAATGGAGGTGTGTGAAGTCAAAATGCAGGTGTGTGAAGTCAAACAATGGAGGGGTGTTAAGTCACAGAATGGAGGTGTGTGAAGTCACAGAATGGAAGAGTGTGAAGTCAAAATGGAGGTGCGTGAAGTCAGAGAATGGAGGTGTGTGAAGTCATAGAATGGAGGTGTGTCAAGTCAGAATGGAGATGTGTGAAGGCACAGAATTGAGGTGTGTGAAGTCATAGAATGTTGGTGTGTGAAGTCATACAATGGAGGTGTATGAAGTCATAGAATGGAAGTGTGTGAAGTCATAGAATGGAGGTGTGTGAAATCATAGAATGGAGGTTTGTGACGTCACAGATTGAGGTGTGTGAAGTCAGAATGGAGGTGTGTGAAGTCAGAATGGAGGTGTGTAAAGTCATAGAATGGAGGTGTGTGAAGTCACAATGCAGGTGTGTGAACTCAGAGAATGGAGGTGTGTGAAGTCACAATGTAGGTGTGTGAAGTCATAGAATGGAGGTGTGTAAAGTCATAGAATGTAGGTGTGTAAAGTCAAAAAATGGAGGTGTGTGAAGTCATAGAATGGAGGTGTTTGAGTCACAGAATGGAGGTGTGTGAAGTCATGGAATGGAGGTGTGTGAAGTCATAGAATGGAGGTGTGTGAAGTCATATATTGGAGGTGTGTGAAGTTACAGAATGGAGGTGTGTGAAGTCACAGAATGGAAGTGTGTGAAGTCCTATTATGGAGATGTGTGAAGGCACAGAATGGAGGTGTGTGAAATCATAGAATGGAGCTGTGTGAAGTCAGAGAATCGAGGTGTGTGAAGTCACAGAATGGAGGTGTGTAAAGTCATAGAATGGAGGTGTGTGAAGTCAGATTGGAGGTGTGTGAAGTAAAAGGATGGAGGTGTGTCAACTCAGAAAGGAGGTATGTGAATTCATAGAATGGAGGTGTGTGAAGTCAAAGAATGGAGGTGTGGGAAATCATACAATGGAGGTGTGTGAAGTGACAGAACTGAGGTGTGTGAAGTCAGAATGGAGGTGTATGTATTCAGAATGGAGGTGTGTGAAGTCACAAAATGGAGGTGTGTGAAGTCATATAATGGAGGTGTGTGAAGTCACAGAATGGAGGTGTGTGAACTCAGATTGGAGGTGTGTGAAGTTACAGAATGGAGATGTGTGAAGTCATAGAATGGAGATGTGTGAAGTCACAGAATGGAGGTGTGTGAAGTCACAGAATGGAGGTGTGTGAAGTCAGAGAATCGAGGTGTGTGAAGTCATAGAATGGAGGTGTGAGAAGTCACAGAATGGAGGTGTGTGAACTCACAATGGAGGTGAGTGAAGTCACAGAATGGGGGTGTGTGAAGTCATAGAATGGAAGTGTGTGAAGTCATAGATGTAGGTGCGTGATGTCAGAATGGATGTGTGTGAAGTCACAGAATGGAGTTATGTGACGTCATAAATGTTGGTGTGTGAATTCATAGAATGAAGGTGTGTGAAGTCAAAGAATGGAGGTGTGTGAAGTCATAGAATCGAGGTGTGTGAAATCACAGAATGTAGTTGTGTGTAGTCACAGAGTGTAGGTGTTTAAAATCACAGAGTGGAGGTGTGTGAAGTCTCAGAATGGAGGTGTGTGAAGTCATAGAATGGAGGTGTTTGAAGTCATAGAATGTTGGATTTTGAAGACACAGAATGGAGGTGTGTGAAGTCATAGAATGGAGGTGTGTGAAGTCAGATTGGAGGTGTGTGAAGTAACAGAATGGTGGTGTGTCAACCCCGAAAGGAGGTGTGTGAAGTCATAGAATGGAGGTGTGTGAAGCCACAGAAATGAGGTGTTGGAAGTCAAAATGGAAGTGTGTGAAGTCAGAATGGAGATGTGTGAAGTCATAGAATGGAGGTGTGTGAAGTCATAGAATGGAGGTGTGTGAAGTCACAGAATGGAGGTGTGTGAACTCATAGAATGGAGGAGTGTGAAGTCATAGAATGGAGATGTGTGAAGTCACAGATGGAGGTGTGTGAAATCATAGAATGGAGGTGTGTGAAGTCACAGAATGGAGGTGTGTGAAGTCACAGAATGGAGGTGTGTGAACCCAGAATGGATGTGGGTGAATTCACAGAAGGGAGGTTTGTGAATTCAAAGAATGGATGTTTCTGAAGTAAGAAGGAAGGTGTGTGAAGTCATAGAATGGTGGTGTGTGAAGTCAAAATGCAGGTGTGTGAAGTCAAACAATGGATGTGTGTTAAGTCAAAGAATGGACGTGTGTGAAGTCACAGAATGGAAGTGTGTGAAGTCAAAATGGAGGTGTGTGAAGTCAGAGAATGGAGGTGTGTGAAGTCATAGAATGGAGGTGTGTCAAGTCAGAATGGAAATGTGTGAAGGCACAGAATGGAGGTGTGTGAAGTCATAGAATGTTGGTGTGTGAAGTCATACAATGAGGTGTATGAAGTCATAGAATGGAGGTGTGTGAAGTCATAGAATGGAGGTGTGTGAAATCATAGAATGGAGGTTTGTGACTTCACAGATTGACGTGTGTGAAGTCAGAATGGAGTGTGTGAAGTCAGAATGGAGGTGTGTAAAGTCATAGAATGGAGGTGTGTGAAGTCACAATGCAGGTGTGTGAACTCAGAGAATGGAGGTGTGTGAAGTCATAGAATGTAGGTGTGTGAAGTCACAGAAGGCAAGTGTGTGAAGTCACAGAATAGAGTTGTGGGAAATCACAATGGTGGTGTGTGAATTCATAGAATGGAGGTGTGTGAAGTGAAAGAATGGAGGTGTGTGAAGTCACATTGGAGGTGTGTGAAGTAACAGAATGGAGGTCTGTCAACTCAGAAAGGAGGTGTGTGAAGTCATAGAATTGAGGTGTGTGAAGTCATAGAATGGAGGTGTGTGAAATCATAGAATGGAGGTGTGTGACGTCACAGATTGACGTGTGTGAAGTCAGAATGGAGGTGTGTGAAGTCAGAATGGAGGTGTGTAAAGTCATAGAATGGAGGTGTGTGAAGTCACAATGCAGGTGTGTGAACTCAGAGTATGGAGGTGTGTGAAGTCATAGAATGGAGGTGTGTAAAGTCATAGAATGTAGGTGTGTAAGGTCAAAAAATGGAGGTGTGTGAAGTCATAGAATGGAGGTGTTTGAGTCACAGAATGGAGGTGTGTGAAGTCATAGAATGGAGGTGTGTGAAGTCATAGAATGGAGGTGTGTGAAGTCATATATTGGAGGTGTGTGAAGTTACAGAATGGAGGTGTGTGAAGTCACAGAATGGAGGTGTGTGAACTCAGAATGGAGGTGTGGGAATTCACAAAATGAAGGTGTGTGAAGTCATAGAATGGAGATGGGTGAAGGCACAGAATGGAGGTGTGTGAAATCATAGAAAGGAGGTGTGTGAAGTCAGAGAATCGAGGTGTGTGAAGTCACAGAATGGAGGTTTGTGAGGTCACAGAATGGAGGTGTGTGAACACACAATGGAGGTGAGTGAAGTCACAGAATGGACGTGTGTGAAGTCATAGAATGGAGATGTGTGAAGTCACAGAATGGAGGTGTGTGAAGTCATAGAATGGAGGTGTGTGAAGTCACAAAATTGAGGTGTGTGAAGTCCTGGAATGGAGGTGTGTGAAGTCAAAGGATGGAGGTGTGTGAAGTCATAGAATGCAGGTGTGAAAAGTCATAAAATGGAGATGTGTGAAGTCACAGAATGGAGCTGTGTGAAATCATAGAATGGAGGTGTGTGAAGTCAGAGAATCGAGGTGTGTGAAGTCACAGAATGGAGGTGCGTGAAGTCAGAATGGTGTTGTGTGAAGTCACAGAATTGAGGTGTGTGAAGTCATAGAATGGAGATGTGTGAAGTCATAGAATGGAGGTGTGTGACGTCACAGAATCGAGGTGTGTGAAGTCATATAATGGAAGTGTGTGAAGTCATAGAATGGAGGTGTGTGAACTCATAGAATATAGGTGTGTGAAGTCATGGATTGGACGTGTGTGAAATCAAAGAATGGAGGTGTGGGAAGTGAAAAAATGGAGGTGTGTGAAGTCACAGAATGGAGGTGTGTGAAGTCACAGAATGGAAGTGTGTGATGTCAAAATTGAGGTGTGTGAAGTCACAGAATGGAGGTGTGTGAAGTCAAAATGGAGCTGTGTGAAGTCAAAGTAAGAGGTGTGTGAAGTCATAGAATGGAGGTCTGTGAAGTCATGGAATGGAGGTTTGTGAGGTCAAATATTTGAAGTGTGTGAAGTTACAGAAAGGAGGTGTGTGAAGTCATAGAATGGAGGTGTGTGAAGTCATAGAATGGAGGTGTGTGAAGTCACAGAAGGCAGGTGTGTGAAGTCACAGAATAGAGTTGTGTGAAATCACAATGGTGGTGTGTGAATTCATAGAATGGAGGTGTGTGAAGTGAAAGAATGGAGGTGTGTGAAGTCACATTGGAGGTGTGTGAAGTAACAGAATGAAGGTGTGTCAACTCAGAAAGGAGGTGTGTGAAGTCATAGAATGGAGGTGTGTGAAGTCATAGAATAGAGGTGTGTGAAATCATAGAATGGAGGTGTGTGAAGTCAGAGAAATGAGGTGTTTGAAGTCAAAATGGAAGTGTGTGAAGTCAGAATGGAGGTGTGTGAAGTCATAGAATGGAGGTGTGTGAAGTCATAGAATGGAGGTGTGTGAAGTCACAGAATGGAGGTGTGTGAACTCATAGAATGGAGGAGTGTGAAGTCATGGAATGGAGGTGTGTGAAGTCACAGATGGAGGTGTTTGAAGTCATATAATGGAGGTGTGTGAAGTCACAGAATGGAGGTGTGTGAAGTCACAAAATGGAGGTGTGTGAAGTCACAGAATGGAGGTGTGTGAACTCAGAATGGAGGTGTGTGAATTCACAGAAGGGAGGTTTGTGAAGTTATAGAATGGATGTTTCTGAAGTAAGAATGAAGTTGTGTATAGCCATAGAATGGAGGTGTGTGAAGTCAAAATGAAGGTGTGTGAAGTCAAACAATGGAGGTGTGTGAAGTCACAAAATGGAGGTGTGTGAAGTTACAGAATGGAAGTGTGTGAAGTAAAAATGGAGGTGTGTGAAGTCATAGAATGGAGGTGTGTGAAGTCAAATCATGGACGTGTGTGAAGTCAAAATTGTGGTGTGTGAAGTCACAAATGCAGGTGTGTGAAGTCACAGAATGGAGTTGTGTGAAGTCAAAATGGAGGTGTGTGAAGTCAAAGGATGGATGTGTTTGAAGTCATAGAATGGAGGTGTATGAAGTCATGGAATGGAGGTTTGTGAAGTCAAACATTGGAAGTGTGTGAAGTTACAGAATGGAGGTGTGTGAAGTCATAGAATGGAGGTGTGTGAAGTCATAGAATGGAGGTGTGTGAAGTCAGACTGCAGGTGTGTGAAGTCATAGAATGGAGGTGTGTGAAGGCATAGATTGGAAGTGTGTGAAGTCATAGAATGGAGGTGTGTGAAGTCATAGATTGAAGGTGTGTGGAAGTCATAGTATGGAGGTGTGTGAAGTCACAGAAAGGAGGTGTGTGAAGTCACAGAATGGAGTTGTGTCAAGTCACAATGGAGGTGTGTGAAGTCATAGAATGGAGGTGTGTGAAATCAAAGACTGGAGGTTTTTTAAGTCATAGAATGAATTGTGTGTGAAATCATAGAATGGAGGTGTGTGAAGTCACAGAATTGAGGTGTGTAAAGTCACAGAGTGGAAGTGTGTGAAGTCACAGAATGGAAGTTTTTGATGTCAAAATTGAGGTGTGTGAAGTCACAGAATGGAGGTGTGTGAAATCAAAGTGGAGGTGAGTGAAGTCAAAGAAAGAGGTGTGTGAAGTCATAGAATGGAGGTCTGTGAAGTCATGGAATGGAGGTTTGTGAGGTCAAATATTTGAAGTGTGTGAAGTTACAGAAAGGAGGTGTGTGAAGTCATAGAATGGAGGTGTGTGAAGTCATAGAATGGAGGTGTGTGAAGTCACAGAAGGCAGGTGTGTGAAGGCACAGAATAGGGTTGTGTGAAATCACAATGGTGGTGTGTGAATTCATAGAATGGAGGTGTGTGAAGTGAAAAAATGGAGGTGTGTGAAGTCACATTGGAGGTTTGTGAAGTAACAGAACGGAGGTGTGCCAACTCAGAAAGGAGGTGTGTGAAGTCATAGAATGGAGGTGTGTGAAGTCATAGAATAGAGGTGTGTGAAATCATAGAATGGAGGTGTGTGAAGTCAAGAAATGAGGTGTTTGAAGTCAAAATAGAAGTGTGTGAAGTCAGAATGGAGGTGTGTGAAGTCATAGAATGGAGGTGTGTGAAGTCATAGAATGGAGGTGTGTGAAGTCACAGAATGGAGGTGTGTGAACTCATACAATGGAAGAGTGTGAAGTCATGGAATGGAGGTGTGTGAAGTCACAGAATGGAGGAGTGTGAACTCAGAATGGAGGTGTGTGAATTCACAGAAGGGAGGTTTGTGAAGTTATAGAATGGATGTTTCTGTAGTAAGAATGAAGGTGTGTGAAGCCATAGAATGGAGGTTTGTGAAGTCAAAATGAAGGTGTGTGAAGTCAAACAATGGAGGTGTGTGAAGTCACAGAATGGAGGTGTGTGAAGTTACAGAATGGAAGTGTGTGAAGTAAAAATGGAGGTGTGTGAAGTCAGAGAATGGAGGTGTGTGAAGTCAAATCATGGACGTGTGTGAAGTCAAAATTGTGGTGTGTGAAGTCACAAATGCAGCTGTGTGAAGTCACAGAATGGAGGTGTTTGAAGTCAAAATGGAGGTGTGTGTAGTCAAAGAATGGATGTGTTTGAAGTCATAGAATGGAGGTGTATGAAGTCATGGAATGGAGGTTTGTGAAGTCAAACATTGGAAGTGTGTGAAGTTACAGAATGGAGGTGTGTGAAGTCATAGAATGGAGGTGTGTGAAGTCAGAGAATGGAGGTGTGTGAAGTGAGACTGCAGGTGTGTGAAGTCATAGAATGGAGGTGTGTGAAGCCATAGATTGGAAGTGTGTGAAGTCATAGAATGGAGGTGTGTGAAGTCATAGATTGAAGGTGTGTGGAAGTCATAGTATGGATGTGTGTGAAGTCACAGAAAGGAGGTGTGTGAAGTCACAGAATGAAGTTGTGTGAAGTCAAATTGGAGGTGTGTGAAGTCATAGAATGGAGGTGTGTGAAATCAAAGAATGGAGGTTTGTTAAGTCATAGAATGGATTGTGTGTGAAATCATAGAATGGAGGTGTGTGAAGTCACAGAATTGAGGTGTGTAAAGTCACAGAGTGGAGGTGTGTGAAGTCACAGAATGGAAGTGTGTGATGTCAAAAATGAGGTGTGTGAAGTCACAGAATGGAGGTGTGTGAAGTCAAAATGGAGGTTTGTGAAGTCAAAGAAAGAGGTGTGTGAAGTCATAGAATGGAGGTCTGTGAAGTCATGGAATGGAGGTTTGTGAGGTCAAATATTTGAAGTGTGTGAAGTTACAGAAAGTAGGTGTGTGAAGTCATAGAATGGAGGTGTGTGAAGTCATAGAATGGAGGTGTGTGAAGTCACAGAAGGCAGGTGTGTGAAGTCACAGAATAGAGTTGTGTGAAATCACAATGGTGGTATGTGAATTCATAGAATGGAGGTGTGTGAAGTGAAAGAATGGAGGTGTGTGAAGTCACATTGGAGGTGTGTGAAGTAACAGAATGGAGGTGTGTCAACTCAGAAAGGAGGTGTGTGAAGTCATAGAATGGAGGTGTGTGAAGTCATAGAATAGAGGTGTGTGAAATCATAGAATGGAGGTGTGTGAAGTCAGAGAAATGAGGTGTTTGAAGTCAAAATGGAAGTGTGTGAAGTCAGAATGGAGGTGTGTGAAGTCATAGAATGGAGGTGTGTGAAGTCATAGAATGGAGGTGTGTGAAGTCACAGAATGGAGGTGTGTGAACTCATACAATGGAGGAGTGTGAAGTCATGGAATGGAGGTGTGTGAAGTCAAAGATGGAGGTGTTTGAAGTCATAGAATGGAGGTGTGTGAAGTCACAGAATGGAGGTGTGTGAAGTCACAGAATGGAGGTGTGTGAACTCAGAATGGAAGTGTGTGAATTCACAGAAGGGAGGTTTGTGAAGTTATAGAACGGATGTGTCTGAAGTAAGAATGAAGGTGTGTGAAGCCATAGAATGGAGGTGTGTGACGTCAAAATGAAGGTGTGTGAAGTCAAACAATGGAGGTGTGTGAAGTCACAGAATGGAGGTGTGTGAAGTTACAGAATGGAAGTGTGTGAAGTAAAAATGGAGGTGTGTGAAGTCAGAGAATGGAGGTGTGTGAAGTCAAATCATGGACGTGTGTGAAGTCAAATTTGTGGTGTGTGAAGTCACAAATGCAGGTGTGTGAAGTCACAGAATGGAGGTGTGTGAAGTCAAAATGGAGGCGTGTGAAGTCAAAGAATGGATGTGTTTGAAGTCATAGAATGGAGGTGTATGAAGTCATGGAATGGAGGTTTGTGAAGTCAAACATTGGAAGTGTGTGAAGTTACAGAATGGAGGTGTGTGAAGTCATAGAATGCAGGTGTGTGATGTCACAGAATGGAGGTGTGTGAAGTCACAGAATGGACGAGTGTGAAGTCAAAATTGTGATGTCTGAAGTCACAAATGGAGGTGTGTGAAGTCACAGAATTGTGGTGTGTGAAGTCAAAATGGAGGTGTATGAAGTCAAAGAAAGGAGGTGTGTGAAGTCATAGAATGGAGGTGTATGAAGTCATGGAATGGAGGTTTGTGAAGTCATAGAATGGAGATTTGTGAAGTCATAGAATGGATGTGTGTGAAGTCAGAATGGAGATGTGTGTAGTCACAGAATGGAGGTGTGTGAAGTCAAAGAATATTGGTGTGTGAAGTCATAGAATGGATGTGTGTGAAGTCTTAGAATGGAGGTGTGTGAAGTCTTAGAATGGAGGTGTGTGAAGTCACAGAAGGAAGGTGTGTGAAGTCACAGAATGGAAGTGTGTAAAGTCACAGAGTGGAGGTGTGTGAAGGCACAGAATGGAGGGGTGTGAAGTCAAAGAATGGCGGTATGTGAAGTCACAGAATGGAGGGGTGTGAAGTCAGAATAGAGGTGTGCGAAGTCATAGAATGGAGGTGTGTGAAGTCAGAATGGAGGTGTGTGAACTCATAGAATGGAGGTATGTGATGTTCACAATGGAGGTGTGTGAAGTCATAGAATGGTGGTTTTTGAAGTCACAGAATGGAGGTTTGTGAAGTCATAGAATGGAGGTGTGTGAAGTCACAGAAGGCAGGTGTGTGAAGTCACAGAATAGAGTTGGGTGAAGTCACAATGGAGGTGTGTGAATTCATAGAATGGAGGTGTGTGAAGTCAAAGAATGGAGGTGTGTGAAGTCATAGAATGGAGGTGTGTGAAATCTCAGAATGGAGTTGTGTGTAGTCACAGAGTGTAGGTGTGCAAAGTCACAGAGTGGAGGTGTGTGAAGTCTCAGAATGGAGGTGTATGAAGTCATAGAATGGAGGTGTTTGAAATCATAGAATGTTGGTTTTTGAAGACACAGAATGGAGGTGTGTGAAGTCATTGAATGGAGGTGTGTGACGTCAGATTGGAGGTGTGTGAAGTAACAGAATGGAGGTGGGTCAACTCAGAAAGGAGGTGTGTGAAGTCATAGAATGGAGGTGTGTGAAGTCATAGAATGCAGTTGTGTGAAGTCATAGAATGGAGGTGTGTGAAGTCACAGAATGGAGGTGTGTGAACTCATAGAATGGAGGAGTGTGAAGGTAGAATGGAGGTGTGTGAAGTCACAGATGGAGGTGTGTGAAATCATAGAATGGAGGTGTGTGAAGTCACAGAATGGAGGTGTGTGAACTCAGAATGGAGGTGTGTGAATTTACAGAAGGTAGGTTTGTGTATTCATACAATGGATGTTTCTGAAGTAAGAATGAAGGTGTGTGAAGTGATAGAATGGAGGTGTGTGAAGTCAAAATGCAGGTGTGTGAAGTCAAACAATGGATGTGTGTTAAATCACAGAATGGAGGTGTGTGAAGTCATAGAATGGAGGTGTGTGAAGTCACAGAATGGAGGTGTGTGAACTCATACAATGGAGGAGTGTGAAGTCATGGAATGGAGGTGTGTGAAGTCAAAGATGGAGGTGTTTGAAGTCATAGAATGGAGGTGTGTGAAGTCACAGAATGGAGGTGTGTGAAGTCACAGAATGGAGGTGTGTGAACTCAGAATGGAAGTGTGTGAATTCACAGAAGGGAGGTTTGTGAAGTTATAGAACGGATGTGTCTGAAGTAAGAATGAAGGTGTGTGAAGCCATAGAATGGAGGTGTGTGACGTCAAAATGAAGGTGTGTGAAGTCAAACAATGGAGGTGTGTGAAGTCACAGAATGGAGGTGTGTGAAGTTACAGAATGGAAGTGTGTGAAGTAAAAATGGAGGTGTGTGAAGTCAGAGAATGGAGGTGTGTGAAGTCAAATCATGGACGTGTGTGAAGTCAAATTTGTGGTGTGTGAAGTCACAAATGCAGGTGTGTGAAGTCACAGAATGGAGGTGTGTGAAGTCAAAATGGAGGCGTGTGAAGTCAAAGAATGGATGTGTTTGAAGTCATAGAATGGAGGTGTATGAAGTCATGGAATGGAGGTTTGTGAAGTCAAACATTGGAAGTGTGTGAAGTTACAGAATGGAGGTGTGTGAAGTCATAGAATGCAGGTGTGTGATGTCACAGAATGGAGGTGTGTGAAGTCACAGAATGGACGAGTGTGAAGTCAAAATTGTGATGTCTGAAGTCACAAATGGAGGTGTGTGAAGTCACAGAATTGTGGTGTGTGAAGTCAAAATGGAGGTGTATGAAGTCAAAGAAAGGAGGTGTGTGAAGTCATAGAATGGAGGTGTATGAAGTCATGGAATGGAGGTTTGTGAAGTCATAGAATGGAGATTTGTGAAGTCATAGAATGGATGTGTGTGAAGTCAGAATGGAGATGTGTGTAGTCACAGAATGGAGGTGTGTGAAGTCAAAGAATATTGGTGTGTGAAGTCATAGAATGGATGTGTGTGAAGTCTTAGAATGGAGGTGTGTGAAGTCTTAGAATGGAGGTGTGTGAAGTCACAGAAGGAAGGTGTGTGAAGTCACAGAATGGAAGTGTGTAAAGTCACAGAGTGGAGGTGTGTGAAGGCACAGAATGGAGGGGTGTGAAGTCAAAGAATGGCGGTATGTGAAGTCACAGAATGGAGGGGTGTGAAGTCAGAATAGAGGTGTGCGAAGTCATAGAATGGAGGTGTGTGAAGTCAGAATGGAGGTGTGTGAACTCATAGAATGGAGGTATGTGATGTTCACAATGGAGGTGTGTGAAGTCATAGAATGGTGGTTTTTGAAGTCACAGAATGGAGGTTTGTGAAGTCATAGAATGGAGGTGTGTGAAGTCACAGAAGGCAGGTGTGTGAAGTCACAGAATAGAGTTGGGTGAAGTCACAATGGAGGTGTGTGAATTCATAGAATGGAGGTGTGTGAAGTCAAAGAATGGAGGTGTGTGAAGTCATAGAATGGAGGTGTGTGAAATCTCAGAATGGAGTTGTGTGTAGTCACAGAGTGTAGGTGTGCAAAGTCACAGAGTGGAGGTGTGTGAAGTCTCAGAATGGAGGTGTATGAAGTCATAGAATGGAGGTGTTTGAAATCATAGAATGTTGGTTTTTGAAGACACAGAATGGAGGTGTGTGAAGTCATTGAATGGAGGTGTGTGACGTCAGATTGGAGGTGTGTGAAGTAACAGAATGGAGGTGGGTCAACTCAGAAAGGAGGTGTGTGAAGTCATAGAATGGAGGTGTGTGAAGTCATAGAATGCAGTTGTGTGAAGTCATAGAATGGAGGTGTGTGAAGTCACAGAATGGAGGTGTGTGAACTCATAGAATGGAGGAGTGTGAAGGTAGAATGGAGGTGTGTGAAGTCACAGATGGAGGTGTGTGAAATCATAGAATGGAGGTGTGTGAAGTCACAGAATGGAGGTGTGTGAACTCATACAATGGAGGAGTGTGAAGTCATGGAATGGAGGTGTGTGAAGTCAAAGATGGAGGTGTTTGAAGTCATAGAATGGAGGTGTGTGAAGTCACAGAATGGAGGTGTGTGAAGTCACAGAATGGAGGTGTGTGAACTCAGAATGGAAGTGTGTGAATTCACAGAAGGGAGGTTTGTGAAGTTATAGAACGGATGTGTCTGAAGTAAGAATGAAGGTGTGTGAAGCCATAGAATGGAGGTGTGTGACGTCAAAATGAAGGTGTGTGAAGTCAAACAATGGAGGTGTGTGAAGTCACAGAATGGAGGTGTGTGAAGTTACAGAATGGAAGTGTGTGAAGTAAAAATGGAGGTGTGTGAAGTCAGAGAATGGAGGTGTGTGAAGTCAAATCATGGACGTGTGTGAAGTCAAATTTGTGGTGTGTGAAGTCACAAATGCAGGTGTGTGAAGTCACAGAATGGAGGTGTGTGAAGTCAAAATGGAGGCGTGTGAAGTCAAAGAATGGATGTGTTTGAAGTCATAGAATGGAGGTGTATGAAGTCATGGAATGGAGGTTTGTGAAGTCAAACATTGGAAGTGTGTGAAGTTACAGAATGGAGGTGTGTGAAGTCATAGAATGCAGGTGTGTGATGTCACAGAATGGAGGTGTGTGAAGTCACAGAATGGACGAGTGTGAAGTCAAAATTGTGATGTCTGAAGTCACAAATGGAGGTGTGTGAAGTCACAGAATTGTGGTGTGTGAAGTCAAAATGGAGGTGTATGAAGTCAAAGAAAGGAGGTGTGTGAAGTCATAGAATGGAGGTGTATGAAGTCATGGAATGGAGGTTTGTGAAGTCATAGAATGGAGATTTGTGAAGTCATAGAATGGATGTGTGTGAAGTCAGAATGGAGATGTGTGTAGTCACAGAATGGAGGTGTGTGAAGTCAAAGAATATTGGTGTGTGAAGTCATAGAATGGATGTGTGTGAAGTCTTAGAATGGAGGTGTGTGAAGTCTTAGAATGGAGGTGTGTGAAGTCACAGAAGGAAGGTGTGTGAAGTCACAGAATGGAAGTGTGTAAAGTCACAGAGTGGAGGTGTGTGAAGGCACAGAATGGAGGGGTGTGAAGTCAAAGAATGGCGGTATGTGAAGTCACAGAATGGAGGGGTGTGAAGTCAGAATAGAGGTGTGCGAAGTCATAGAATGGAGGTGTGTGAAGTCAGAATGGAGGTGTGTGAACTCATAGAATGGAGGTATGTGATGTTCACAATGGAGGTGTGTGAAGTCATAGAATGGTGGTTTTTGAAGTCACAGAATGGAGGTTTGTGAAGTCATAGAATGGAGGTGTGTGAAGTCACAGAAGGCAGGTGTGTGAAGTCACAGAATAGAGTTGGGTGAAGTCACAATGGAGGTGTGTGAATTCATAGAATGGAGGTGTGTGAAGTCAAAGAATGGAGGTGTGTGAAGTCATAGAATGGAGGTGTGTGAAATCTCAGAATGGAGTTGTGTGTAGTCACAGAGTGTAGGTGTGCAAAGTCACAGAGTGGAGGTGTGTGAAGTCTCAGAATGGAGGTGTATGAAGTCATAGAATGGAGGTGTTTGAAATCATAGAATGTTGGTTTTTGAAGACACAGAATGGAGGTGTGTGAAGTCATTGAATGGAGGTGTGTGACGTCAGATTGGAGGTGTGTGAAGTAACAGAATGGAGGTGGGTCAACTCAGAAAGGAGGTGTGTGAAGTCATAGAATGGAGGTGTGTGAAGTCATAGAATGCAGTTGTGTGAAGTCATAGAATGGAGGTGTGTGAAGTCACAGAATGGAGGTGTGTGAACTCATAGAATGGAGGAGTGTGAAGGTAGAATGGAGGTGTGTGAAGTCACAGATGGAGGTGTGTGAAATCATAGAATGGAGGTGTGTGAAGTCACAGAATGGAGGTGTGTGAACTCAGAATGGAGGTGTGTGAATTTACAGAAGGTAGGTTTGTGTATTCATACAATGGATGTTTCTGAAGTAAGAATGAAGGTGTGTGAAGTGATAGAATGGAGGTGTGTGAAGTCAAAATGCAGGTGTGTGAAGTCAAACAATGGATGTGTGTTAAATCACAGAATGGAGGTGTGTGAAGTCACAGAATGGAAGTGTGTGAAGTCAAAATGGAGGTGTGTGAAGTCAGAGAATGGAGGTGTGTGAAGTCATAGAATGGAGGTGTGTGAAATCATAGAATGGAGGTTTTTGAAGTCACAGATTGAGGTGTGTGAAGTCAGAATGGAGGTGTGTGAAGTCAGAATGGAGGTGTGTAAAGTCATAGAATGGAAGTGTGTGAAGTCACAATGCAGGTGTGTGAACTCAGAGAATGGAGGTGTGTGAAGCCATAGCATGGAGGTGTGTAAAGCCATAGAATGTAGGTGTGTAAAGTCAAAAAATGGAGGTGTGTGAAGTCATGGAATGGAGGTGTTTGAGTCACAGAATGGAGGTGTGTGAAATCATAGAATGGAGGTGTGTGAAGTCATAGAATGGAGGTGTGTGAAGTCATATATTGAAGGTGTGTGAAGTTACAGAATTGAGGTGTGTGAAGTCACAGAATGGAGGTGTGTGAACTCAGAATGGAGGTGAGTGAAGTCACAGAATGGAGGTGTGTGAAGGCATAGAATAGAGATGTGTGAAGTCATAGAATGGAGGTGTGTGAAGTCACAAAATGGAGGTGTGTGAAGTCATAGAATGGAGGTGTGTCAACTCAGAAATGAGGAATGTGAAGTCATAAAATGGAGGTGTGTGAAGTCAGAGAATGGAGATATGTGAAGGCACAGAATGGAGTTGTATTAAATCAGAGAATGGAGGTATGTGAAGTCAGACAATCGAGGTGTGTGAAGTCACAGAATGGAGGTGTGTGAGGTCACAGAATGGAGGTGTGTGAACACACAATGGAGGTGAGTGAAGTCACAGAATGGAGGTGTGTGAAGTCATAGAATGGAGATGTGTGAAGTCACAGAATGGAGGTGTGTGAAGTCATAGAATGGAGGTGTGTGAAGTCACAAAATGGAGGTGTGTGAAGTCATAGAATGGAGGTGTGTGAAGTCAAAGGATGGAGGTGTGTGAAGTCATAGAAGGCAGGTGTGTGAAGTCATAAAATGGAGATGTGTGAAGTCACAGAATGGAGATGTGTGAAGTCATATAATGGAGGTGTGTGACGTCACAGAATCGAGATGTGTGAAGTTATATAATGGAAGTGTGTGAAGTCATAGAATGGAGGTGTGTGAACTCATAGAATGGAGGTGTGTGAAATCATGGACTGGCCGTGTGTGAAATCAAAGAATGGAGGTGTGGGAAGTGAAAAAATGGAGGTGTGTGAAGTCAAAGAAAGTGGTGTGTGAAGTCATAGAATGGAGGTCTGTGAAGTCATGGAATGGAGGTTTGTGAGGTCAAATATTTGATGTGTGTGAAGTCACAGAAAGGAGGTGTGTGAAGTCATAGAATGGAGGTGTGTGAATTCATAGAATGGAGGTGTGTGAAGTGAAAGAATGGAGGTGTGTGAAGTCATAGAATGGAGGTGTGTGAAATCACAGAATGGATTTGTGTGTAGTCACAGAGTGCAGGTGTGTAAAGTCACAGATTGGAGGTGTGTGAAGTCAGATTGGAGGTGTGTGAAGTAACAGAATGGAGGTGTGTCAACTCAGAAAGGAGGTGTGTGAAGTCATAAAATGGAGCTGTGTGAAGTCATAGAATGGAGGTGTTTGAAGTCATAGAATGTTAGTTTTTGAAGTCACAGAATGGAGGTGTGTGAAGTCATAGAATGGAGGTGTGTGAAGTCAGATTGGAGGTGTGTGAAGTAACAGGATGGAGGTGTATCAACTCAGAAAGGAGGTGTGTGAAGTCATAGAATGGAGGTGTGTGAAGTCATAGAATGGAGGTGTGTGAAATCATAGAATAGAGGTGTGTGAAGTCACAGAAATGAGGTGTTTGAAGTCAAAATGGAAGTGTGTGAAGTCAGAATGGAGGTGTGTGAAGTCAAAGAATGGATGTGTTTGAAGTCATAGAGTGAAGGTGTGTGAAGTCAGAATGCAGGTGTGTGAAGTCAGAATGCAGGTGTGTGAAGTCATAGAATGGATGTGTTTGAAGTCATAGAATGGAGGTGTGTGAAGTCAGAATGCAGGTGTGTGAAGTCATAGAATGGAGGTGTGTGAAGTCATAGAATGGAGGTGTGTGAAGTCATAGATTGGAAGTGTGTGAAGTCATAGAATGGAGGTGTGTGAAGTCATAGATTGAAGGTGTGTGGAAGTCATAGTATGGAGGTGTGTGAAGTCACAGAAAGGAGGTGTGTGAAATCACAGAATGGAGTTATGTGAAGTCACAATGGAGGTGTGTGAAGTCATAGAATGGAGTTGTGTGAAATCAAAGAATGGAGGTTTGTTAAGTCATAGAATGGATTGTGTGTGAAATCATAGAATGGAGGTGTGTGAATCACAGAATTGAGGTGTGTAAAGTCACAGAGTGGAGGTGTGTGAAGTCACAGAATGGAGTTGTGTGTGAAGTCATAGAATAGAGGTGTGTGAAGTCATAGAATGGAGGTGTGTGGAGTCATAGACAGGAAGTGTGTGAAGTCATAGAATGGAGGTGTGTGAAGTCATAGATTGAAGGTGTTTGGAAGTCATAGTATGGAGGTGTGTGAAGTCACAGAAAGGAGGTGTGTGAAGTCACAGAATGGAGGTGTTTGAAGTCAAAACGGAGGTGTGTGAAGTCAAAGAATGGAGGTGTGTGAAGTCATAGAATGGAGGTGTATGAAGTCATGGAATATACGTTTGTGAAGTCAAACAATGGAAGTGTGTGCAGTTACAGAATGGAGGTGTGTGAAGTCATAGAATGGAGGTGTGTGAAGTCATTGAATGGAGGAGTGTGAAGTCAGAATGGAGATGTGTGAAGTCACATAATGGAGGTGTGTGAAGTCATAGAATGTTGGTGTGTGAAGTCATAGAATGGAGGTGTATGAAGTCGTAGAATGGAGGTTTGTGAAGTCAGAATGGAGGTGTGTGTAGTCATAGAATGGAGGTGTGTGAAGTCATAGAATGGAGGTGTGTGAAGTCATACATTGGAAGTGTGTTTAGTCATAGAATGGATGTGTGGGAAGTCATAGAATGGAGGTGTGCGAAGTCACAGAAGGGAGGTGTGTGGAGTCGCAGAATCGAGTTGTCTGAAGTCACAATGGAGGTGTGTGAAGTCATAGAATGGAGGTGTGTGAAGTCAGAATAGAGGTGTGCGAAGTCATAGAATGGAGGTGTGTGAAGTCAGAATGGAGCTGTGTGAAGTCTTAGAATTGAGGTGTGTGCAGTCAGAATGGAGGTGTGTGAACTCATAGAATGGAGGTGTGTGAAGTCACAATGGAGGTGTGTGAAGTCATAGAATGGAGGTGTGGGAAATAAAAATGGAGTTTGTGAACTCATAGAATGAAGGTGTGTGAACTGATAGAATGGAGGTTGTGAAGTCATGGAATGGAGGTGTGTGAAGTCAAAGAATGCAGGTGTGTGAAGTCATCGAATGGAGGTATGTAAAGTCATGTCATGGAGGTGTGTGAAGTCACAGAATGGAGGTGTGTGAAATCAGAATTGAGGTGTGCTAAGTCATAGAATGGAGGTGTGTGAAGTCAGAATGGAGGTGTGTGAACTCATAGAACGGAGGTGTGTGAAGTCAGAATGGAGGTGTGTGAAGTCATACATTGGAAGTGTGTTTAGTCATAGAATGGATGTGTGGGAAGTCATAGAATGGAGGTGTGCGAAGTCACAGAAGGGAGGTGTGTGAAGTCACAGAATCGAGTTGTCTGAAGTCACAATGGAGGTGTGTGAAGTCATAGAATGGAGGTGTGTGAAGTCAGAATAGAGGTGTGCGAAGTCATAGAATGGAGGTGTGTGAAGTCAGAATGGAGCTGTGTGAAGTCTTAGAATTGAGGTGTGTGCAGTCAGAATGGAGGTGTGTGAACTCATAGAATGGAGGTGTGTGAAGTCACAATGGAGGTGTGTGAAGTCATAGAATGGAGGTGTGGGAAGTAAAAATGGAGTTTGTGAACTCATAGAATGAAGGTGTGTGAACTGATAGAATGGAGGTTGTGAAGTCATGGAATGGAGGTGTGTGAAGTCAAAGAATGCAGGTGTGTGAAGTCATCGAATGGAGGTATGTAAAGTCATGTCATGGAGGTGTGTGAAGTCACAGAATGGAGGTGTGTGAAATCAGAATTGAGGTGTGCTAAGTCATAGAATGGAGGTGTGTGAAGTCAGAATGGAGGTGTGTGAACTCATAGAACAGAGGTGTGTGAAGTCAGAATGGAGGTGTGTGAACTCATGGAATGGAGGTATGTGAAGTCACAATGGAGGTGTATGAAGTCATAGAATGGTGGTATGTGAAGTTACAGAATGGAGGTGTGGAAGTCATAGAATGGAGGTGTGTGAAGTCAGAAATTGAGGTGTGTGAAGTCACAGAATATAGGTGTGTGAATTCAGAATGGAGGTGTGTGAAGTCATAGAATGGAGGTGTGTGAAGTCATGGAATGGAGGTGTGTGAAATCATAGAATGGAGGTGTGCAAAGTCACAGAATGGAGGTGTGTGAAGTCAGAATGGAGGTGTGTTAAGTGATAGAACTGAGGTGTGTAAAGTCAGAATGGAGGTGTGTGAACACATAGAAGGGAGGTGTGTGAAATCACAATGGAGGTGTGTAAATTCATAGAATAGAGGTGTGTGAAGTCACAGAAGGAGGTGTGTGAAGTCATAGAAAGGATCTGTGTGAATTCAGAATGGAGGTGTGTGAAGTCACAGAATGGAGGTTTGTGAAGTCACAGAATGGGGGTGTGTGAAGTCAAAATGTAGGTGTGTGAACTCATAGAATAGAGATGTGTGACCTCATAGAATGGAGATGTGTGAAGTCATGGAATGGAGGTGTGTGAAATCCAAGAATAGAGGAGTGCGAAATCAAACAATGGAGGTGTGTGAAGTCACAGAATGGAGGTGTGTGAAGTCACAGAATGGAAGTGTGTGAAGTCAAAATTGTGATGTGTGAAGTCACAAATGGAGGTGTGTGAAGTCATAGAATTGTGGTGTGTGAAGTGAAAATGGATGTGTTTGAAATCAAAGAAAGGAGGGGTGTGAAGTCATAGAATGGAGGAGTATGAAGTCATGGAATGGAGGTTTGTGAAGTCATAGAATGGAGATTTGTGAAGTCATAGAATGGATGTGTGTGCAGTCAGAATGAAGATGTGTGAAGTCACAGAATATTGGTGTATGAAGTCATAGAATGGAGGTGTGTGAAGTCTTAGAATGGAGGTGTGTGAAGTCATAGAATGGAGGTGTGTGAAGTCACAGAAATGAGGTGTGTGAAGTCACAGAATGGAGGTGTGTAACCTCACAGAGTGGAGGTGTGTGAAGGCACAGAATTGAGGGGTGTGAAGTCAAAGAATGGAGGTATGTGAAGTCACAGAATGGAGGGGTGTGAAGTCAGAATAGAGGTGTGCGAAGTCACAGAATGGAGGTGTGTGAAGTCAGAATGGAGCTGTGTTAACTCATAGAACGGAGGTGTGTGAAGTCACAATGGAGATGTGTGAAGTCATAGAATGGTGGTTTTTGAAGTCACAGAATGGAGGTGTGAGAAGTCATAGAATGGAGGTGTGTGAAGTCAGATTGGAGGTATGAGAAGTCACAGAATGGAGGTGTGTCAACACAGAAAGGAGGTATGTGAAGTCATAGAATGGAGGTGTGTGAATTCAAAGAATGGAGGTGTGGGAAATCATAGAATGGAAGTGTGTGAAGTCACAGAATTGAGGTGTGTGAAGACAGAATGGAGGTGTGTGAAGTCACAATGCAGGTGTGTGAACTGATAGAACGTAGGTGTGTGAAGTCACAATGTAGGTGAGTGAAGTCATAGAATGGAGGTGTGTGAAGTCATAAAATGGAGGTGTGTGAAGTCACAATATGGAGGTGTGAGAAGTCATATAATGTAGGTGTGTGAAGTCACAGAATGGAGGTGTGTGAACTCAGAATGGAGGTGTGTGAAGTCACAGAATGGAGGTGTGTGAAATCGTAGAATGGAGGTGTGTGAAGTCAGAGAATCGAAGATTGTGAAGTCACAGAATGGAGTTGTGTGAAGTCACAGAATTGAGGTGTGTGAACTCACAATGGAGGTGAGTGAAGTCACAGAATGGAGGTGTGTGAAGTAATAGAATGGAAGTGTGTGAAGTCAAAATGGAGGTGTGTGAAGTCAAAGAATGGATTTGTTTGAAGTCATAGAATGGAGGTGTATGAAGTCATGGAATGGAGGTTTGTGAAGTCAAACATTGGAAGTGTGTGATGTTACAGAATTGAGGTGTGTGAAGTCATAGAATTGAGGTGTGTGAAGTCATAGATTGGAAGCGTGTGAAGTCATAGAATGGAAGTGTGTGAAGTCATAGATTGAAGGTGTGTGGAAGTCACAGTATGGAGGTGTGTGAAGTCACAGAAAGGAGGTGTGTGAAATCACAGAATGGAGTTGTGTGAAGTCAAAATGGAGGTGTGTGAAGTCATAGAATGGAGGTGTGTGAAATCAAAGAATGGAGGTTTGTGAAGTCATAGAATGGATTGTGTGAGAAATCATAGAATGGAGGTGTGTGAAGTCACAGAATGGAGGTGTGTAAAGTCAGAGAGTGGAGGTTTGTGAAGTCACAGAATGGAGTTTTGTGTAAAGTCACAGAATGGAGGTGTGTGAAGTCACAGAATGCAGGTGTGTGAAGTCAGAATATAGGTGTGCGAAGTCATAGAATGGAGGTGTGTGAAGTCAGAATGGAGCTGTGTGAAGTCATAGAATGGAAGTGTGTGAAGTCAGAATGGAGGTGTGTAAACTCATAGAATGGAGGTGTATGAAGTCACAATGGAGGTGTGGGAAGTCACAGAATGGATGTGTAGGAACTTAGAAAGGAGGTGTGTGAAGTCTTAGAATGGAGGTCTGTGAAGTCATAGAATGGAGGTGTGTGAAATCATAGAATGGAGGTGTGTGAATTCACAGAATTGAGGTGTGTGAAGTCAGAATGGAGGTGTGTGAAGTCAGAATGGAGGTGTGTGAATTCAGAGAATGGAGGTGTGTGAAGTCAAAATGCAGGTGTGTGAACTCATAGAATGGAGGTGTGTGAAGTCAAAAAGTAGGTTTCTGAAGTCATAGAATGGAGGAGTGTGACGTCATAGAAGGGAGGTGTGTGAAGTCACAGAATGGAGGTGTGTGATGTCATAGAATGGAGGTGTGTGAAGTCACAGAATGGAGGTTTGTGAAGGCATAGAATGGAGGTGTGTGAAGTCATAGAATTGAGGTGTGTGTAGTCACAGAATGTAGGTGTGTGAAGTCACAGTATGGAGGTGTGTGAACTCAGATTTGATGTGTGTGAATTCACAGAATGGAGGTTTGTGAAGTCACAGAATGGAGGTTTGTGAAGGCATAGAATGGAGGTGTGTGAAGTCATAGAATTCAGGTGTGTGAAGTCACAGAATGTAGGTGTGTGAAGTCACAGTATGGAGGTGTGTGAACTCAGATTTGAGGTGTGTGAAGTCAAAGAAGGAGGTGTCTGAAGTCACAGAATGGAGTTGTGTGAAGACACAGAATGGAGGTGTGTGAACACAGAGAGGAGGTGTGTGAAGTCTTAGAATGGAGGTATGTGAAGTCATAGAATGGATGTGTGTGAAATCATAGAATGGAGGTGTGTGAATTCACAGAATTGAGGTGTTTGAATTCAGAGAATGCAGGTGTGTGAAGTCACAATGCAGGTGTGTGAACTCATAGAATGGAGGTGTGTGAAGTCACAATGTAGGTTTCTGAAGTCATAGAATGGAGGTGTGTGAAGTCATAGAATGGAGGTGTGTGAAGTCACAGAATAGAGGTGTGTGATGTCATAGAATGGAGGTGTGTGAATTCACAGAATGGAGGTTTGTGGAGGCATAGCATGGAGGTGTGTGAAGTCACAGAATGGAGGTTTGTAAAGTCACAGAGTGGAGGTGTGTGAAGTCACAGAATGCAGATGTGTGAAGTCAGAATAGTGGTGTGCGAAGTCATAGAATGGAGGTGTGTGAAGTCATAATGGAGCTGTGTGAAGTCATAGAATTGAAGTGTGTGAAGTCAGAATGGAGGTGTGTAAACTCATAGAATGGAGGTGTAAGAAGTCACAATGGAGGTGTGGGAAGTCACAGAATGGATGTGTAAGAACTCAGAAAGGAGGTGTGTGAAGTCTTAGAATGGAGGTCTGTGAAGTCATAGAATGGATGTGTGTGAAATCATAGAATGGAGGTGTGTGAATTCACAGAATTGAGGTGTGTGAAGTCACAATGGAGGTGTGTGAAGTCAGAATGGTGGTGTGTGAATTCAGAGAATGGAGGTGAGTGAAGTCAAAATGCAGGTGTGTGAACTCATAGAATGGAGGTGTGTGAAGTCACAAAGTAGGTTTCTGAAGTCATAGAATGGTGGTGTGTGAAGTCATAGAATGGAGGTGTGTGAAGTCACAGAATAGAGGTGTGTGATGTCATAGAATGGAGGTGTGTGAAGTCACAGAATGGAGGTTTGTGAAGGCATAGAATGGAGGTGTGTGAAGTCATAGAATGGAGGTGTGTGAAGTCACAGAATGGAGGTGTGTGAAGTCACAGAATGGAGGTGTGTGAAGTCACACTATGGAGGTGTGTGAACTCAGATTTGAGGTGTGTGAAGTCACAGAGTGGAGGTGTGTGAAGTCAAAGAGGGAGGTGTCTGAAGTCACAGAATGGAGGTGTGTGAAGACACAGAATGGAGGTGTGTGAACTTAGAGAGGAGGTGTGTGAAGTCACAGAATGGAGGTGTGTGAAGTCATAGAATGGAAGTGTGTGAAGTCATAGAATGGAGGTGTGTGAAGTCACAAAATGGAGGTGTGTGAAGTCATAGAAAGGAGGTGTGTCAACTCAGAAATGAGGTATGTGAAGTCATAAAATGGAGCTGTGTGAAGTCAGAGAATGGAGATATGTGAAGGCACAGAATGGAGTTGTATTAAATCAGAGAATGGAGGTATGTGAAGTCAGACAATCGAGGTGTGTGAAGTCACAGAATGGAGGTGTGTGAGGTCACAGAATGGAGGTGTGTGAACACACAATGGAGGTGAGTGAAGTCACAGAATGGAGGTGTGTGAAGTCATAGAATGGAGATGTGTGAAGTCACAGAATGTAGGTGTGTGAAGTCATAGAATGGAGGTGTGTGAAGTCACAAAATGGAGGTGTGTGAAGTCATAGAATGGAGGTGTGTGAAGTCAAAGGATGGAGGTGTGTGAAGTCATAGAAGGCAGGTGTGTGAAGTCATAAAATGGAGATGTGTGAAGTCACAGAATGGAGATGTGTGAAGTCATATAATGGAGGTGTGTGACGTCACAGAATCGAGATGTGTGAAGTTATATAATGGAAGTGTGTGAAGTCATAGAATGGAGGTGTGTGAACTCATAGAATGGAGGTGTGTGAAATCATGGACTGGCCGTGTGTGAAATCAAAGAATGTTGGTGTGGGAAGTGAAAAAATGGAGGTGTGTGAAGTCACAGAATGGAAGTGTGTGAAGTCAAAATTGAGGTGTGTGAAGTCACAGAATGGAGGTGTGTGAAGTCACAGAATGGAGGTGTGTGAAGTCAAAATGGAGGTGTGTGAAGTCAAAGAAAGTGGTGTGTGAAGTCATAGAATGGAGGTCTGTGAAGTCATGGAATGGAGGTTTGTGAGGTCAAATATTTGATGTGTGTGAAGTCACAGAAAGGAGGTTTGTGAAGTCATAGAATGGATTGTGTGAGAAATCATAGAATGGAGGTGTGTGAAGTCACAGAATGGAGGTGTGTAAAGTCAGAGAGTGGAGGTTTGTGAAGTCACAGAATGGAGTTTTGTGTAAAGTCACAGAATGGAGGTGTGTGAAGTCACAGAATGCAGGTGTGTGAAGTCAGAATATAGGTGTGCGAAGTCATAGAATGGAGGTGTGTGAAGTCAGAATGGAGCTGTGTGAAGTCATAGAATGGAAGTGTGTGAAGTCAGAATGGAGGTGTGTAAACTCATAGAATGGAGGTGTATGAAGTCACAATGGAGGTGTGGGAAGTCACAGAATGGATGTGTAGGAACTTAGAAAGGAGGTGTGTGAAGTCTTAGAATGGAGGTCTGTGAAGTCATAGAATGGAGGTGTGTGAAATCATAGAATGGAGGTGTGTGAATTCACAGAATTGAGGTGTGTGAAGTCAGAATGGAGGTGTGTGAAGTCAGAATGGAGGTGTGTGAATTCAGAGAATGGAGGTGTGTGAAGTCAAAATGCAGGTGTGTGAACTCATAGAATGGAGGTGTGTGAAGTCAAAAAGTAGGTTTCTGAAGTCATAGAATGGAGGAGTGTGACGTCATAGAAGGGAGGTGTGTGAAGTCACAGAATGGAGGTGTGTGATGTCATAGAATGGAGGTGTGTGAAGTCACAGAATGGAGGTTTGTGAAGGCATAGAATGGAGGTGTGTGAAGTCATAGAATTGAGGTGTGTGTAGTCACAGAATGTAGGTGTGTGAAGTCACAGTATGGAGGTGTGTGAACTCAGATTTGATGTGTGTGAATTCACAGAATGGAGGTTTGTTAAGTCACAGAATGGAGGTTTGTGAAGGCATAGAATGGAGGTGTGTGAAGTCATAGAATTCAGGTGTGTGAAGTCACAGAATGTAGGTGTGTGAAGTCACAGTATGGAGGTGTGTGAACTCAGATTTGAGGTGTGTGAAGTCAAAGAAGGAGGTGTCTGAAGTCACAGAATGGAGTTGTGTGAAGACACAGAATGGAGGTGTGTGAACACAGAGAGGAGGTGTGTGAAGTCTTAGAATGGAGGTATGTGAAGTCATAGAATGGATGTGTGTGAAATCATAGAATGGAGGTGTGTGAATTCACAGAATTGAGGTGTTTGAATTCAGAGAATGCAGGTGTGTGAAGTCACAATGCAGGTGTGTGAACTCATAGAATGGAGGTGTGTGAAGTCACAATGTAGGTTTCTGAAGTCATAGAATGGAGGTGTGTGAAGTCATAGAATGGAGGTGTGTGAAGTCACAGAATAGAGGTGTGTGATGTCATAGAATGGAGGTGTGTGAATTCACAGAATGGAGGTTTGTGGAGGCATAGCATGGAGGTGTGTGAAGTCACAGAATGGAGGTGTGTAAAGTCACAGAGTGGAGGTGTGTGAAGTCACAGAATGCAGGTGTGTGAAGTCAGAATAGTGGTGTGCGAAGTCATAGAATGGAGGTGTGTGAAGTCATAATGGAGCTGTGTGAAGTCATAGAATTGAAGTGTGTGAAGTCAGAATGGAGGTGTGTAAACTCATAGAATGGAGGTGTAAGAAGTCACAATGGAGGTGTGGGAAGTCACAGAATTGAGGTGTGTGAAGTCAGAATGGAGGTGTGTGAAGTCAGAATGGTGGTGTGTGAATTCAGAGAATGGAGGTGTGTGAAGTCAAAATGCAGGTGTGTGAACTCATAGAATGGAGGTGTGTGAAGTCACAAAGTAGGTTTCTGAAGTCATAGAATGGTGGTGTGTGAAGTCATAGAATGGAGGTGTGTGAAGTCACAGAATGGAGGTGTGTGAAGTCACAGAATGTAGGTGTGTGAAGTCACAGTATGGAGGTGTGTGAACTCAGATTTGAGGTGTGTGAAGTCACAGAGTGGAGGTGTGTGAAGTCAAAGAATGAGGTGTCTGAAGTCACAGAATGGAGGTGTGTGAAGACACAGAATGGAGGTGTGTGAACTCAGAGAGGAGGTGTGTGAAGTCACAGAATGGAGGTGTGTGAAGTCATAGAATGGAAGTGTGTGAAGTCATAGAATGGAGGTGTGTGAAGTCACAAAATGGAGGTGTGTGAAGTCATAGAATGGAGGTGTGTCAACTCAGAAATGAGGTATGTGAAGTCATAAAATGGAGGTGTGTGAAGTCAGAGAATGGAGATATGTGAAGTCACAGAATGGAAGCGTCTGAAGTCAAAATGGAGGTGTGTGAAGTCAGAGAATGGAGGTGTGGGAAGTCAAATCATGGACGTGTGTGAAGTCAATATTTTCGTGTGTGAAGTCACAAATGCAGGTGTGTGAAGTCACAGAATGGAGGTGTGTGAAGTCAAAATGGAGGTGTGTGAAGTCAAAGAATGGATGTGCTTGAAGTCATAGAGTGGAGGTGTGTGAAGTCAGAATGCAGGTGTGTGAAGTCAGAATGCAGGTGTGTGAAGTCATAGAATGGATGTGTTTGAAGTCATAGAATGGAGGTGTGTGAAGTCAGAATGCAGGTGTGTGAAGTCATAGAATGGAGGTGTGTGAAGTCATAGAATGGAGGTGTGTGAAGTCATAGATTGGAAGTGTGTGAAGTCATAGAATGGAGGTGTGTGAAGTCATAGAATGGAGGTGTGTGGAGTCATAGACAGGAAGTGTGTGAAGTCATAGAATGGAGGTGTGTGAAGTCATAGATTGAAGGTGTTTGGAAGTCATAGTATGGAGGTGTGTGAAGTCACAGAAAGGAGGTGTGTGAAGTCACAGAATGGAGGTGTTTGAAGTCAAAACGGAGGTGTGTGAAGTCAAAGAATGCAGGTGTGTGAAGTCATAGAATGGAGTTGTATGAAGTCATGGAATATAGGTTTGTGAAGTCAAACAATGGAAGTGTGTGCAGTTACAGAATGGAGGTGTGTGAAGTCATAGAATGGAGGTGTGTGAAGTCATTGAATGGAGGAGTGTGAAGTCAGAATGGAGATGTGTGAAGTCACATAATGGAGGTGTGTGAAGTCATAGAATGTTGGTGTGTGAAGTCATAGAATGGAGGTGTATGAAGTCGTAGAATGGAGGTTTGTGAAGTCAGAATGCAGGTGTGTGTAGTCATAGAATGGAGGTGTGTGAAGTCATAGAATGGAGGTGTGTGAAGTCATACATTGGAAGTGTGTTTAGTCATAGAATGGATGTGTGGGAAGTCATAGAATGGAGGTGTGCGAAGTCACAGAAGGGAGGTGAGTGAAGTCACAGAATCGAGTTGTCTGAAGTCACAATGGAGGTGTGTGAAGTCATAGAATGGAGGTGTGTGAAGTCAGAATAGAGGTGTGCGAAGTCATAGAATGGAGGTGTGTGAAGTCAG
Organism: Megascapheus bottae; assembly: GCA_024803745.1. NCBI lineage: Eukaryota > Metazoa > Chordata > Mammalia > Rodentia > Geomyidae > Megascapheus > Megascapheus bottae. Next base: position 149,537 of record JANJXV010000787.1, read on the forward strand.
AATGGAGCTGTGTGAAGTCTTAGAATTGAGGTGTGTGCAGTCAGAATGGAGGTGTGAGAACTCATAGAATGGAGGTGTGTGAAGTCACAATGGAGGTGTGTGAAGTCATAGAATGGAGGTGTGGGAAGTAAAAATGGAGTTTGTGAACTCATAGAATGAAGGTGTGTGAACTGATAGAATGGAGGTTGTGAAGTCATGGAATGGAGGTGTGTGAAGTCAAAGAATGCAGGTGTGTGAAGTCATCGAATGGAGGTATGTAAAGTCATGTCATGGAGGTGTGTGAAGTCACAGAATGGAGGTGTGTGAAATCAGAATTGAGGTGTGCTAAGTCATAGAATGGAGGTGTGTGAAGTCAGAATGGAGGTGTGTGAACTCATAGAACGGAGGTGTGTGAAGTCAGAATGGAGGTGTGTGAACTCATGGAATGGAGGTATGTGAAATCACAATGGAGGTGTATGAAGTCATAGAATGGTGGTATGTGAAGTTACAGAATGGAGGTGTGGAAGTCATAGAATGGAGGTGTGTGAAGTCAGAAATTGAGGTGTGTGAAGTCACAGAATATAGGTGTGTGAATTCAGAATGGAGGTGTGTGAAGTCATAGAATGGAGGTGTGTGAAGTCATGGAATGGAGGTGTGTGAAATCATAGAATGGAGGTGTGCAAAGTCACAGAATGGAGGTGTGTGAAGTCAGAATGGAGCTGTGTGAAGTCTTAGAATTGAGGTGTGTGCAGTCAGAATGGAGGTGTGTGAACTCATAGAATGGAGGTGTGTGAAGTCACAATGGAGGTGTGTGAAGTCATAGAATGGAGGTGTGGGAAGTAAAAATGGAGTTTGTGAACTCATAGAATGAAGGTGTGTGAACTGATAGAATGGAGGTTGTGAAGTCATGGAATGGAGGTGTGTGAAGTCAAAGAATGCAGGTGTGTGAAGTCATCGAATGGAGGTATGTAAAGTCATGTCATGGAGGTGTGTGAAGTCACAGAATGGAGGTGTGTGAAATCAGAATTGAGGTGTGCTAAGTCATAGAATGGAGGTGTGTGAAGTCAGAATGGAGGTGTGTGAACTCATAGAACGGAGGTGTGTGAAGTCAGAATGGAGGTGTGTGAAGTCATACATTGGAAGTGTGTTTAGTCATAGAATGGATGTGTGGGAAGTCATAGAATGGAGGTGTGCGAAGTCACAGAAGGGAGGTGTGTGAAGTCACAGAATCGAGTTGTCTGAAGTCACAATGGAGGTGTGTGAAGTCATAGAATGGAGGTGTGTGAAGTCAGAATAGAGGTGTGCGAAGTCATAGAATGGAGGTGTGTGAAGTCAGAATGGAGCTGTGTGAAGTCTTAGAATTGAGGTGTGTGCAGTCAGAATGGAGGTGTGTGAACTCATAGAATGGAGGTGTGTGAAGTCACAATGGAGGTGTGTGAAGTCATAGAATGGAGGTGTGGGAAGTAAAAATGGAGTTTGTGAACTCATAGAATGAAGGTGTGTGAACTGATAGAATGGAGGTTGTGAAGTCATGGAATGGAGGTGTGTGAAGTCAAAGAATGCAGGTGTGTGAAGTCATCGAATGGAGGTATGTAAAGTCATGTCATGGAGGTGTGTGAAGTCACAGAATGGAGGTGTGTGAAATCAGAATTGAGGTGTGCTAAGTCATAGAATGGAGGTGTGTGAAGTCAGAATGGAGGTGTGTGAACTCATAGAACAGAGGTGTGTGAAGTCAGAATGGAGGTGTGTGAACTCATGGAATGGAGGTATGTGAAGTCACAATGGAGGTGTATGAAGTCATAGAATGGTGGTATGTGAAGTTACAGAATGGAGGTGTGGAAGTCATAGAATGGAGGTGTGTGAAGTCAGAAATTGAGGTGTGTGAAGTCACAGAATATAGGTGTGTTAATTCAGAATGGAGGTGTGTGAAGTCATAGAATGGAGGTGTGTGAAGTCATGGAATGGAGGTGTGTGAAATCATAGAATGGAGGTGTGCAAAGTCACAGAATGGAGGTGTGTGAAGTCAGAATGGAGGTGTGTTAAGTGATAGAACTGAGGTGTGTAAAGTCAGAATGGAGGTGTGTGAACACATAGAAGGGAGGTGTGTGAAATCACAATGGAGGTGTGTAAATTCATAGAATAGAGGTGTGTGAAGTCACAGAAGGAGGTGTGTGAAGTCATAGAAAGGATCTGTGTGAATTCAGAATGGAGGTGTGTGAAGTCACAGAATGGAGGTTTGTGAAGTCACAGAATGGGGGTGTGTGAAGTCAAAATGTAGGTGTGTGAACTCATAGAATAGAGATGTGTGACCTCATAGAATGGAGATGTGTGAAGTCATGGAATGGAGGTGTGTGAAATCCAAGAATAGAGGAGTGCGAAATCAAACAATGGAGGTTTGTGAAGTCACAGAATGGAGGTGTGTGAAGTCACAGAATGGAAGTGTGTGAAGTCAAAATTGTGATGTGTGAAGTCACAAATGGAGGTGTGTGAAGTCATAGAATTGTGGTGTGTGAAGTGAAAATGGATGTGTTTGAAATCAAAGAAAGGAGGGGTGTGAAGTCATAGAATGGAGGAGTATGAAGTCATGGAATGGAGGTTTGTGAAGTCATAGAATGGAGATTTGTGAAGTCATAGAATGGATGTGTGTGCAGTCAGAATGAAGATGTGTGAAGTCACAGAATATTGGTGTATGAAGTCATAGAATGGAGGTGTGTGAAGTCTTAGAATGGAGGTGTGTGAAGTCATAGAATGGAGGTGTGTGAAGTCACAGAAATGAGGTGTGTGAAGTCACAGAATGGAGGTGTGTAACCTCACAGAGTGGAGGTGTGTGAAGGCACAGAATTGAGGGGTGTGAAGTCAAAGAATGGAGGTATGTGAAGTCACAGAATGGAGGGGTGTGAAGTCAGAATAGAGGTGTGCGAAGTCACAGAATGGAGGTGTGTGAAGTCAGAATGGAGCTGTGTTAACTCATAGAACGGAGGTGTGTGAAGTCACAATGGAGATGTGTGAAGTCATAGAATGGTGGTTTTTGAAGTCACAGAATGGAGGTGTGAGAAGTCATAGAATGGAGGTGTGTGAAGTCAGATTGGAGGTATGAGAAGTCACAGAATGGAGGTGTGTCAACACAGAAAGGAGGTATGTGAAGTCATAGAATGGAGGTGTGTGAATTCAAAGAATGGAGGTGTGGGAAATCATAGAATGGAAGTGTGTGAAGTCACAGAATTGAGGTGTGTGAAGACAGAATGGAGGTGTGTGAAGTCACAATGCAGGTGTGTGAACTGATAGAACGTAGGTGTGTGAAGTCACAATGTAGGTGAGTGAAGTCATAGAATGGAGGTGTGTGAAGTCATAAAATGGAGGTGTGTGAAGTCACAATATGGAGGTGTGAGAAGTCATATAATGTAGGTGTGTGAAGTCACAGAATGGAGGTGTGTGAACTCAGAATGGAGGTGTGTGAAGTCACAGAATGGAGGTGTGTGAAATCGTAGAATGGAGGTGTGTGAAGTCAGAGAATCGAAGATTGTGAAGTCACAGAATGGAGTTGTGTGAAGTTACAGAATTGAGGTGTGTGAACTCACAATGGAGGTGAGTGAAGTCACAGAATGGAGGTGTGTGAAGTAATAGAATGGAAGTGTGTGAAGTCAAAATGGAGGTGTGTGAAGTCAAAGAATGGATTTGTTTGAAGTCATAGAATGGAGGTGTATGAAGTCATGGAATGGAGGTTTGTGAAGTCAAACATTGGAAGTGTGTGATGTTACAGAATTGAGGTGTGTGAAGTCATAGAATGGAGGTGTGTGAAGTCATAGATTGGAAGCGTGTGAAGTCATAGAATGGAAGTGTGTGAAGTCATAGATTGAAGGTGTGTGGAAGTCACAGTATGGAGGTGTGTGAAGTCACAGAAAGGAGGTGTGTGAAATCACAGAATGGAGTTGTGTGAAGTCAAAATGGAGGTGTGTGAAGTCATAGAATGCAGTTGTGTGAAGTCATAGAATGGAGGTGTGTGAAGTCACAGAATGGAGGTGTGTGAACTCATAGAATGGAGGAGTGTGAAGGTAGAATGGAGGTGTGTGAAGTCACAGATGGAGGTGTGTGAAATCATAGAATGGAGGTGTGTGAAGTCACAGAATGGAGGTGTGTGAACTCATACAATGGAGGAGTGTGAAGTCATGGAATGGAGGTGTGTGAAGTCAAAGATGGAGGTGTTTGAAGTCATAGAATGGAGGTGTGTGAAGTCACAGAATGGAGGTGTGTGAAGTCACAGAATGGAGGTGTGTGAACTCAGAATGGAAGTGTGTGAATTCACAGAAGGGAGGTTTGTGAAGTTATAGAACGGATGTGTCTGAAGTAAGAATGAAGGTGTGTGAAGCCATAGAATGGAGGTGTGTGACGTCAAAATGAAGGTGTGTGAAGTCAAACAATGGAGGTGTGTGAAGTCACAGAATGGAGGTGTGTGAAGTTACAGAATGGAAGTGTGTGAAGTAAAAATGGAGGTGTGTGAAGTCAGAGAATGGAGGTGTGTGAAGTCAAATCATGGACGTGTGTGAAGTCAAATTTGTGGTGTGTGAAGTCACAAATGCAGGTGTGTGAAGTCACAGAATGGAGGTGTGTGAAGTCAAAATGGAGGCGTGTGAAGTCAAAGAATGGATGTGTTTGAAGTCATAGAATGGAGGTGTATGAAGTCATGGAATGGAGGTTTGTGAAGTCAAACATTGGAAGTGTGTGAAGTTACAGAATGGAGGTGTGTGAAGTCATAGAATGCAGGTGTGTGATGTCACAGAATGGAGGTGTGTGAAGTCACAGAATGGACGAGTGTGAAGTCAAAATTGTGATGTCTGAAGTCACAAATGGAGGTGTGTGAAGTCACAGAATTGTGGTGTGTGAAGTCAAAATGGAGGTGTATGAAGTCAAAGAAAGGAGGTGTGTGAAGTCATAGAATGGAGGTGTATGAAGTCATGGAATGGAGGTTTGTGAAGTCATAGAATGGAGATTTGTGAAGTCATAGAATGGATGTGTGTGAAGTCAGAATGGAGATGTGTGTAGTCACAGAATGGAGGTGTGTGAAGTCAAAGAATATTGGTGTGTGAAGTCATAGAATGGATGTGTGTGAAGTCTTAGAATGGAGGTGTGTGAAGTCTTAGAATGGAGGTGTGTGAAGTCACAGAAGGAAGGTGTGTGAAGTCACAGAATGGAAGTGTGTAAAGTCACAGAGTGGAGGTGTGTGAAGGCACAGAATGGAGGGGTGTGAAGTCAAAGAATGGCGGTATGTGAAGTCACAGAATGGAGGGGTGTGAAGTCAGAATAGAGGTGTGCGAAGTCATAGAATGGAGGTGTGTGAAGTCAGAATGGAGGTGTGTGAACTCATAGAATGGAGGTATGTGATGTTCACAATGGAGGTGTGTGAAGTCATAGAATGGTGGTTTTTGAAGTCACAGAATGGAGGTTTGTGAAGTCATAGAATGGAGGTGTGTGAAGTCACAAAATGGAGGTGTGTGAAGTCATAGAATGGAGGTGTGTCAACTCAGAAATGAGGTATGTGAAGTCATAAAATGGAGGTGTGTGAAGTCAGAGAATGGAGATATGTGAAGTCACAGAATGGAAGCGTCTGAAGTCAAAATGGAGGTGTGTGAAGTCAGAGAATGGAGGTGTGGGAAGTCAAATCATGGACGTGTGTGAAGTCAATATTTTCGTGTGTGAAGTCACAAATGCAGGTGTGTGAAGTCACAGAATGGAGGTGTGTGAAGTCAAAATGGAGGTGTGTGAAGTCAAAGAATGGATGTGCTTGAAGTCATAGAGTGGAGGTGTGTGAAGTCAGAATGCAGGTGTGTGAAGTCAGAATGCAGGTGTGTGAAGTCATAGAATGGATGTGTTTGAAGTCATAGAATGGAGGTGTGTGAAGTCAGAATGCAGGTGTGTGAAGTCATAGAATGGAGGTGTGTGAAGTCATAGAATGGAGGTGTGTGAAGTCATAGATTGGAAGTGTGTGAAGTCATAGAATGGAGGTGTGTGAAGTCATAGAATGGAGGTGTGTGGAGTCATAGACAGGAAGTGTGTGAAGTCATAGAATGGAGGTGTGTGAAGTCATAGATTGAAGGTGTTTGGAAGTCATAGTATGGAGGTGTGTGAAGTCACAGAAAGGAGGTGTGTGAAGTCACAGAATGGAGGTGTTTGAAGTCAAAACGGAGGTGTGTGAAGTCAAAGAATGCAGGTGTGTGAAGTCATAGAATGGAGTTGTATGAAGTCATGGAATATAGGTTTGTGAAGTCAAACAATGGAAGTGTGTGCAGTTACAGAATGGAGGTGTGTGAAGTCATAGAATGGAGGTGTGTGAAGTCATTGAATGGAGGAGTGTGAAGTCAGAATGGAGATGTGTGAAGTCACATAATGGAGGTGTGTGAAGTCATAGAATGTTGGTGTGTGAAGTCATAGAATGGAGGTGTATGAAGTCGTAGAATGGAGGTTTGTGAAGTCAGAATGCAGGTGTGTGTAGTCATAGAATGGAGGTGTGTGAAGTCATAGAATGGAGGTGTGTGAAGTCATACATTGGAAGTGTGTTTAGTCATAGAATGGATGTGTGGGAAGTCATAGAATGGAGGTGTGCGAAGTCACAGAAGGGAGGTGAGTGAAGTCACAGAATCGAGTTGTCTGAAGTCACAATGGAGGTGTGTGAAGTCATAGAATGGAGGTGTGTGAAGTCAGAATAGAGGTGTGCGAAGTCATAGAATGGAGGTGTGTGAAGTCAGAATGGAGCTGTGTGAAGTCTTAGAATTGAGGTGTGTGCAGTCAGAATGGAGGTGTGAGAACTCATAGAATGGAGGTGTGTGAAGTCACAATGGAGGTGTGTGAAGTCATAGAATGGAGGTGTGGGAAGTAAAAATGGAGTTTGTGAACTCATAGAATGAAGGTGTGTGAACTGATAGAATGGAGGTTGTGAAGTCATGGAATGGAGGTGTGTGAAGTCAAAGAATGCAGGTGTGTGAAGTCATCGAATGGAGGTATGTAAAGTCATGTCATGGAGGTGTGTGAAGTCACAGAATGGAGGTGTGTGAAATCAGAATTGAGGTGTGCTAAGTCATAGAATGGAGGTGTGTGAAGTCAGAATGGAGGTGTGTGAACTCATAGAACGGAGGTGTGTGAAGTCAGAATGGAGGTGTGTGAACTCATGGAATGGAGGTATGTGAAATCACAATGGAGGTGTATGAAGTCATAGAATGGTGGTATGTGAAGTTACAGAATGGAGGTGTGGAAGTCATAGAATGGAGGTGTGTGAAGTCAGAAATTGAGGTGTGTGAAGTCACAGAATATAGGTGTGTGAATTCAGAATGGAGGTGTGTGAAGTCATAGAATGGAGGTGTGTGAAGTCATGGAATGGAGGTGTGTGAAATCATAGAATGGAGGTGTGCAAAGTCACAGAATGGAGGTGTGTGAAGTCAGAATGGAGCTGTGTGAAGTCTTAGAATTGAGGTGTGTGCAGTCAGAATGGAGGTGTGTGAACTCATAGAATGGAGGTGTGTGAAGTCACAATGGAGGTGTGTGAAGTCATAGAATGGAGGTGTGGGAAGTAAAAATGGAGTTTGTGAACTCATAGAATGAAGGTGTGTGAACTGATAGAATGGAGGTTGTGAAGTCATGGAATGGAGGTGTGTGAAGTCAAAGAATGCAGGTGTGTGAAGTCATCGAATGGAGGTATGTAAAGTCATGTCATGGAGGTGTGTGAAGTCACAGAATGGAGGTGTGTGAAATCAGAATTGAGGTGTGCTAAGTCATAGAATGGAGGTGTGTGAAGTCAGAATGGAGGTGTGTGAACTCATAGAACGGAGGTGTGTGAAGTCAGAATGGAGGTGTGTGAAGTCATACATTGGAAGTGTGTTTAGTCATAGAATGGATGTGTGGGAAGTCATAGAATGGAGGTGTGCGAAGTCACAGAAGGGAGGTGTGTGAAGTCACAGAATCGAGTTGTCTGAAGTCACAATGGAGGTGTGTGAAGTCATAGAATGGAGGTGTGTGAAGTCAGAATAGAGGTGTGCGAAGTCATAGAATGGAGGTGTGTGAAGTCAGAATGGAGCTGTGTGAAGTCTTAGAATTGAGGTGTGTGCAGTCAGAATGGAGGTGTGTGAACTCATAGAATGGAGGTGTGTGAAGTCACAATGGAGGTGTGTGAAGTCATAGAATGGAGGTGTGGGAAGTAAAAATGGAGTTTGTGAACTCATAGAATGAAGGTGTGTGAACTGATAGAATGGAGGTTGTGAAGTCATGGAATGGAGGTGTGTGAAGTCAAAGAATGCAGGTGTGTGAAGTCATCGAATGGAGGTATGTAAAGTCATGTCATGGAGGTGTGTGAAGTCACAGAATGGAGGTGTGTGAAATCAGAATTGAGGTGTGCTAAGTCATAGAATGGAGGTGTGTGAAGTCAGAATGGAGGTGTGTGAACTCATAGAACAGAGGTGTGTGAAGTCAGAATGGAGGTGTGTGAACTCATGGAATGGAGGTATGTGAAGTCACAATGGAGGTGTATGAAGTCATAGAATGGTGGTATGTGAAGTTACAGAATGGAGGTGTGGAAGTCATAGAATGGAGGTGTGTGAAGTCAGAAATTGAGGTGTGTGAAGTCACAGAATATAGGTGTGTTAATTCAGAATGGAGGTGTGTGAAGTCATAGAATGGAGGTGTGTGAAGTCATGGAATGGAGGTGTGTGAAATCATAGAATGGAGGTGTGCAAAGTCACAGAATGGAGGTGTGTGAAGTCAGAATGGAGGTGTGTTAAGTGATAGAACTGAGGTGTGTAAAGTCAGAATGGAGGTGTGTGAACACATAGAAGGGAGGTGTGTGAAATCACAATGGAGGTGTGTAAATTCATAGAATAGAGGTGTGTGAAGTCACAGAAGGAGGTGTGTGAAGTCATAGAAAGGATCTGTGTGAATTCAGAATGGAGGTGTGTGAAGTCACAGAATGGAGGTTTGTGAAGTCACAGAATGGGGGTGTGTGAAGTCAAAATGTAGGTGTGTGAACTCATAGAATAGAGATGTGTGACCTCATAGAATGGAGATGTGTGAAGTCATGGAATGGAGGTGTGTGAAATCCAAGAATAGAGGAGTGCGAAATCAAACAATGGAGGTTTGTGAAGTCACAGAATGGAGGTGTGTGAAGTCACAGAATGGAAGTGTGTGAAGTCAAAATTGTGATGTGTGAAGTCACAAATGGAGGTGTGTGAAGTCATAGAATTGTGGTGTGTGAAGTGAAAATGGATGTGTTTGAAATCAAAGAAAGGAGGGGTGTGAAGTCATAGAATGGAGGAGTATGAAGTCATGGAATGGAGGTTTGTGAAGTCATAGAATGGAGATTTGTGAAGTCATAGAATGGATGTGTGTGCAGTCAGAATGAAGATGTGTGAAGTCACAGAATATTGGTGTATGAAGTCATAGAATGGAGGTGTGTGAAGTCTTAGAATGGAGGTGTGTGAAGTCATAGAATGGAGGTGTGTGAAGTCACAGAAATGAGGTGTGTGAAGTCACAGAATGGAGGTGTGTAACCTCACAGAGTGGAGGTGTGTGAAGGCACAGAATTGAGGGGTGTGAAGTCAAAGAATGGAGGTATGTGAAGTCACAGAATGGAGGGGTGTGAAGTCAGAATAGAGGTGTGCGAAGTCACAGAATGGAGGTGTGTGAAGTCAGAATGGAGCTGTGTTAACTCATAGAACGGAGGTGTGTGAAGTCACAATGGAGATGTGTGAAGTCATAGAATGGTGGTTTTTGAAGTCACAGAATGGAGGTGTGAGAAGTCATAGAATGGAGGTGTGTGAAGTCAGATTGGAGGTATGAGAAGTCACAGAATGGAGGTGTGTCAACACAGAAAGGAGGTATGTGAAGTCATAGAATGGAGGTGTGTGAATTCAAAGAATGGAGGTGTGGGAAATCATAGAATGGAAGTGTGTGAAGTCACAGAATTGAGGTGTGTGAAGACAGAATGGAGGTGTGTGAAGTCACAATGCAGGTGTGTGAACTGATAGAACGTAGGTGTGTGAAGTCACAATGTAGGTGAGTGAAGTCATAGAATGGAGGTGTGTGAAGTCATAAAATGGAGGTGTGTGAAGTCACAATATGGAGGTGTGAGAAGTCATATAATGTAGGTGTGTGAAGTCACAGAATGGAGGTGTGTGAACTCAGAATGGAGGTGTGTGAAGTCAAAGAATGGAGGTGTGTGAAATCGTAGAATGGAGGTGTGTGAAGTCAGAGAATCGAAGATTGTGAAGTCACAGAATGGAGTTGTGTGAAGTTAAAGAATTGAGGTGTGTGAACTCACAATGGAGGTGAGTGAAGTCACAGAATGGAGGTGTGTGAAGTAATAGAATGGAAGTGTGTGAAGTCAAAATGGAGGTGTGTGAAGTCAAAGAATGGATTTGTTTGAAGTCATAGAATGGAGGTGTATGAAGTCATGGAATGGAGGTTTGTGAAGTCAAACATTGGAAGTGTGTGATGTTACAGAATTGAGGTGTGTGAAGTCATAGAATGGAGGTGTGTGAAGTCATAGATTGGAAGCGTGTGAAGTCATAGAATGGAAGTGTGTGAAGTCATAGATTGAAGGTGTGTGGAAGTCACAGTATGGAGGTGTGTGAAGTCACAGAAAGGAGGTGTGTGAAATCACAGAATGGAGTTGTGTGAAGTCAAAATGGAGGTGTGTGAAGTCATAGAATGGAGGTGTGTGAAATCAAAGAATGGAGGTTTGTGAAGTCATAGAATGGATTGTGTGAGAAATCATAGAATGGAGGTGTGTGAAGTCACAGAATGGAGGTGTGTAAAGTCAGAGAGTGGAGGTTTGTGAAGTCACAGAATGGAGTTTTGTGTAAAGTCACAGAATGGAGGTGTGTGAAGTCACAGAATGCAGGTGTGTGAAGTCAGAATATAGGTGTGCGAAGTCATAGAATAGAGGTGTGTGAAGTCAGAATGGAGCTGTGTGAAGTCATAGAATGGAAGTGTGTGAAGTCAGAATGGAGGTGTGTAAACTCATAGAATGGAGGTGTATGAAGTCACAATGGAGGTGTGGGAAGTCACAGAATGGATGTGTAGGAACTTAGAAAGGAGGTGTGTGAAGTCTTAGAATGGAGGTCTGTGAAGTCATAGAATGGAGGTGTGTGAAATCATAGAATGGAGGTGTGTGAATTCACAGAATTGAGGTGTGTGAAGTCAGAATGGAGGTGTGTGAAGTCAGAATGGAGGTGTGTGAATTCAGAGAATGGAGGTGTGTGAAGTCAAAATGCAGGTGTGTGAACTCATAGAATGGAGGTGTGTGAAGTCAAAAAGTAGGTTTCTGAAGTCATAGAATGGAGGAGTGTGACGTCATAGAAGGGAGGTGTGTGAAGTCACAGAATGGAGGTGTGTGATGTCATAGAATGGAGGTGTGTGAAGTCACAGAATGGAGGTTTGTGAAGGCATAGAATGGAGGTGTGTGAAGTCATAGAATTGAGGTGTGTGTAGTCACAGAATGTAGGTGTGTGAAGTCACAGTATGGAGGTGTGTGAACTCAGATTTGATGTGTGTGAATTCACAGAATGGAGGTTTGTGAAGTCACAGAATGGAGGTTTGTGAAGGCATAGAATGGAGGTGTGTGAAGTCATAGAATTCAGGTGTGTGAAGTCACAGAATGTAGGTGTGTGAAGTCACAGTATGGAGGTGTGTGAACTCAGATTTGAGGTGTGTGAAGTCAAAGAAGGAGGTGTCTGAAGTCACAGAATGGAGTTGAGTGAAGACACAGAATGGAGGTGTGTGAACACAGAGAGGAGGTGTGTGAAGTCTTAGAATGGAGGTATGTGAAGTCATAGAATGGATGTGTGTGAAATCATAGAATGGAGGTGTGTGAATTCACAGAATTGAGGTGTTTGAATTCAGAGAATGCAGGTGTGTGAAGTCACAATGCAGGTGTGTGAACTCATAGAATGGAGGTGTGTGAAGTCACAATGTAGGTTTCTGAAGTCATAGAATGGAGGTGTGTGAAGTCATAGAATGGAGGTGTGTGAAGTCACAGAATAGAGGTGTGTGATGTCATAGAATGGAGGTGTGTGAATTCACAGAATGGAGGTTTGTGGAGGCATAGCATGGAGGTGTGTGAAGTCACAGAATGGAGGTGTGTAAAGTCACAGAGTGGAGGTGTGTGAAGTCACAGAATGCAGGTGTGTGAAGTCAGAATAGTGGTGTGCGAAGTCATAGAATGGAGGTGTGTGAAGTCATAATGGAGCTGTGTGAAGTCATAGAATTGAAGTGTGTGAAGTCAGAATGGAGGTGTGTAAACTCATAGAATGGAGGTGTAAGAAGTCACAATGGAGGTGTGGGAAGTCACAGAATGGATGTGTAAGAACTCAGAAAGGAGGTGTGTGAAGTCTTAGAATGGAGGTCTGTGAAGTCATAGAATGGATGTGTGTGAAATCATAGAATGGAGGTGTGTGAATTCACAGAATTGAGGTGTGTGAAGTCAGAATGGAGGTGTGTGAAGTCAGAATGGTGGTGTGTGAATTCAGAGAATGGAGGTGTGTGAAGTCAAAATGCAGGTGTGTGAACTCATAGAATGGAGGTGTGTGAAGTCACAAAGTAGGTTTCTGAAGTCATAGAATGGTGGTGTGTGAAGTCATAGAATGGAGGTGTGTGAAGTCACAGAATGGAGGTGTGTGATGTCATAGAATGGAGGTGTGTGAAGTCACAGAATGGAGGTTTGTGAAGGCATAGAATGGAGGTGTGTGAAGTCATAGAATGGAGGTGTGTGAATTCATGGAACGGAGGTGTGTGAAGTCAAAGAATGGAGGTGTATGATATCAAACAATGGAAGTGTGTGAAGTCATAGAATGGAGGTGTGTGAAGTCAGAATAGAGGTGTGTGAAGTCATAGAATGGAGGTGTGTGAAGTCAGAATGGAGCTGTGTGAACTCATAGAAAGGAGGTGGGTGAAGTCACAATGGAGATGTGTGAAGTCATAGAATGGTGGTTTTTGAAGTCACAGAATGGAGGTGTGTGAAGTCAGATTGGAGGTATGTGAAGTCACAGAATGGAGGTGTGTCGACTCAGAAAGGAGGTATGTGAAGTCATAGAATGGAGGTGTGTGAAGTCAAAGAATGGAGGTGTGGAAATCATGGAATGGAAGTGTGTGAAGTCACAGAATTGAGGTGTGTGAAGTCACCATGGAGGTGTGTGTATTCAGAATGGAGGTGTGTGAAGTCAGAGACTGGAGTTGTGTGAAGTCACAATGCAGGTGTGTGAACTGATAGAACGTAGGTGTGTGAAGTCACAATGTAGGTGTGTGAAGTCAGAATGGAGGTGTGTGAAGTCATAGAATGGAGGTGTGTGAAGTCACAATATGGAGGTGTGTGAAGTCATATAATGGAGGTGTGTGAAGTCACAGAATGGAGGTGTGTGAACTCAGAATGGAGGTGTGTGAAGTCACAGAATGGACGTGTGTGAAGTCATAGAATGGAGATGTGTGAAGTCATAGAATGGAGGTGTGTGAAATCGTGGAATGGAGGTGTGTGAAGTCAGAGAATCGAGGTGTGTGAGGTCACAGAATGGAGGTGTGTGAAGTCACAGAATGGATGTGTGTGAACTCACAATGGAGGTGAGTGAAGTCACATAAAGGAGGTGTGTGAAGTAATAGAATGGAAGTGTGTGAAGTCATAGAATGTAGGTGTGTGATGTCAGAATGGAGGGGTGTGAAGTCACAGAATGGAGGTATGTGACGTCATAAATGTTGGTTTGTGAAGTGATAGAATGGAGGTGTGTGAAGTCATAGAATGGAGTTGTGTGAAGTCTTAGAATGGAGGTGTGTGAAGAAACAGAAGGCAGGTGTGTGAAGTCACAGAATGGAGTTGTGTGAAGTCACAATGGAGGTGTGTGAAGTCATAGAATGGAGGTGAGTGAAATCAAAGAATGGAAGTTTGTTAAGTCATAGAATGGAAAGTGTGTGAAATCATAGAATGGAGGTGTGTGAAGTCACAAAATTGAGGTGTGTAAAGTCACAGAGTGGAGGTGTGTGAAGTCACAGAATGCAGGTGTGTGATGTCAGAATGGAGGTGTGTGAAGTCACAGAATGGAGGTATGTGACGTCATAAATGTTGGTGTGTGAAGTCACAGAATGGAGGTGTGAAGTCATAGAATGGAGGTGTGTGAAGTCATAGAATGGAGGTGTGTGAAGTCACAGAAGTCAGGTGTGTGAAATCACAGAATACAGTTGTGTGAAGTCATGGAATGGAGGTGTGTGAAGTCAGAATGCAGGTGTGTGAAGTCATAGAATGGAGGTGTGTGAAGTCATAGAATGGAGGTGTGTGAAGTCATAGATTGGAAGTGTGTGAAGTCATAGAATGGAGGTGCGTGAAGTCATAGATTGAAGGTGTGTGGAAGTCATAGTATGGAGGTGTGTGAAGTCACAGAAAGGAGGTGTGTGAAATCACAGAATGGAGGTGTGTGAAGTCAAAATGGAGGTGTGTGAAGTCAAAGAATGGAGGTGTGCGAAGTCATAGAATGGAGGTATATGAAGTCATGGAATGGAGGTTTGTGAAGTCAAACATTGGAAGTGTGTGAAGTTACAGAATGGAGGTGTTTGAAGTCACAGAATGGAGGTGGGTGAAGTCATAGAATGGAGGAGTGTGAAGTCATAGATTGGAAGTGTGTGAAGTCATAGAATGGAGGTGTGTGAAGTCATAGTATGTTGGTGTGTGAAGTCATAGAATGGAGGTGTATGAAGTCATAGAATGGAAGTGTGTGAAGTCAGAATGCAGGTGTGTGAAGTCATAGAATGGAGGTGTGTGAAGTCATAGAATGGAGGTGTGTGAAGTCATAGATTGGAAGTGTGTGAAGTCATAGAATGGAGGTGTGTGAAGTCACAGAAGGGAGGTGTGTGAAGTCACAGAATCGAGTTGTCTGAAATCACATTGGAGGTGTGTGAAGTCATAGAATGGAGTTGTGTGAAGTCAGAATAGAGGTGTGCGAAGTCATAGAATGGAGATGTGTGAAGTCAGAATGGAGCTGTGTGAAGTCTTAGAATGGAGGTGTGTGAAATCAGAATGGAGGTGTGTGAACTCATAGAATGGAGGTGTATGAAGTCACAATGGAGGTGTGTGAAGTCATGGAATGGGGGTTTTTGCAGTCACAGAATGGAGGTGTGTGAAGTCATAGAATAGAGGTGTGGGAAGTAAAAACGGAGTTTGTGAACTCATAGAATGAAGGTGTGTGAACTCATAGAATGGAGGTTGTGAAGTCATGGAATGGAGGTGTGTGAAGTCAAAGAATGGAGGTTTGTGAAGTCAAACAATAGAGGTGTGTGAAGTCAAACAATGGAGGTGTGTGAAGTCACAGAATGGATGTGTGTGAAGTCAAAACGGAGGTGTGTGAAGTCACAAAATGGAGGTGTGTGAAGTCACAGAATGAAGGTGTGTGAAGTCAAAAAGATGGTGTGTGAAGTCACAAATGGACTTGTGTAAAGTCACAGAATGGAGGTGTGTGAAGTCAAAATGGAGGTGTGTGAAGTCAAAGAATGGAGGTGTGTGAAGTCATCGAATGGAGGTATGTAAACTCATGTCATGGAGGTGTGTGAAGTCACAGAATGGAGGTGTGTGAAATCAGAATTGAGGTGTGCTAAGTCATAGAATAGAGGTGTGTGAAGTCAGAATGGAGGTGTGTGAACTCATAGAATGGAGGTATGTGAAGTTCACAATGGAGGTGTGTGAAGTCATAGAATGGTGGTATGTGAAGTTACAGAATGGAGGTGTGGAAGTCATAGAATGGAGGTGTGTGAAGTCATAGAATGGAGATGTGTGAAGTCACAAAATATAGGTGTGTGAATTCAGAATGGAGGAGTGTGAAGTCAAAGAATGGAGGTGTGTGAAGTCATGGAATGGAGGTGTGTGAAATCATAGAATGGAGGTGTGTGAAGTCACAGAATGCAGGTGTGTGAAGTCAGAATGGAGGTGTGTGAACACATAGAAGGGAGGTGTGTGAAATCACAATGGAGGTGTGTGAAGTCATAGAATAGAGGTGTGTGAAGTCACAGAAGGAGGTGTGTGAAGTCATAGAAAGGAGCTGTGTGAATTCAGAATGGAGATGTGTGAAGTCACAGAATGGACGTGTGGGAAATCGTAGAATGGAGGTATGTGATTCAGAGAATCAAGGTGTGTGAAGTAAATGAATGGAGGTGTGTGAAGTCACAGAATGGATGTGTGTGAACTCACAATGGAGGTGAGTGAAGTCACAGAATGGAGGTGTGTGAAGTCATAGAATGGAAGTGTGTGAAGTCATAGAATGTAGGTGTGTGATGTCAGAATGGAGGTGTGTGAAGTCACAGAATGGAGGAGGGTGAGGTCATAAATGTTGGTGTGTGAAGTCATAGAATGGAGGTGTGAAGCCATAGAATGGAGGTGTGAAGACATAGAATGGAGGTGTGTGAAATCATAGAATGGAGGTGTGTGAAGTCACAGAAGGGAGGTGTGGAAAGTCACAGAATGGATGTTGCTGAAGTAAGAATGAAAGTGTGTTAAGTCATAGAATGGAGGTGTCTGAAGTCATAGAATGGATGTTGCTGAAGTAAGAATGGAGGTGTGTGAACTCATAGAATGGACGTGTGTGAATTCATAGAATGGAGGTGTGTGAATTCATGGAACGGAGGTGTGTGAAGTCAAAGAATGGAGGTGTATGATGTCAAACAATGGAAGTGTGTGAAGTGATAGAATGGAGGTGTGTGAAGTCTTAGAATGAACGTGTGTTAAGTCATAGATTGGAGGTGTGTGAAGTGACAGAAGGGAGGTGTGTGAAGTTACAGAATGGAGGTGTGTAAAGTCACAGAGTGGAGGTGTGTGAAGGAACAGAATGGAGGGGAGTGAAGTCAAAGAATGGAGGTATGTGAAGTCACAGAATGGAGGTGTCTGAAGTCAGAAAGGAGCTGTGTGAACTCATAGAATGGAGGTGTGTGAAGTCACAATGGAGATGTGTGAAGTCATAGAATGGTGGTTTTTGAAGTCACAGAATGGAGGTGTGTGAAGTCATAGAATGGAGGTGTGTGGAGTCAGATTGGAGGTATGTGAAGTCACAGAATGGAGGTGTGTCAACTCAGAAAGGAGGTATGTGAAGTCATAGAATGGAGTTATGTGAAGTCAAAGAATGGAGGTGTGGGAAATCATAGAATGGAGGTGTGTGAAGTCACAGAATTGAGGTGTATGAAGTCAGAATGGAGGTGTGTGAATTCAGAATGGAGGTGTGTGAAGTCATAGAATGGAGGTGTGTGAAGTCATGGAATGGAGGTGTGTGAAATCCAAGAATGGAGGTGTGTGAAATCAAATATTGGAGTTGTATGAAGTCACAGACTGGAGATGTGTGAAGTCACAGAATGGAAGTGTGTGAAGTCAAAATTGAGGTGTGTGAAGTCACAGAATGGAGGTGCGTGAAGTCACAGAAAATAGGTGTGTGAAGTCAAAATGGAGGTGTGTGAACTCATAGAATAGAGGTGTGTGACCTCATAGAATGGAGGTGTGTGAAGTCATGGAATGGAGATGTGTGAAATCCAAGAATGGATGTGTGTGAAATCAAACAATGGAAGTGTATGAAGTCACAGAATGGAGATGTGTGAAGTCACAGAATGGAAGTGTGTGAAGTCATAGAATGGAGGTGGGTGAAGTCTTAGAATGGAGGTGTGTGAAGTCTTAGAATGGAGGTGTGTGAAGTCATAGAATGGAGGTGTGTGAAGTCACAGAATGAACGTGTGAAGTCATAGAATGGAGGTGTCTGAAGTCATAGAATGGATGTTGCTGAAGTAAGAATGGAGGTGTGTGAACTCATAGAATGGAGGTGTGTGAATTCATGGAACGGAGGTGTGTGAAGTCAAAGAATGGAGGTGTGTGAAGTCACAGAAGAGAGGTGTGTGAAGTCAGAGCATCGAGGTGTGTCAATTCACAGAATGGAGGTGGGTGAACTCACAATGGAGGTGAGTGAAGTCACAGAATGGAGGAGTGTGAAGTCATAGAATGGAAGTGTGTGAAGTCATAGAATGGAGGTGTGTGATGTCACAATGGACGTGTGTTAAGTCACAGAATGGAGGTGTATGACGTCATAAATTTTGGTGTGCGAAGTCATAGTACGTTGGTGTGAAGTGATAGAATGGAGGTGTGTGAAGTCATAGAATGGAGGTGTGTGAAGTCATAGAAGTCAGGTGTGTGAAGTCACAGAATAGAGTTGTGTGAGGTCACAATTGAGGTGTGTGAATTCATAGAATGGAGGTGTGTGAAGTCAAAGAATGGATGTGTGTGAAGTCATAGAATGGAGGTGTGTGAAATCACAGAATGGAGATGTGTATAGTCACAGAGTGGAGGTGTGTAAAGTCACAGAGTGGAGGTTTGTGAAGTCTCAGAATGGAGGTGTGTGAAGTCATAGAATGGAGGTGTTTGAAGTCATAGAATGTTGGTTTTTGAAGTCACAGAATGCAGGTGTGTGAAGTCATAGAATGGAGGTGTATGAAGTCAGATTGGAGGGGTGTGAAGTAACAGAATGGAGGTGTGTCAACTCAGAAAGGAGGTGTGTGAAGTCACAGAAATGAGGTGTTTGAAGTCAAATGGAAGTCTGTGAAGGCAGAATGGAGGTGTGTGAAGTCATAGAATGGAGGTGTGTGAAGTCATAGAATGGAGATGTGTGAAGTAACAGAATGGAAGTGTGTGAAGTCACAGAATGGAGGTGTGTGAACTCAGAATGGAAGTGTGTGAATTCACAGAAGGGAGGTTTGTGAAGTCATAGAATGGAGATTTCTGAAGTAAGAATGAAGCTGTGTGAAGACATAGAATGGAGGTGTGTGTAGTCAAAATGGAGGTGTGTGAAGGCAAACAATGGAGGTGTGTGAAATCACAGAATGGAGGTGTGTGAAGTAACAATGTAGGTTTCTGAAGTCATAGAATGGAGGTGTGTGAAGTCATAGAATTTAGGTGTGTGAAGTCACAGAATGGAGGCATGTGATGTCATAGAATGGAGGTGTGTGAAGTCACAGAATGGAGGTGTGTAAAGGCATAAAATGGAGGTGTGTGAAGTCATAGAATGGTGATTTTTGAAGTCACAGAAGGGAGGTGTGTGAGGTCATAGAATGGAGGTGTGTGAAGTCAGATTGGAGGTATGTGAAGTCACAGAAGGGAGGTGTGTCAACTCAGAAAGGAGGTATGTGAAGTCATAGAATGGAGGTGTGTGAAGTCACAGAATTGAGGTGTGTGAAGTCAGAATGGAGGTGTGTGAATTCAGAATGGAGGTGTATGAAGTCAGAGAATGGAGGTTTGTGAAGTCACAATGCAGGTGTGTGAACTGATAGAACGTAGGTGTGTGAAGTCACAATGAAGGTGTGTGAAGTCAAAGAAAGGAGGTGTGTGATGTCTTAGAATGGAGGTGTATGAAGTCATGGAATTGAGGTTTCTGAAGTCATAGAATGGAGATTTGTGAAGTCATAGAATGGATGTGTGTGAAGTCAGAATGGAGATATGTGAAGTCACAGAATGGAGGTGTGTGAAGTCAAAGAATGTTGGTGTGTGAAGTCATACAATGGAGGTGTATGAAGTCATGGAATGGAGGTGTGTGAAGTCAGAATGCACGTGTGTGAAGACATAGAATGGAATTGTGGGAAGTCATAGAATGGAGGTGTGTGAAGTCACAAAATGAAGGTGTGTGAAGTCATAGAATGGAAGTGTGTGAAGTCATAGAATGGAGGTGTGTGAAGTCTTAGAATGGAGGTGTGTGAAGTCATAGAATGGAGGTGTGTGAAGTCACAGAAGGGAGGTGTGTGAAGTCACAGAATGGATGTGGCTGAAGTAATAATGAAGGTGTGTGAAGTCATAGAATGGAGGTGTCTGAAGTCATAGATTGGAAGTGTGTGAAGTCATAGAATGGAGGTGCGTGAAGTCATAGATTGAAGGTGTGTGGAAGTCATAGTATGGAGGTGTGTGAAGTCACAGAAAGTAGATGTGTGAAGTCACAGAATGGAGGTGTGTGAAGTCAAAATGGAGGTGTGTGAAGTCATAGAATGGAGGTGTGTAAAGTCAGATTGGAGGTGTGTGAAGTAACAGGATGGAGGTGTATCAACTCAGAAAGGAGGTGTGTGAAGTCATAGAATGGAGGTGTGTGAAGTCATAGAATGGAGGTGTGTGAAATCATAGAATGGAGGTGTGTGAAGTCACAGAAATGAGGTGTTTGAAGTCAAAATGGAAGTGTGTGAAGTCAGAATGGAGGTGTGTGAAGTCATAGAATGGAGGTGTGTGAAGTCATGGAATGGAGGTGTGTGAAGTCACAGATGGAGGTGTGTGAAGTCATAGAATGGAGGGGTGTGAAGTTACAGAATGGAGGTGTGTGAAGTCACAGAATGGAGGTGTGTGAACTCAGAATGGAGGTGTGTGAATTCACAGAAGGGAGGTTTGTGAAGTCATAGAATGGATGTTTCTGAAGTAAGAATGAAGGTGTGTGAAGCCATAAAATGGAGGTGTGTGAAGTCAAAATGCAGGTGTGTGAAGTCAAACAATGGAGGTGAGTGAAGTCACAGAATGGAGATGTGTGAAGTCACAGAATGGAAGTGTGTGAAGTCAAAATGGAGGTGTGTGAAGTCAGAGAATGGAGGTGTGTGAAGTCACATCATGGACGTGTGTGAAGTCAAAATTTTGGTGTGTGAAGTCACAAATGCAGGTGTGTGAAGTCACAGAATGGAGGTGTGTGAAGTCAAAATGGAGGTGTGTGAAGTCAAAGAATGGATGTGTTTGAAGTCATAGAATGGAGGTGTGTGAAGTCAGAATGCAGGTGTGTGAAGTCAGAATGCAGGTGTGTGAAGTCATAGAATGGATGTGTTTGAAGTCATAGAATTCAGGTGTGTGAAGTCAGAATGCAGGTGTGTGAAGTCATATAATGGAGTTGTGTGAAGTTATAGAATGGAGGTGTGTGAAGTCATAGATTGGAAGTGTGTGAAGTCATAGAATGGAGGTGTGTGAAGTCATAGATTGAAGGTGTGTGGAAGTCATAGTATGGAGGTGTGTGAAGTCACAGAAAGGAGGTGTGTGAAATCACAGAATGGAGTTGGGTGAAGTCACAATGGAGGTGTGTGAAGTCATAGAATGGAGTTGTGTGAAATCAAACAATGGAGGTTTGTTAAGTCATAGAATGGATTGTGTGTGAAATCATAGAATGGAGGTGTGTGAATCACAGAATTGAGGTGTGTAAAGTCACAGAGTGGAGGTGTGTGAAGTCACAGAATGGAGTTGTGTGTGAAGTCATAGAATGGAGGTGTGTGAAGTCACAGAAGGCAGGTGTGTGAAGTCACAGAATACAGTTGTGTGAAGTCATGGAATGGAGGTGTGTGAAGTCAGAATGCAGGTGTGTGAAGTCATAGAATGGAGGTGTGTGAAGTCATAGAATGGAGGTGTGTGGAGTCATAGACTGGAAGTGTGTGAAGTCATAGAATGGAGGTGTGTGAAGTCTTAGATTTAAGGTGTTGGAAGTCATAGTATGGAGGTGTGTGAAGTCACAGAAAGGAGGTGTGTGAAGTCACAGAATGGAGGTGTGTGAAGTCAAAACGGAGGTGTGTGAAGTCAAAGAATGGAGGTGTGTGAAGTCATAGAATGGAGGTGTATGAAGTCATGGAATAGAGGTTTGTGAAGTCAAACAATGGAAGTTTGTGCAGTTACAGAATGGAGGTGTGTGAAGTCATAGAATGGAGGTGTGTGAAGTCATTGAATGGAGGAGTGTGAAGTCAGAATGGAGATGTGTGAAGTCACATAATGGAGGTGTGTGAAGTCATAGAATGTTGGTGTGTGAAGTCATAGAATGGAGGTGTATGAAGTCGTAGAATGGAGGTTTGTGAAGTCAGAATGCAGATGTGTGTAGTCATAGAATGGAGGTGTGTGAAGTCATAGAATGGAGGTGTGTGAAGTCATACATTGGAAGTGTGTTTAGTCATAGAATGGATTTGTGGGAAGTCATAGAATGGAGGTGGGTGAAGTCATAGAATGGAGGTGTGCGAAGTCACAGAAGGGAGGTGTGTGAAGTCACAGAATCGAGTTGTCTGAAGTCACAATGGAGGTGTGTGAAGTCATAGAATGGAGGTGTGTGAAGTCAGAATGCAGGTGTGTGAAGTCATAGAATGGAGGTGTGTGAAGTCATAGAATGGAGGTGTGTGGAGTCATAGACTGGAAGTGTGTGAAGTCATAGAATGGAGGTGTGTGAAGTCTTAGATTTAAGGTGTTGGAAATCATAGTATGGAGGTGTGCGAAGTCACAGAAGGGAGGTGTGTGAAGTCACAGAATCGAGTTGTCTGAAGTCACAATGGAGGTGTGTGAAGTCATAGAATGGTGGTATGTGAAGTTACAGAATGGAGGTGTGGAAGTCATAGAATGGAGGTGTGTGAAGTCAGAAATTGAGGTTTGTGAAGTCACAGAATATAGGTGTGTGAATTCAGAATGGAGGTGTGTGAAGTCAGAATGGAGGTGTGTTAAGTGATAGAACTGAGGTGTGTAAAGTGAGAATGGAGGTGTGTGAACACATAGAAGGGAGGTGTGTGAAATCACAATGGAGGTGTGTAAATTCATAGAATAGAGGTGTGTGAAGTCACAGAAGGAGGTGTGTGAAGTCATAGAAAGGAGCTGTGTGAATTCAGAATGGAGGTGTGTGAAGTCACAGAATGGAGGTTTGTGAAGTCACAGAATGGGGGTGTGTGAAGTCATAGAATGGATGTTTGTGAAGTAAGAATGAAGGTGTGTGAAGTCATAGAATGGAGGTATGTGAAGTCAAAATGTGGGTGTGTGAACTCATAGAATAGAGATGTGTGACGTCATAGAATGGAGATGTGTGAAGTCATGGAATGGAGGTGTGTGAAATCCAAGAATAGAGGAGTGCGAAATCAAACAATGGAGGTGTGTGAAGTCACAGAATGGAGGTGTGTGAAGTCAAAGAATGGAAGTGTGTGAAGTCAAAATTGAGGTGTGTGAAGTCACAGAATGGAGGTGTGTGAAGTCACAGAATGGAGGTTTGTGAAGTCAAAATTGTGATGTGTGAAGTCACAAATGGAGGTGTGTGAAGTCATAGAATTGTGGTTTGTGAAGTGAAAATGGATGTGTTTGAAATCAAAGAAAGGAGGGGTGTGAAGTCATAGAATGGAGGAGTATGAAGTCATGGAATGGAGGTTTGTGAAGTCATAGAATGGAGATTTGTGAAGTCATAGAATGGATGTGTGTGAAGTCAGAATGAAGATGTGTGAAGTCACAGAATGGAGGTGTGTGAAGTCAAAGAATATTGGTGTGTGAAGTCATAGAATGGAGGTGTGTGAAGTCTTAGAATGGAGGTGTGTGAAGTCATAGAATGGAGGTGTGTGAAGTCACAGAAATGAGGTGTGTGAAGTCAAAGAATGGAAGTATGTGAAGTCACAGAATGGAGGGGTGTGAAGTCAGAATAGAGGTTTGCGAAGTCACAGAATGGAGGTGTGTGAAGTCAGAATGGAGCTGTGTTAACTCATAGAACGGAGGTGTGTGAAGTCACAATGGAGATGTGTGAAGTCATAGAATGGTGGTTTTTGAAGTCACAGAATGGAGGTGTGTGAAGTCATAGAATGGAGGTGTGTGAAGTCAGATTGGAGGTATGTGAAGTCACAGAATGGAGGTGTGTCAACACAGA
The DNA here is from genome assembly GCA_024803745.1 of Megascapheus bottae. Classification (NCBI taxonomy): domain Eukaryota; kingdom Metazoa; phylum Chordata; class Mammalia; order Rodentia; family Geomyidae; genus Megascapheus; species Megascapheus bottae. Next base: position 173,152 of record JANJXV010000787.1, read on the forward strand.
AAGGAGGTATGTGAAGTCATAGAATGGAGGTGTGTGAATTCAAAGAATAGAGGTGTGGGAAATCATAGAATGGAAGTGTGTGAAGTCACAGAATTGAGGTGTGTGAAGTCAGAATGGAGGTGTGTGAAGTCACAATGTAGGTGAGTGAAGTCATAGAATGGAGGTGTGTGAAGTCATAAAATGGAGGTGTGTGAAGTCACAATATGGAGGTGTGAGAAGTCATATAATGTAGGTGTGTGAAGTCACAGAATGGAGGTGTGTGAAGTCATAGAATGGAGTTGTGTGAAGTCAGATTGGAGGTGTGTGATGTAACAGAATGTAGGTGTGTCAACTCAGAAAGGAGGTGTGTGAAGTCATAGAATGGAGTTGTGTGAAGTCATAGAATGGAGTTGTGTGAAGTCATAGAATGGAGGTGTGTGAATTCATGGAACGGAGGTGTGTGAAGTCAAAGAATGGAGGTGTATGATATCAAACAATGGAAGTGTGTGAAGTCATAGAATGGAGGTGTGTGAAGTCAGAATAGAGGTGTGTGAAGTCATAGAATGGAGGTGTGTGAAGTCAGAATGGAGCTGTGTGAACTCATAGAAAGGAGGTGGGTGAAGTCACAATGGAGATGTGTGAAGTCATAGAATGGTGGTTTTTGAAGTCACAGAATGGAGGTGTGTGAAGTCAGATTGGAGGTATGTGAAGTCACAGAATGGAGGTGTGTCAACTCAGAAAGGAGGTATGTGAAGTCATAGAATGGAGGTGTGTGAAGAAAAAGAATGGAGGTGTGGAAATCATAGAATGGAAGTGTGTGAAGTCACAGAATTGAGGTGTGTGAAGTCAGCATGGAGGTGTGTGTATTCAGAATGGAGGTGTGTGAAGTCAGAGACTGGAGTTGTGTGAAGTCACAATGCAGGTGTGTGAACTGATAGAACGTAGGCGTGTGAAGTCACAATGTAGGCGTGTGAAGTCAGAATGGAGGTGTGTGAAGTCACAGAATGGACGTGTGTGAAGTCATAGAATGGAGATGTGTGAAGTCACAGAATGGAGGTGTGTGAAATCGTGGAATGGAGGTGTGTGAAGTCAGAGAATCAAGGTGTGTGAAGTCACAGAATTGAGGTGTGTGAAGTCACAGAATGGACGTGTGTGAACTCACAATGGAGGTGAGTGAAGTCACAGTGTGGAGGTGTGTGAAGTAATAGAATGGAAGTGTGTGAAGTCATAGAATGTAGGTGTGTGATGTCAGAATGGAGGGGTGTGAAGTCACAGAATGGAGGTATGTGACGTCATAAATGTTGGTGTGTGAAGTCATAGAATGGAGGTGTGTGAAGTCATAGAATGGAGTTGTGTGAAGTCTTAGAATGGAGGTGTGTGAAGTCAAAGAAGGCTGGTGTGTGAAGTCACATAATGGAGTTGTGTGAAGTCACAATGGAGGTGTGTGAAGTCATAGAATGGAGGTGAGTGAAATCAAAGAATGGAAGTTTGTGAAGTCATAGAATGGAAAGTTTGTGAAATCATAGAATGGAGGTGTGTGAAGTCACAAAATTGAGGTGTGTAAAGTCACAGAGTGGAGGTGTGTGAAGTCACAGAATGCAGGTGGGTGATGTCAGAATGGAGGTGTGTGAAGTCACAGAATGGAGGTATGTGACGTCATAAATGTTGGTGTGTGAAGTCACAGAATGGAGGTGTGAAGTCATAGAATGGAGGTGTGTGAAGTCATAGAATGGAGGTGTGTGAAGTCACAGGAGTCAGGTGTGTGAAGTCACAGAATACAGTTGTGTGAAGTCATGGAATGGAGGTGTGTGACGTCAGAATGCAGGTGTGTGAAGTCATAGAATGGAGGTGTGTGAAGTCATAGAATGGAGGTGTGTGAAGTCATAGATTGGAAGTGTGTGAAGTCATAGAATGGAGGTGCGTGAAGTCATAGATTGAAGGTGTGTGGAAGTCATAGTATGGAGGTGTGTGAAGTCACAGAAAGGAGGTGTGTGAAGTCACAGAATGGAGGTGTGTGAAGTCAAAATGGAGGTGTGTGAAGTCAAAGAATGGAGTTGTGCGATGTCATAGATTGGAAGTGTGTGAAGTCATAGAATGGAGGTGTGTGAAGTCACAGAAGGGAGGTGTGTGAAGTCACAGAATCGAGTTGTCTGAACTCACATTGGAGGTGTGTGAAGTCATAGAATGGAGTTGTGTGAAGTCAGAATAGAGGTGTGCGAAGTCATTGAATGGAGATGTGTGAAGTCAGAATGGAGCTGTGTGAAGTCTTAGAATGGAGGTGTGTGAAGTCAGAATGGAGGTGTGTGAACTCATAGAATGGAGGTGTATGAAGTCACAATGGAGGTGTGTGAAGTCATAGAATGGGGGTTTTTGCAGTCACAGAATGGAGGTGTGTGAAGTCATAGAATAGAGGTGTGGGAAGTAAAAACGGAGTTTGTGAACTCATAGAATGAAGGTGTGTGAACTCATAGAATGGAGGTTGTGAAGTCATGGAATGGTGGTGTGTGAAGTCAAAGAATGGAGGTTTGTGAAGTCAAACAATAGAGGTGTGTGAAGTCAAACAATGGAGGTGTGTGAAGTCACAGAATGGATGTGTGTGAAGTCAAAACGGAGGTGTGTGAAGTCACAAAATGGAGGTGTGTGAAGTCACAGAATGAAGGTGTGTGAAGTCAAAAAGATGGTGTGTGAAGTCACAAATGTACGTGTGTAAAGTCACAGAATGGAGGTGTGTGAAGTCAAAATGGAGGTGTGTGAAGTCAAAGAATGGAGGTGTATGAAGTCATCGAATGGAGGTATGTAAACTCATGTCATGGAGGTGTGTGAAGTCACAGAATGGAGGTGTGTGAAATCAGAATTGAGGTGTGCTAAGTCATAGAATAGAGGTGTGTGAAGTCAGAATGGAGGTGTGTGAACTCATAGAATGGAGGTATGTGAAGTCACAATGGAGGTGTGTGAAGTCATAGAATGGTGGTATGTGAAGTTACAGAATGGAGGTGTGGAAGTCATAGAATGGAAGTGTGTGAAGTCAGAAATTGAGGTGTGTGAAGTCACAGAATATAGGTGTGTGAATTCAGAATGGAGGTGTGTGAAGTCAAAGAGTGGAGGTGTGTGAAGTCATGGAATGGAGGTGTGTGAAATCATAGAATATAGGTGTGTGAAGTCACAGAATGCAGGTGTGTGAAGTCAGAATGGAGGTGTGTGAAGTGATAGAATTGAGGTGTGTAAAGTCAGAATGGAGGTGTGTGAACACATAGAAGGGAAGTGTGTGAAATCACAATGGAGGTGTGTGAAGTCATAGAATAGAGGTGTGTGAAGTCACAGAAGGAGGTGTGTGAAGTCATAGAAAGGAGCTGTGTGAACTCAGAATGGAGGTGTGTGAAGTCACAGAATGGAGGTGTGTGAAGTCATAGAATGGAGATGTGTGAAGTCACAGAATGGAGGTGTGTGAAATCGTAAAATGGAGGTTTGTGATTCAGAGAATCAAGGTGTGTGAAGTAAATGAATGGAGGTGTGTGTAGTCACAGAATGGATGTGTGTGAACTCACAATGGAGGTGAGTGAAGTCACAGAATGGAGGTGTGTGAAGTCATAGAATGGAAGTGTGTGAAGTCATAGAATGTAGGTGTGTGATGTCAGGATGGATGTATGTGAAGTCACAGAATGGAGGAGGGTGAGGTCATAAATGTTGGTGTGTGAAGTCATAGAATGGAGGTGTGAAGCCATAGAATGGAGGTGTGAAGACATAGAATGGAGGTGTGTGAAGTCATAGAATGGAGGAGTGTGAAGTCACAGAAGGGAGGTGTGGAAAGTCACAGAATGGATGTTGCTGAAGTAAGAATGAAGGTGTGTTAAGTCATAGAATGGAGGTGTCTGAAGTCATAGAATGGATGTTGCTGAAGTAAGAATGGAGGTGTGTGAACTCATAGAATGGACGTGTGTGAACTCATAGAATGGACGTGTGTGAACTCATAGAATGGAGGTGTGTGAATTCATGGAACGGAGGTGTGTGAAGTCAAAGAATGGAGGTGTATGATGTCAAAAAATGGAAGTGTGTGAAGTGATAGAATGGAGGTGTGTGAAGTCTTAGAATGAAGGTGTGTGAAGTCATAGATTGGAGGTGTGTGAAGTCATAGAAGGGAGGTGTGTGAAGTTACAGAATGGAGGTGTGTAAAGTCACAGAGTGGAGGTGTGTGAAGGCACAGAAGGGAGGGGAGTGAAGTCAAAGAATGGAGGTATGTGAAGTCACAGAATGGAGGGGTGTGAAGTCAGAATTGAGGTGTGCGAAGTCATAGAATGGAGGTGTGTGAAGTCAGAAAGGAGCTGTGTGAACTCATAGAATGGAGGTGTGTGAAGTCACAATTGAGATATGTGAAGTCATAGAATGGTGGTTTTTGAAGTCACAGAATGGAGGTTTGTGAAGTCATAGAATGGAGGTGTGTGAACTCATAGAATGGAGGTGTATGAAGTCACAATGGAGGTGTGTGAAGTCATAGAATGGGGGTTTTTGCAGTCACAGAATGGAGGTGTGTGAAGTCATAGAATAGAGGTGTGGGAAGTAAAAACGGAGTTTGTGAACTCATAGAATGAAGGTGTGTGAACTCATAGAATGGAGGTTGTGAAGTCATGGAATGGAGGTGTGTGAAGTCAAAGAATGGAGGTTTGTGAAGTCAAACAATAGAGGTGTGTGAAGTCAAACAATGGAGGTGTGTGAAGTCACAGAATGGATGTGTGTGAAGTCAAAACGGAGGTGTGTGAAGTCACAAAATGGAGGTGTGTGAAGTCACAGAATGAAGGTGTGTGAAGTCAAAAAGATGGTGTGTGAAGTCACAAATGGACTTGTGTAAAGTCACAGAATGGAGGTGTGTGAAGTCAAAATGGAGGTGTGTGAAGTCAAAGAATGGAGGTGTGTGAAGTCATCGAATGGAGGTATGTAAACTCATGTCATGGAGGTGTGTGAAGTCACAGAATGGAGGTGTGTGAAATCAGAATTGAGGTGTGCTAAGTCATAGAATAGAGGTGTGTGAAGTCAGAATGGAGGTGTGTGAACTCATAGAATGGAGGTATGTGAAGTTCACAATGGAGGTGTGTGAAGTCATAGAATGGTGGTATGTGAAGTTACAGAATGGAGGTGTGGAAGTCATAGAATGGAAGTGTGTGAAGTCAGAAATTGAGGTGTGTGAAGTCACAGAATATAGGTGTGTGAATTCAGAATGGAGGTGTGTGAAGTCACAGAATGGAGGTGGGTGAACTCACAATGGAGGTGAGTGAAGTCACAGAATGGAGGTGTGTGAAGTCATAGAATGGAAGTGTGTGAAGTCATAGAATGGAGGTGTGTGATGTCAGAATGGAGGTGTGTTAAGTCACAGAATGGAGGTGTGTGACGTCATAAATTTTGGTGTGCGAAGTCATAGTATGTTTGTGTGAAGTCATAGAATGGAGGTGTGTGAAGTCATAGAATGGAGGTGTGTGAAGTCACAGAAGTCAGGTGTGTGAAGTCACAGAATAGAGTTGTGTGAGGTCACAGAATGGAGGTGTGTGAAATCGTAAAATGGAGGTTTGTGATTCAGAGAATCAAGGTGTGTGAAGTAAATGAATGGAGGTGTGTGTAGTCACAGAATGGATGTGTGTGAACTCACAATGGAGGTGAGTGAAGTCACAGAATGGAGGTGTGTGAAGTCATAGAATGGAAGTGTGTGAAGTCATAGAATGTAGGTGTGTGATGTCAGGATGGAGGTGTGTGAAGTCACAGAATGGAGGAGGGTGAGGTCATAAATGTTGGTGTGTGAAGTCATAGAATGGAGGTGTGAAGCCATAGAATGGAGGTGTGAAGACATAGAATGGAGGTGTGTGAAGTCATAGAATGGAGGAGTGTGAAGTCACAGAAGGGAGGTGTGGAAAGTCACAGAATGGATGTTGCTGAAGTAAGAATGAAGGTATGTTAAGTCATAGAATGGAGGTGTCTGAAGTCATAGAATGGATGTTGCTGAAGTAAGAATGGAGGTGTGTGAACTCATAGAATGGACGTGTGTGAACTCATAGAATGGAGGTGTGTGAATTCATGGAACGGAGGTGTGTGAAGTCAAAGAATGGAGGTGTATGATGTCAAAAAATGGAAGTGTGTGAAGTGATAGAATGGAGGTGTGTGAAGTCTTAGAATGAAGGTGTGTGAAGTCATAGATTGGAGGTGTGTGAAGTCATAGAAGGGAGGTGTGTGAAGTTACAGAATGGAGGTGTGTAAAGTCACAGAGTGGAGGTGTGTGAAGGCACAGAAGGGAGGGGAGTGAAGTCAAAGAATGGAGGTATGTGAAGTCACAGAATGGAGGGGTGTGAAGTCAGAATTGAGGTGTGCGAAGTCATAGAATGGAGGTGTGTGAAGTCAGAAAGGAGCTGTGTGAACTCATAGAATGGAGGTGTGTGAAGTCACAATTGAGATATGTGAAGTCATAGAATGGTGGTTTTTGAAGTCACAGAATGGAGGTGTGTGAAGTCATAGAATGGAGGTGTGTGAACTCATAGAATGGAGGTGTATGAAGTCACAATGGAGGTGTGTGAAGTCATAGAATGGGGGTTTTTGCAGTCACAGAATGGAGGTGTGTGAAGTCATAGAATAGAGGTGTGGGAAGTAAAAACGGAGTTTGTGAACTCATAGAATGAAGGTGTGTGAACTCATAGAATGGAGGTTGTGAAGTCATGGAATGGAGGTGTGTGAAGTCAAAGAATGGAGGTTTGTGAAGTCAAACAATAGAGGTGTGTGAAGTCAAACAATGGAGGTGTGTGAAGTCACAGAATGGATGTGTGTGAAGTCAAAACGGAGGTGTGTGAAGTCACAAAATGGAGGTGTGTGAAGTCACAGAATGAAGGTGTGTGAAGTCAAAAAGATGGTGTGTGAAGTCACAAATGGACTTGTGTAAAGTCACAGAATGGAGGTGTGTGAAGTCAAAATGGAGGTGTGTGAAGTCAAAGAATGGAGGTGTGTGAAGTCATCGAATGGAGGTATGTAAACTCATGTCATGGAGGTGTGTGAAGTCACAGAATGGAGGTGTGTGAAATCAGAATTGAGGTGTGCTAAGTCATAGAATAGAGGTGTGTGAAGTCAGAATGGAGGTGTGTGAACTCATAGAATGGAGGTATGTGAAGTTCACAATGGAGGTGTGTGAAGTCATAGAATGGTGGTATGTGAAGTTACAGAATGGAGGTGTGGAAGTCATAGAATGGAAGTGTGTGAAGTCAGAAATTGAGGTGTGTGAAGTCACAGAATATAGGTGTGTGAATTCAGAATGGAGGTGTGTGAAGTCACAGAATGGAGGTGGGTGAACTCACAATGGAGGTGAGTGAAGTCACAGAATGGAGGTGTGTGAAGTCATAGAATGGAAGTGTGTGAAGTCATAGAATGGAGGTGTGTGATGTCAGAATGGAGGTGTGTTAAGTCACAGAATGGAGGTGTGTGACGTCATAAATTTTGGTGTGCGAAGTCATAGTATGTTTGTGTGAAGTCATAGAATGGAGGTGTGTGAAGTCATAGAATGGAGGTGTGTGAAGTCACAGAAGTCAGGTGTGTGAAGTCACAGAATAGAGTTGTGTGAGGTCACAATGGAGGTGTGTGAATTCATAGAATGGAGGTGTGTGAAGTCAAGGAATGGATGTGTGTGAAGTCATAGAATGGAGGTGTGTGAAATCACAGAATGGAGGTGTGTATAGTCACAGAGTGGAGGTGTGTAAAGTCACAGAGTGGAGGTTTGTGAAGTCTCAGAATGGAGGTGTGTGAAGTCATAGAATGGAGGTGTTTGAAGTCATAGAATGTTGGTTTTTGAAGTCACAGAATGCAGGTGTGTGAATTCATAGAATGGAGGTGTATGAAGTCAGATTGGAGGGGTGTGAAGTAACAGAATGGAGGTGTGTCAACTCAGAAAGGAGGTGTGTGAACTCATAGAATGGAGGTGTTTGAAGTCATAGAATGGAGGTGTGTGAAATCATAGAATGGAGGTGTGTGAAGTCACAGAAATGAGGTGTTTGAAGTCAAATGGAAGTCTGTGAAGGCAGAATGGAGGTGTGTGAAGTCATAGAATGGAGGTGTGTGAAGTCATAGAATGGAGGTGTGTGAAGTAACAGAATGGAGGTGTGTGAAGTCACAGAATGGAGGTGTGTGAACTCAGAATGGAGGTGTGTGAATTCACAGAAGGGAGGTTTGTGAAGTCATAGAATGGAGATTTCTGCAGTAAGAATGAAGCTGTGTGAAGACATAGAATGGAGGTGTGTGTAGTCAAAATGGAGGTGTGTGAAGGCAAACAATGGAGGTGTGTGAAGTCACAGAATGGAGGTGTGTGAAGTAACAATGTAGGTTTCTGAAGTCATAGAATGGAGGTGTGTGAAGTCATAGAATTTAGGTGTGTGAAGTCACAGAATGGAGGCGTGTGATGTCATAGAATGGAGGTGTGTGAAGTCACAGAATGGAGGTGTGTGAAGGCATAAAATGGAGGTGTGTGAAGTCATAGAATGGAGGTGTGTGAAGTCATAGAATGGAGGTGTGTGAAGTCACAGAATGGAGGTGTGTGAAGTCACAGTATGGAGGTGTGTGAACTCAGATTTAAGGTGTGTGAAGGCACAGAGTGCAGGGGTGTGAAATCAAAGAACAGAGGTATGTGAAGTCACAGAATGCAGGGGTGTGAAGTCAGAATAGAGGTTTGCGAAGTCATAGAATGGAGGTGTGTAAAGTCCGAATGGAGCTGTGTGAACTCATAGAATGGAGGTGTGTGAAGTCACAATGGAGATATGCGAAGTCATAGAATGGTGATTTTTGAAGTCACAGAATGGAGGTATGTGAGGTCATAGAATGGAGGTGTGTGAAGTCAGATTGGAGGTATGTGAAGTCACAGAATGGAGGTGTGTCAACTCAGAAATGAGGTATGTGAAGTCATAGAATGGAGGTGTGTGAAGTCACAGAATTGAGGTGTGTGAAGTCAGAATGGAGGTGTGTGAATTCAGAATCGAGGTGTATGAAGTCAGAGAATGGAGGTTTGTAAAGTCACAATGCAGGTGTGTGAACTGATAGAACGTAGGTGTGTGAAGTCACAATGAAGGTGTGTGGAGTCAAAGAAAGGAGATGTGTGATGTCTTAGAATGGAGGTGTATGAAGTCATGGAATTGAGGTTTCTGAAGTCATAGAATGGAGATTTGTGAAGTCATAGAATGGATGTGTGTGAAGTCAGAATGGAGATATGTGAAGTCACAGAATGGAGGTATGTGAAGTCAAAGAATGTTGGTGTGTGAAGTCATAGAATGGAGGTGTATGAAGTCATGGAATGGAGGTGTGTGAAGTCAGAATGCACGTGTGTGAAGTCATAGAATGGAAGTGTGTGAAGTCATAGAATGGAGGTGTGTGAAGTCTTAGAATGGAGGTGTGTGAAGTCATAGAATGGAGGTGTGTGAAGTCCCAGAAGGGAGGTGTGTGAAGTCACAGAATGGATGTGGCTGAAGTAATAATGAAGGTGTGTGAAGTCATAGAATGGAGGTGTCTGAAGTCATAGATTGGAAGTGTGTGAAGTCATAGAATGGAGGTGCGTGAAGTCATAGATTGAAGGTGTGTGGAAGTCATAGTATGGAGGTGTGTGAAGTCACAGAAAGGAGGTGTGTGAAGTCACAGAATGGAGGTTTGTGAAGTCAAAATGGAGGTGTGTGAAGTCGAAGAATGGAGGTTTGCGAAGTCATAGAATGGAGGTGTATGAAGTCATGGAATGGAGGTTTGTGAAGTCAAACATTGGAAGTGTGTGAAGTTACAGAATGGAGGTGTGTGAAGTCACAGAATGGAGGTGGGTGAAGTCATAGAATGGAGGAGTGTGAATTCAGAATGGAGATGTGTGAAGTCACATAATGGAGGTGTGTGAAGTCATAGTATGTTGGTGTGTGAAGTCATAGAATGGAGGTGTATGAAGTCATAGAATGGAGGTGTGTGAAGTCAGAATGCAGGTGTGTGAAGTCATAGAATGGAGGTGTGTGAAGTCACAAAGTAGGTTTCTGAAGTCATAGAATGGTGGTGTGTGAAATCATAGAATGGAGGTGTGTGAAGTCACAGAATGGAGGTGTGTGATGTCATAGAATGGAGGTGTGTGAAGTCACAGAATGGAGGTTTGTGAAGGCATAGAATGGAGGTGTGTGAAGTCATAGAACGGAGGTGTGTGAAGTCACAGAATGGAGGTGTGTGAAGTCACAGAATGGAGGTGTGTGAAGTCACAGAATGGAGGTGTGTGAAGTCACAGTATGGAGGTGTGTGAACTCAGATTTGAGGTGTGTGAAGTCACAGAATGGAGGTGTGTGAAGTCAAAGAGGGAGGTGTCTGAAGTCACAGAATGGAGGTGTGTGAAGACACAGAATGGAGGTGTGTGAACTCAGAGAGGAGGTGTGTGAAGTCACAGAATGGAGGTGTGTGAAGTCATAGAATGGAAGTGTGTGAAGTCATAGAATGGAGGTATGTGAAGTCAGAATGGAGGTGTGTGAAGTCACAGAATGGAGGTTTGTGCAGAATGGAGGTGTGTGTAGTCACAGAATGGAGGTTTGTGAAGTCATAGAATGGAGGTGTGTGAAGTCATAGAATGGATGTTGCTGAAGTAAGAATGAAGGTGTGTGAAGTCACAGAATGGAGGGGTCTGAAGTCATAGAATGGATGTTGCTGAAGTAAGAATGAAGGTGTGTGAACTCATAGAATGGAGGTGTGTGAATTCATGGAACGGAGGTGTGTGAAGTCAAAGAATGGAGGTGTATGATATCAAACAATGGAAGTGTGTGAAGTCATAGAATGGAGGTGTGTGAAGTCAGAATAGAGGTGTGTGAAGTCATAGAATGGAGGTGTGTGAAGTCATAGAATGGAGGTGTGTGAACTCAGAATGGAGGTGTGTGAATTCAGAGAATGGAGGTTTGTGAAGTCATAGAATGGAGATTTCTGCAGTAAGAATGAAGCTGTGAGAAGACATAGAATGGAGGTGAGTGTAGTCAAAATGGAGGTGTGTGAAGGCAAAAAATGGAGGTGTGTGAAGTCACAGAATGGAGGTGTGTGAAGTAACAATGTAGGTTTCTGAAGTCCTAGAATCTAGGTGTGTGAAGTCATAGAATGGAAGTGTGTGAAGTCATAGAATGGAGGTGTGTGAAGTCACACAATGGAGGTGTGTGAAGTCAAAAAGGTGGTGTGTGAAGTCACAAATGGACGTGTGTAAAGTCACAGAATGGAGGTGTGTGAAGTCAAAATGGAGGTGTGTGAAGTCAAAGAATGGAGGTGTGTGAAGTCATCGAATAGAGGTATGTAAAGTCATGTCATGGATGTGTGTGAATTCACAGAATGGAGGTGTGTGAAATCAGAATTGAGGTGTGCTAAGTCATAGAATAGAGGTGTGTGAAGTCAGAATGGAGGTTTGTGAACTCATAGAATGGAGGTATGTGAAGTCACAATGGAGGTGTGTGAAGTCATAGAATGGTGGTATGTGAAGCTACAGAATGGAGGTGTGGAAGTCATAGAATGGAAGTGTGTGAAGTCAGAAATTGAGGTGTGTGAAGTTACAGAATATAGGTGTGTGAATTCAGAATGGAGGTCTGTGAAGTCATAGAATGGAGGTGTGTGAAGTCATGGAATGGAGGTGTGTGAAATCATAGAATGGAGGTGTGTGAGTCACAGAATGGAGGTGTGTGAAGTAAGAATGGAGGTGTGTGAAGTGATAGAATTGAGGTGTGTAAAGTCAGAATGGAGGTGTGTGAACACATAGAAGAGAGGTGTGTGAAATCACAAAGGAGGTGTGTGAAGTCATAGAATAGAGGTGTGTGAATTCAGAATGGAGGTGTGTGAAGTCACAGAATGGAGGTGTGTGAAATCGTAGAATGGAGGTATGTGAAGTCAGAGAATCAAGGTGTGTGAAGTAAATGAATGGAGGTGTGTGAAGTCACAGAATGGAGGTGTGTGAAATCGTAGAATGGAGGTATGTGAAGTCAGAGAATCAAGGTGAGTGAAGTAAATGAATGGAGGTGTGTGAAGTCACAGAATGGATGTGTGTGAACTCACAATGGAGGTGAGTGAAGTCACAGAATGGAGGTGTGTGAAGTCATAGAATGGAAGTGTGTGAAGTCATAGAATGTAGGTGTGTGATGTCAGAATGGAGGTGTGTGAAGTCACAGAATGGAGGTGTGTGACGTCATAAATGTTGGTGTGTGAAGTCATAGAATGGAGGTGTGAAGTCATAGAATGGAGGTGTGTGAAGTCATAGAATGGAGGTGTGTGAAGTCACAGAAGGGAGGTGTGTGAAGTCACAGAATGGATGTTGCTGAAGTAAGAATTAAGGTGTGTGAAGTCATAGAATGGAGGTGTCTGAAGTCATAGAATGGATGTTGCTGAAGTAACAATGGAGGTGTGTGAACTCATAGAATGGACGTGTGTGAACTCGTAGAATGGAGGTGTGTGAATTCATGGAACGGAGGTGTGTGAAGTCAAAGAATGGAGGTGTATGATGTTAAACAATGGAAGTGTGTGAAGTGATGGAATGAGGTGTGTGAAGTCGTAGAATGGAGGTGTGTGAAGTCATAGAATGGAGGTGTGTGAATTCACAGAAGGGAGGTGTGTGAAGTTACAGAATGGAGGTGTGTAAAGTCACAGAGTGGAGGTGTGTGAAGGCAGAGTATTGAGGGGTGTGAAGTCAAAGAATGGAGGTATGTGAAGTCACAGAATGGAGGGGTGTGAAGTCAAAATAGAGGTGTGCGAAGTCATAGAATGGGGTGGGTGAAGTCAGAAAGGAGCTGTGTGAACTCATAGAATGGAGGTGTGTGAAGTCACAATGGAGATGTGTGAAGTCATAGAATGGTGGTTTTTGAAGTCACAGAATGGAGGTGTGTGAAGTCATAGAATGGAGGTGTGTGAAGTCAGATTGTAGGTATGTGAAGTCACAATATGGAGGTGTGTCAACTCAGAAAGGAGGTATGTGAAGTCATAGAATGGAGGTGTGTGAAGTCAAAGAATGGAGGTGTGGGAAATCATAGAATGGAGGTGTGTGAAGTCACAGAATTAAGGTGTATGAACTCAGAATGGAGGTGTGTGAATTCAGAATGGAGGTGTGTGAAGTCATAGAATTGAGGTGTATGAAGTCAAAATGGAGGTTTGTGAACTCATAGAATAGAGGTGTGTGACCTCAGAGAATGGAGGTGTGTGAAGTCATGGAATGGAGATGTGTGAAATCCAAGAATGGAGGTGTGTGAAATCAAACAATGGAGGTGTATGAAGTCACAGAATGGAGATGTGTGAAGTCACAGAATGGAAGTTTGTGAAGTCAAAATTGAGGGGAGTGAAGTCACAGAATGGAGGTGTGTGAAGTCACAGAATTGTGGTGTGTGAAGTCAAAATGGAGGTGTGTCAAGTCAAAGAAAGGAGGTGTGTGAAGTCATAGAATGGAGGTGTATGAAGTCATGGAATTGAGGTTTCTGAAGTCACAGAATGGAGATTTGAGAAGTCATAGAATGGATGTGTGTGAAGTCAGAATGGAGATATGTGAAGTCACAGAATGGAGGTGTGTGAAGTCAAAGAATGTTGGTGTGTGGAGTCATAGAATGGAGGTGTATGAAGTCATGGAATGGAGATGTGTGAAGTCAGAATGCATGTGTGTGAAGTCATAGAATGGAGTTGTGGGAAGTCATAGAATGGAGGTGTGTGAAGTCTTAGAATGGACGTCTGTAAAGTCATAGAATGGAGGTGTGTGAATTCACAGAAGGGAGGTGTGTGAAGTCACAGAATGGATGTGGCGGAAGTAATAATTAAGGTGTGTGAAGTCACAGAATGGAGGTGTCTGAAGTCATAGAATGGATGTTGCTGAAGTAAGAATGGAGGTGTGTGAACTCATAGAATGGAGGTGTGTGAACTCATAGAATGGAGGTGCGTGAATTCATGGAACGGAGGTGTGTGAAGACAAAGAATGGAGGTGTGTGAAGTCACAGAAGAGAGGTGTGTGAAGTCAGAGCATCGAGGTGTGTGAATTCACAGAATGGAGGTGTGTGAAGTCACAGAATGGAGGTGGGTGAACTCACAATGGAGGTGAGTGAAGTCACAAAATGGAGGTGTGTGAAGTCATAGAATGGAAGTCTGTGAAGTCATAGAATGGAGGTGTGTGATGTCAGAATGGAGGTGTGTTAAGTCACAGAATGGAGGTGTGTGACGTCATAAATTTTGGTGTGTGAAGTCATAGTATGTTGGTGTGAAGTCATAGAATGGAGGTGTGTGAAGTCATAGAATGGAGGTGTGTGAAGTCACAGAAGTCAGGTGTGTGCAGTCACAGAATAGAGTTGTGTGAGGTCACAATGGAGGTGTGTGAATTCATAGAATGGATGTGTGTGAAGTCATAGAATGGAGGTGTGTGAAATCACAGAATGGAGGTGTGTGTAGTCACAGAGTGGAGGTGTGTAAAGTCACAGATTGGAGGTTTGTGAAGTCTCAGAATGGAGGTGTGTGAAGTCACAGAATGGAGGTGTTTGAAGTCATAGAATGTTGCTTTTTGAAGTCACAGAATGGAGGTGTGGGAAGTCATAGAATGGAGGTGTGTGAAGTCAGATTAGAGGGGTGTGAAGTAACAGAATGGAGGTGTGTCAACTCAGAAAGGAGGTGTGTGAAGTCATATAATGGAGGTGTGTGAAGTCATAGAATGGAGGTGTGTGAAGTCACAGAGTGGAGGTGTGTGAACTCACAGAATGGAGGTGTGTGAACTCAGAATGGAGGTGTGTGAATTCACAGAAGGGAGGTTTGTGAAGTCATAGAATGGAGATTTCTGCAGTAAGAATGAAGGTGTGTGAAGACATAGAATGGAGGTGTGTTTAGTCAAAATGGAGGTGTGTGAAGCCAAACAATGGAGGTGTGTGAAGTCACAGAATGGAGGTGTGTGAAGTAACAATGCAGGTTTCTGAAGTCATAGAGTGGAGGTGTGTGAAGTCATAGAATGGAGGTGTGTGAAGTCACAGAATGGAGGCGTGTGATGTCATAGAATGGAGGTGTGTGAAGTCACAGTATGGAGGTGTGTGAACTCAGATTTAAGGTGTGTGAAGGCACAGAGTGCAGGGGTGTGAAGTCAAAGAATGGAGGTATGTGAAGTCACAGAATGGAGGGGTGTGAAGTCAGAAAAGAGGTTTGCGAAGTCATAGAATGGATGTGTGTAAAGTCAGAATGGAGCTGTGTGAAGTCATAGAATGGAGGTGTGTGAAGTCACAATGGAGATGTGCGAAGTCGTAGAATGGTGGTTTTTGAAGTCACAGAATGGAGGTGTGTGAAGTCATGGAATGGAGGTGTGTGAAGTCAGATTGGAGGTATGTGAAGTCACAGAATGGAGGTGTGTCAACTCAGAAATGAGGTATGTGAAGTCATATATTGGAGGTGTGTGAAGTCACAGAATTGAGGTGTGTGAAGTCAGAATGGAGGTGTGTGAATTCAGAATGGAGGTGTGTGAAGTCAGAGAATGGAGGTTTGTGAAGTCACACTGCAGGTGTGTGAACTGATAGAAGGTAGGTGTGTGAAGTCACAATGTAGGTGTGTGAAGTGATAGAATGGAGGTGTGTGAAGTCATAGAATGGAGGTGTGTCAAGTCATAGAATGGAGGTGTTTGAAGTCATAGAATGTTGGTTTTTGAAGTCACAGAATGCAGGTGTGTGAAGTCATAGAATGGAGGTGTGTGAAGTCAGATTGGAGGGGTGTGAAGTAACAGAATGGAGGTGTGTCAACTCAGAAAGGAGGTGTGTGAAATCATAGAATGTAGGTGTGTGAAGTCACAGAAATTAGGTGTTTGAAGTCAAATGGAAGTCTGTGAAGGCAGAATGGAGGTGTGTGAAGTCATAGAATGGAGGTGTGTGAAGTCATAGAATGGAAGTGTGTGAAGTCATAGAATGGAGGTGCGTGAAGTAACAGAATGGAGGTGTGTGAAGTCACAGAATGGAGGTGTGTGAACTGAGAATGGAGGTGTGTGAATTCACAGAAGGGAGGTTTGTGAAGTCATAGAATGGAGATTTCTGCAGTAAGAATGAAGGTATGTGAAGACATAGAATGGAGGTGTGTGTAGTCAAAATGGAGGTGTGTGAAGGCAAAAAATGGAGGTGTGTGAAGTCACAGAATGGAGGTGTGTGAAGTAACAATGTAGGTTTCTGAAGTCATAGAATGGAGGTGTGTGAAGTCATAGAATGGAGGTGTGTGAAGTCACAGAATGGAGGCGTTTGATGTCATAGAATGGAGGTGTGTGAAGTCACAGAATGGAGGTGTGTGAAGGCATAAAATGGAGGTGTGTGAAGTCATAGAATGGAGGTGTTTGAAGTCATAGAATGGAGGTGTGTGAAGTCACAGTATGGAGGTGTGTGAACTCAGACTTAAGGTGTGTGAAGGCACAGAATGGAGTGGTGTGAAGTCAAAGAATGGAGGTATGTGAAGTCAAAGAATGGAGGTGTGTGAAGTCAGAATGGAGGTGTGTGAAGTCAGAATGGAGGTGTGGGAAGTCAGAGAATGGAGGTGTGTGAAGTCACAATGCAGGTGTGTGAACTCATAGAATGGAGGTATGTGAACTCACAATGTAGGTTTCTGAAGTCATAGAATGGAGGTGTGTGAAGTCATATATTGGAGGTGTGTGAAGTCACAGAATGGAGGTTTGTGAACTCAGAATGGAGGTGTGTGAATTCACAGAAGGGAGGTTTGTGAAGTCATACAATGGATGTTTCTGAAGTAAGAATGAAGGTGTGTGAATTCATAGAATGGAGGTGTGTGAAGTCAAAATGGAGGTGTGTGAAGTCAAACAATGTAGGTGTGTGAAGTCACAGAATGGAGGTGTGTGAAGTCACAGAATGGAAGTGTGTGAAGTCAAAATGGAGGTGTGTGAAGTCAAAGAATGGACGTGTGTGAAGTCAAAATTGTGGTGTTTGAAGTCACAAATGCAGGTGTGTGAAGTCACAGAATGGAGGTGTGTGAAGTCAAAATGAAGGTGTGTGAGGTCAAGGAATGGATGTGTGTGAAGTCATAGAATGGAGGTGTATGAAGTCATGGAATGGAGGTTTGTAAAGTCAAACATTGGAACCGTGTGAAGTTACAGAATGGAGGTGTGTGAAGTCATAGAATGGAGGTGTGTGAAGTCAGATAATGGAGGTGTGTGAAGTCAGATTGCAGGTTTGTGAAGTCATAGAATGGAGGTTTGTGAAGTCATAGATTGGAAGTGTGTGAAGTCATAGAATGGAGGTTGTGAAGTCATAGATTGAAGGTGTGTGGAAGTCATAGTATGGAGGTGTGTGAAGTCACAGAAAGGAGGTGTGTGAATTCACAGAATGGAGTTGTATGAGGTCACAATGCAGGTGTGTGAAGTCATAGAATGGAGGTGTGTGAAATCAAAGAATGGAGGTTTGTGAAGTCATAGAATGGTTTGTGTGTGAATTCACAGAATGGAAGTGTGTGAAGTCACAGAATGGAGGTGTGTAAAGTCACAGAGTGGAGGTGTGTGAAGTCACAGAATGGAGGTGTGTGAAGTCATAGAATGGAGGTGTGTGAAGTCACAGAATGCAGTTGTTTGAAGTCAGAATAGAGGTGTGCGAAGTCATAGAATGGAGGTGTGTGAAGTCAGAATGGAGCTGTGTGAAGTCATAGAATGGAAGTGTGTGAAGTCAGAATGGAGGTGTGTGAACTCATAGAATGGAGGTGTATGAAGTCACAATGGAGGTGTGTGAAGTCACAGAATGGAAGTGTGTGAACTCAGAAAGGAGGTGTGGGAAGTCATAGAATGGAGGTCTGTGAAGTCATAGAATGGAGGTGTGTGAAATCATAGAATGGAGGTTTGTGAAGTCACAGAATTGAGGTGTGTGAAGTCAGAATGGAGGTGTGTGAAGTCAGAATGGAGGTGTGGGAAGTCAGAGAATGGAGGTGTGTGAAGTCACAATGCAGGTGTGTGAACTCATAGAATGGAGGTGTGTGAAGTCACAATGTAGGTTTCTGAAGTCATAGAATGGAGGTGTGTGAAGTCATATATTGGAGGTGTGTGAAGTCACAGAATGGAGGTGTGTGAACCCAGAATGGAGGTGTGTGAAGTCACAGAATGGAGGTGTGTGAAATCATAGAATGGAGAAGTGTGAAGTCACAGAATGGAGGTGTGTGAAATCGTAGAATGGAGGTGTGTGAAGTCAGAAAATCTAGGTGTGTGAAGTCACAGAATGGAGGTGTGTGAACTCACAATGGAGGTGAGTGAAGTCACAGAATGGAGGTGTGTGCAGTCATAGAATGGAAGTATGTGAAGTCATAGAATGTAGGTGTGTGATGTCAGAATGGAGGTGTGTGAAGTCACAGAATGGAGGTGTGTGACGTCATAAATGTTGGTGTGTGAAGTCATAGAATGGAGATGTGAAGTCATAGAATGGTGGTGTGAAGTCATAGAATGGAGGTGTGTGAAGTCACAGAAGGCAGGTGTGTGAAGTGACAGAATAGAGTTGTGTGAAGTCACAATGGAGGTGTGTGAATTAATAGAATGGAGATGTGTGAAGTCAAAGAATGGAGGTGTGTGAAGTCATACAATGGAGGTGTGTGAAATCACAAAATGGAGGTGTGTGTAATCACAGAGTGGAGGTGTGTAAAGTCACAGAGTGGAGGTGTGTGAATTCTCAGAATGGAGGTGTGGGAAGTCACAGAATGGAGGTGTGTGTTGTCAAAGAATGGAGGTGTGTGAATTCATAGAATGGAGGTGTGTGAAGTCAAAGAATGGAGGTGTGTGAAGTCATAGTATGGAGGTGTGTGAGGTCAGATTGGAGGTGTGTGAAGTCACAGAATGGAAGTGTGTCAACTCAGAAAGGAGGTGTGTGAAGTCATAGAATGGAGGTGTGTGAAGCCATAGAATGGAGGTGTGTGAAATCATAGAATGGAGGTGTGTGAATTCACAGAAATGAGGTCTTTGAAGTCAAAATGGAAGTGTGTTAAGTCAGAATGGAGGTGTGTGAAGTCATAGAATGGAGGTGTGTGAATTCACAGAATGGAGGTGTGTGAACTCATAGAATGGAGGAGTGTGAAGTCATAGAATGGAGGTGTGTGAAGTCACAGATGGAGGGGTGTGAAGTCATAGAATGGAGGTGTGTGAAGTCACAGAATGGAGGTGTGTGAACCCAGAATGGAGGTGTGTGAATTCACAGAAGGGAGGTTTGTGAAGTCATAGAATGGATGTTTTTGAAGTAAGAATGAAGGTGTGTGAATTCATAGAATGGGGGTGTGTGAAGTCAAAATGGAGGTGTGTGAAGTCAAACAATGTAGGTGTGTGAAGTCACAGAATGGAGGTGTGTGAAGTCACAGAATGGAAGTGTGTGAAGTCAAAATGGAGGTGTGTGAAGTCAAAGGATGGACGTGTGTGAAGTCAAAATTGTGGTGTGTGAAGTCACAAATGCAGGTGTGTGAAGTCACAGAATGGAGGTGTGTGAAGTCAAAATGGAGGTGTGTGAGGTCAAGGAATGGATGTGTGTGAAGTCATAGAATGGAGGTGTATGAAGTCATGGAATGGAGGTTTGTGAAGTCAAACATTGGAAGCGTGTGAAGTTACAGAATGGAGGTGTGTGAAGTCATAGAATGGAGGTGTGTGAAGTCAGATAATGGAGGTGTGTGAAGTCAGATTGCAGGTTTGTGAAGTCAAAGAATGGAGGTTTGTGAAGTCATAGATTGGAAGTGTGTGAAGTCATAGAATGGAGGTTGTGAAGTCATAGATTGAAGGTGTGTGGAAGTCATAGTATGGAGGTGTGTGAAGTCACAGAAAGGAGGTGTGTGAATTCACAGAATGGAGTTGTATGAGGTCACAATGCAGGTGTGTGAAGTCATAGAATGGAGGTGTGTGAAATCAAAGAATGGACGTTTGTGAAGTCATAGAATGGATTGTGTGTGAAGTCACAGAATGGAGGTGTGTAAAGTCACAGAGTGGAGGTGTGTGAAGTCACAGAATGGAGGTGTGTGAAGTCATAGAATGGAGGTGCGTGAAGTCACAGAATGCAGTTGTGTGAAGTCAGAATAGAGGTGTGCAAAGTCATAGAATGGAGGTGTGTGAAGTAAGAATGGAGCTGTGTGAAGTCATAGAATGGGAGTGTGTGAAGTCAGAATGGAGGTGTGTGAACTCATAGAATGGAGGTGTATGAAGTCACAATGGAGGTGTGTGAAGTCACAGAATGGATGTGTGTGAACTCAGAAAGGAGGTGTGGGAAGTAATAGAATGAAGGTCTGTGAAGTCATAGAATGGAGGTGTGTGAAATCATAGAATGGAGGTGTGTGAAGTCACAGAATTGAGGCGTGTGAAGTCAGAATGGAGGTGTGTGAAGTCAGATTGGAGGTGTGGGAAGTCAGAGAATGGAGGTGTGTGAAGTCACAATGCAGGTGTGTGAACTCATAGAATGGAGGTGTGGGACGTCACAATGTAGGTTTGTGAAGTCATAGAATGGAGGTGTGTAAAGGCCTAGAATGGAGGTGTGTGAAGTCATAGAATGGAGGTGTGTGAAGTCATAGAATGGGGGTGTGTGAAGTCACAGAATGGAGGTGTGTGAAATCACACTATGGAGGGGTGTGAACTCAGATTTGAGGTGTGTGAGGTCACAGAATGGAGGTGTGTGAAGTCATATAACGAGGTTTGTGAAGTCAAAGAATGGAGGTGTGTGAAGACACAGAATGGAGGTGTGTGAACTCAGAGTGGAGGTGTGTGAAGTCACAGAATGGAGGTGTGTGAAGTCATAGAATGGAAGTGTGTGAAGTCATAGAATGGAGGTGTGTGAAGTCAGAATGGAGGTGTGTGAAGTAACAAATGGAGGTGTGTTAACTCAGAATGGAGGTGTGTGAAGTCACAGAATGGAGGTGTGTGAAGCCAAAATTGTGATGTGTGAAGTCACAAATGGAGGTGTGTGAAGTCACGGAGTGGAGGTGTGTGAAATCAAAATGGAATTTTGTGAAGTCAAAGAAAGGAGTGTGTGAAGTCATAGAATGGATGTGTATGAAGTCATGGAATGGAGGTTGGTGAAGTCAAACATTGGAAGTGTGTGAAATTACACAATGGAGGTGTGTGAAACCAGAGAATGGAGGTGTGTGAAGTGACAGAATGGAGGTGTGTGAAATCATAGAATGGAGATGTGTGAAGTCACAGAATGGAGGTGTGTGAAATCGTAGAATGAAGGTGTGTGAAGTCAGAGAATCAAGGTGTGTGAAGTCACAGAATGGAGGTGTGTGAACTCACAAAGGAGGTGAGTGAAGTCACAGAATGCAGGTGTGTGAAGTCATAGAATGGAAGTGTGTGAAGTCATAGAATGTAGGTGTGTGATGTCAGAATGGAGGTGTGTGAAGTCACAGAATTGAGGTGTGTGAAGTCAGAATGGAGGTGTGTGAAGTCAGAATGGAGGTGTGGGAAGTCAGAGAATGGAGGTGTGTGAAGTCACAATGCAGGTGTGTGAACTCATAGAATGGAGGTGTGTGAAGTCACAATGTAGGTTTCTGAAGTCATAGAATGGAGGTGTGTAAAGGCCTAGAATGGAGGTGTGTGAAGTCATAGAATGGAGGTGTGTGAAGTCATAGAATGGGGGTGTGTGAAGTCACAGAATGGAGGTGTGTAAAATCACACTATGGAGGGGTGTGAACTCAGATTTGAGGTGTGTGAGGTCACAGAATGGAGGTGTGTGAAGTCATATAACGAGGTGTGTGAAGTCACAGAATGGAGGTGTGTGAAGACACAGAATGGAGGTGTGTGAACTCAGAGTGGAGGTGTGTGAAGTCACAGAATGGAGGTGTGTGAAGTCATAGAATGGAAGTGTGTGAAGTCATAGAATGGAGGTGTGTGAAGTCAGAATGGAGGTGTGTGAAGTCACAAATGGAGGTGTGTTAACTCAGAATGGAGGTGTGTGAAGTCACAGAATGGAGGTGTGTGAAGTCAAAATTGTGATGTGTGAAGTCACAAATGGAGGTGTGTGAAGTCACGGAGTGGGGGTGTGTGAAATCAAAATGGAATTTTGTGAAGTCAAAGAAAGGAGTGTGTGAAGTCATAGAATGGATGTGTATGAAGTCATGGAATGGAGGTTGGTGAAGTCAAACATTGGAAGTGTGTGAAATTACACAATGGACGTGTGTGAAACCAGAGAATGGAGGTGTGTGAAGTGACAGAATGGAGGTGTGTGACATCATAGAATGGAGATGTGTGAAGTCACAGAATGGAGGTGTGTGAAATCGTAGAATGAAGGTGTGTGAAGTCAGAGAATCAAGGTGTGTGAAGTCACAGAATGGAGGTGTGTGAACTCACAAAGGAGGTGAGTGAAGTCACAGAATGCAGGTGTGTGAAGTCATAGAATGGAAGTGTGTGAAGTCATAGAATGTAGGTGTGTGATGTCAGAATGGAGGTGTGTGAAGTCACAGAATTGAGGTGTGTGAAGTCAGAATGGAGGTGTGTGAAGTCAGAATGGAGGTGTGGGAAGTCAGAGAATGGAGGTGTGTGAAGTCACAATGCAGGTGTGTGAACTCATAGAATGGAGGTGTGTGAAGTCACAATGTAGGTTTCTGAAGTCATAGAATGGAGGTGTGTAAAGGCCTAGAATGGAGGTGTGTGAAGTCATAGAATGGAGGTGTGTGAAGTCATAGAATGGGGGTGTGTGAAGTCACAGAATGGAGGTGTGTGAAATCACACTATGGAGGGGTGTGAACTCAGATTTGAGGTGTGTGAGGTCACAGAATGGAGGTGTGTGAAGTCATATAACGAGGTGTGTGAAGTCACAGAATGGAGGTGTGTGAAGACACAGAATGGAGGTGTGTGAACTCAGAGTGGAGGTGTGTGAAGTCACAGAATGGAGGTGTGTGAAGTCATAGAATGGAAGTGTGTGAAGTCATAGAATGGAGGTGTGTGAAGTCAGAATGGAGGTGTGTGAAGTCACAAATGGAGGTGTGTTAACTCAGAATGGAGGTGTGTGAAGTCACAGAATGGAGGTGTGTGAAGTCAAAATTGTGATGTGTGAAGTCACAAATGGAGGTGTGTGAAGTCACGGAGTGGAGGTGTGTGAAATCAAAATGGAATTTTGTGAAGTCAAAGAAAGGAGTGTGTGAAGTCATAGAATGGATGTGTATGAAGTCATGGAATGGAGGTTGGTGAAGTCAAACATTGGAAGTGTGTGAAATTACACAATGGACGTGTGTGAAACCAGAGAATGGAGGTGTGTGAAGTGACAGAATGGAGGTGTGTGAAATCATAGAATGGAGATGTGTGAAGTCACAGAATGGAGGTGTGTGAACTCACAAAGGAGGTGAGTGAAGTCAGAGAATACAGGTGTGTGAAGTCATAGAATGGAAGTGTGTGAAGTCATAGAATGTAGGTGTGTGATGTCAGAATGGAGATGTGTGAAGTCACAGAATGGAGGTGTGTGACGTCATAAATGTTGGTGTGTGAAGTCATAGAATGGAGATGTGAAGTCATAGAATGGAGGTGTGAAGTCATAGAATGGAGGTGTGTGAAGTCACAGAAGGCAGGTGTGTGAAGTCACAGAATAGAGTTGTGTGAAGTCACAATGGAAGTGTGTCAACTCAGAAAGGAGGTGTGTGAAGTCATAGAATGGAGGTGTGTGAAGTTATAGAATGGAGGTGTGTGAACTCATAGAATGGAGGAGTGTGAAGTCATAGAATGGAGGTGTGTGAAGTCACAGAAATGAGGTCTTTGAAGTCAAAATGGAAGTGTGTGAAGTCAGAATGGAGGTGTGTGAAGTCATAGAATGGAGGTGTGTGAAGTCACAGAATGGAGGTGTGTGAACTCATAGAATGGAGGAGTGTGAAGTCATAGAATGGAGGTGTGTGAAGTCACAGATGGAGGGGTGTGAAGTCATAGAATGGAGGTGTGTGAAGTCACAGAATGGAGGTGTGTGAACCCAGAATGGAGGTGTGTGAATTAACAGAAGGGAGGTTTGTGTAGTCATAGAATGGATGTTTCTGAAGTAAGAATGAAGGTGTGTGAAGTCATAGAATGGAGGTGTGTGAAGTCAAAATGGAGGTGTGTGAAGTCAAACAATGTAGGTGTGTGAAGTCACAGAATGGAGGTGTGTGAAGTCATAGAATGGAAGTGAGTGAAGTCAAAATGGAGGTGTGTGAAGTCAAAGAATGGACGTGTGTGAAGTCAAAATTGTGGTGTGTGAAGTCACAAATGCAGGTGTGTGAAGTCACAGAATGGAGGTGTGTGAAGTCAAAATGGAGGTGTGTGAGGTCAAAGAATGGATGTGTGTGAAGTCATAGAATGGAGGTGTGTGAAGTCAGAGAATGGAGGTGTGTGAAGACAGATTGCAGGTTTGTGAAGTCATAGAATGGAGGTTGTGAAGTCATAGATTGAAGGTGTGTGGAAGTCATAGTATGGAGGTGTGAAGTCACAGAAAGGAGGTGTGTGAATTCACAGAATGGAGTTGTATGAAGTCACAATGCAGGTGTGTGAAGTCATAGAATGGAGGTGTGTGAAATCAAAGAATGGAGGTTCGTGAAGTCATAGAATGGATTGTGTGTGAAATCACAGAATGGAAGTGTGAAGTCACAGAATGGAGGTGTGTAAAGTCACAGAGTGGAGGTGTGTGAAGTCACAGAATGGAGGTGTGTGAAGTCATAGAATGGAGGTGTGTGAAGTCACAGAATGCAGTTTTGTGAAGTCAGAATAGAGGTGTGCGAAGTCATAGAATGGATGTGTGTGAAGTCAGAATAGAGCTGTGTGAAGTCATAGAATGGAAGTGTGTGAAGTCAGAATGGAGGTGTGTGAACTCATAGAATGGAGGTGTATGAAGTCACAGAATGGATGTGTGTGAACTCAGAAAGGAGGTGTGGGAAGTCATAGAATGGAGGTCTGTGAAGTCATAGAATGGAGGTGTGTGAAATCATAGAATGGAGGTGTGTGAAATCACAGAATTGAGGTGTGTGAAGTAAGAATGGAGGTGTGTGAAGTCAGAATGGAGGTGTGTGAAGTCAGAGAATGGAGGTGTGTGAAGTCACAATGCAGGTGTGTGAACTCATAGAATGGAGGTGTGTGAAGTCACAATGTAGGTTTCTGAAGTCATAGAATGGAGGTGTGTGAAGTCATAGAATGGAGGTGTGTGAAGTCATAGATTGCATGTTGCTGAAGTAAGAATGAAGGTGTGTGAACTCATAGAATGGAGTTGTGTGAACTCATAGAATGAAGGTGTGTGAATTCATGGAACGGAGGTGTGTGAAGTCAAAAAATGGAGGTGTATGATGTCAAACAATGGAAGTGTGTGAAGTCATAGAATGGAGGTGTGTGAAGACTTAGAATGGAGGTGTGTGAAGTCATAGAATGGAGGTGTGTGAAGTCACAGAAAGGAGGTGTGTGAAGTCACAGAATGGAGGTATGTAAAGTCACAGAGTGGAGGTGTGTGAAGGCACAGAATGGAGGGGAGTGAAGTCAAAGAATGGAGGTATGTGAAGTAACAGAATGGAGGGGTGTGAAGTCAAAGAATGGAGGTATGTGAAGTCACAGAATGGAGGGGTGTGAATTCAGAATAGAGGTGTACGAAGTCATAGAATGGAAGTGTGTGGAGTCAGAATGGAGCTTTGTGAACTCATAGAATGGAGGTGTGTGAAGTCACAATGGAGATGTGTGAAGTCATAGAATGGTGGTTTTTGAAGTCACAGAATGGAGGTGTGTGAAGTCATAGAATGGAGGTGTGTGAAGTCAGATTGGAGGTATGTGAAGTCACAGAATGGAGGTGTGTCAACTCAGAAATGAGGTATGTGAATTAATAGAATGGTGGTGTGTGAAGTCACAGAATGGAGGTGTTTGAACTCAGAATGGAGGTGTGTGAAGTGACAGAATGGAGGTGTGTGAAATCAGAGAATGGAGATGTGTGAAGTCACAGAATGGAGGTGTGTGAAATCGTAGAATGGAGGTGTGTGAAGTCAGAGAATCAAGGTGTGTGAAGTCACAGAATGGAGGTGTGTGAACTCACAATGGAGATGAGTGAAGTCACAGAGTGGAGGTGTGTGAGGTCATAGAATGGAAGTGTGTGAACTCATAGAATGTAGGTGTGTGATGTCAGAATGGAGGTGTGTGAAGTCACAGAATGGAGGTGTGTGACGTCATAAATGTTGGTGTGTGAAGTCATAGAATGTAGATGTGAAGTCATAGAATGGAGGTGTGAAGTCATAGAATGGAGGTGTGTGAAGTCACAGAAGGTAGGTGTGTGAAGTCACAAATAGAGTTGTGTGAAGTCACAATGGAGGTGTGTGAATTCATAGAATGGAGATGTGTGAAGTCAAAGAATGGAGGGGTGTGAAGTCATACAATGGAGGTGTGTGAAATCACAAAATGGAGGTGTGTGTAGTCACAGAGTGGAGGTGTGTAAAGTCACAGAGTGGAGGTGTGTGAATTCTCAGAATGGAGGTGTGGGAAGTCACAGAATGGAGGTGTGTGAAGTCAAAGAATGGAGGTGTGTGAATTCAAAGAATGGAGGTGTGTGAAGTCAAAGAATGGAGGTGTGTGAAGTCATACAATGGAGGTGTGTGAAGTCATAGAATGGAGGTGTGTGAGGTCAGATTGGAGGTGTGTGAAGTCACAGAATGGAAGTGCGTCAACTCAGAAAGGAGGTGTGTGAAGTCATAGAATGGTGGTGTGTGAAGTCATAGAATGGAGGTGTGTGAAGTCAAAATGGAGGTGTGTGAGGTCAAGGAATGGATGTGTGTGAAGTCATAGAATGGAGGTGTATGAGGTCATGGAATGGAGGTTTCTGAAGTCAAACATTGGAAGCGTGTGAAGTTACAGAATGGAGGTGTGTGAAGTCATAGAATGGAGGTGTGTGAAGTCAGATAATGGAGGTGTGTGAAGTCAGATTGCAGGTTTGTGAAGTCAAAGAATGGAGTTTTGTGAAGTCATAGATTGGAAGTGTGTGAAATCATAGAATGGAGGTTGTGAAGTCATAGATTGAAGGTGTGTGGAAGTCATAGTATGGAGGTGTGTGAAGTCACAGAAAGGAGGTGTGTGAATTCACAGAATGGAGTTGTATGAGGTCACAATGCAGGTGTGTGAAGTCATAGAATGGAGGTGTGTGAAATCAAAGAATGGAGGTTTGTGAAGTCATAGAATGGATTGTGTGTGAAATCACAGAATGGAAGT
Source organism: Megascapheus bottae (assembly GCA_024803745.1). Taxonomy (NCBI): domain Eukaryota; kingdom Metazoa; phylum Chordata; class Mammalia; order Rodentia; family Geomyidae; genus Megascapheus; species Megascapheus bottae. The sequence goes on from JANJXV010000787.1 coordinate 200,231, forward strand.
GTGTGAAGTCACAGAATGGAGGTGTGTAAAGTCACAGAGTGGAGGTGTGTGAAGTCACAGAATGGAGGTGTGTGAAGTCATAGAATGGAAGTGTGTGAAGTCAGAATGGAGGTGTGTGAAGTCAAAGGATGGACGTGTGTGAAGTCAAAATTGTGGTGTGTGAAGTCACAAATGCAGGTGTGTGAAGTCACAGAATGGAGGTGTGTGAAGTCAAAATGGAGGTGTGTGAGGTCAAGGAATGGATGTGTGTGAAGTCATAGAATGGAGGTGTATGAAGTCATGGAATGGAGGTTTGTGAAGTCAAACATTGGAAGCGTGTGAAGTTACAGAATGGAGGTGTGTGAAGTCATAGAATGGAGGTGTGTGAAGTCAGATAATGGAGGTGTGTGAAGTCAGATTGCAGGTTTGTGAAGTCAAAGAATGGAGGTTTGTGAAGTCATAGATTGGAAGTGTGTGAAGTCATAGAATGGAGGTTGTGAAGTCATAGATTGAAGGTGTGTGGAAGTCATAGTATGGAGGTGTGTGAAGTCACAGAAAGGAGGTGTGTGAATTCACAGAATGGAGTTGTATGAGGTCACAATGCAGGTGTGTGAAGTCATAGAATGGAGGTGTGTGAAATCAAAGAATGGACGTTTGTGAAGTCATAGAATGGATTGTGTGTGAAATCACAGAATGGAAGTGTGTGAAGTCACAGAATGGAGGTGTGTAAAGTCACAGAGTGGAGGTGTGTGAAGTCACAGAATGGAGGTGTGTGAAGTCATAGAATGGAGGTGCGTGAAGTCACAGAATGCAGTTGTGTGAAGTCAGAATAGAGGTGTGAAAAGTCATAGAATGGAGGTGTGTGAAGTAAGAATGGAGCTGTGTGAAGTCATAGAATGGAAGTGTGTGAAGTCAGAATGGAGGTGTGTGAACTCATAGAATGGAGGTGTATGAAGTCACAATGGAGGTGTGTGAAGTCACAGAATGGATGTGTGTGAACTCAGAAAGGAGGTGTGGGAAGTCATAGAATGAAGGTCTGTGAAGTCATAGAATGGAGGTGTGTGAAATCATAGAATGGAGGTGTGTGAAGTCACAGAATTGAGGTGTGTGAAGTCAGAATGGAGGTGTGTGAAGTCAGAATGGAGGTGTGGGAAGTCAGAGAATGGAGGTGTGTGAAGTCACAATGCAGGTGTGTGAACTCATAGAATGGAGGTGTGTGACGTCACAATGTAGGTTTCTGAAGTCATAGAATGGAGGTGTGTAAAGGCCTAGAATGGAGGTGTGTGAAGTCATAGAATGGAGGTGTGTGAAGTCATAGAATGGGGGTGTGTGAAGTCACAGAATGGAGGTGTGTGAAATCACACTATGGAGGGGTGTGAACTCAGATTTGAGGTGTGTGAGGTCACAGAATGGAGGTGTGTGAAGACACAGAATGGAGGTGTGTGAACTCAGAGTGGAGGTGTGTGAAGTCACAGAATGGAGGGGTGTGAAGTCATAGAATGGAAGTGTGTGAAGTCATAGAATGGAGGTGTGTGAAGTCAGAATGGAGGTGTGTGAAGTCACAAATGGAGGTGTGTTAACTCAGAATGGAGGTGTGTGAAGTCACAGAATGGAGGTGTGTGAAGTCAAAATTGTGATGTGTGACGTCACAAATGGAGGTGTGTGAAGTCACGGAGTGGAGGTGTGTGAAATCAAAATGGAATTTTGTGAAGTCAAAGAAAGGAGTGTGTGAAGTCATAGAATGGATGTGTATGAAGTCATGGAATGGAGGTTGGTGAAGTCAAACATTGGAAGTGTGTGAAATTACACAATGGAGGTGTGTGAAACCAGAGAATGGAGGTGTGTGAAGTGACAGAATGGAGGTGTGTGAAATCATAGAATGGAGATGTGTGAAGTCACAGAATGGAGGTGTGTGAAATCGTAGAATGAAGGTGTGTGAAGTCAGAGAATCAAGGTGTGTGAAGTCACAGAATGGAGGTGTGTGAACTCACAAAGGAGGTGAGTGAAATCACAGAATGCAGGTGTGTGAAGTCATAGAATGGAAGTGTGTGAAGTCATAGAATGTAGGTGTGTGATGTCAGAATGGAGGTGTGTGAAGTCACAGAATTGAGGTGTGTGAAGTCAGAATGGAGGTGTGTGAAGTCAGAATGGAGGTGTGGCAAGTCATAGAATGGAGGTGTGTGAAGTCACAATGCAGGTGTGTGAACTCATAGAATGGAGGTGTGTGAAGTCACAATATAGGTTTCTGAAGTCATAGAATGGAGGTGTGTAAAGGCCTAGAATGGAGGTGTGTGAAGTCATAGAATGGAGGTGTGTGAAGTCATAGAATGGGGGTGTGTGAAGTCACAGAATGGAGGTGTGTAAAATCACACTATGGAGGGGTGTGAACTCAGATTTGAGGTGTGTGAGGTCACAGAATGGAGGTGTGTGAAGTCATATAACGAGGTGTGTGAAGTCACAGAATGGAGGTGTGTGAAGACACAGAATGGAGGTGTGTGAACTCAGAGTGGAGGTGTGTGAAGTCACAGAATGGAGGTGTGTGAAGTCATAGAATGGAAGTGTGTGAAGTCATAGAATGGAGGTGTGTGAAGTCAGAATGGAGGTGTGTGAAGTCACAAATGGAGGTGTGTTAACTCAGAATGGAGGTGTGTGAAGTCACAGAATGGAGGTGTGTGAAGTCAAAATTGTGATTTGTGAAGTCACAAATGGAGGTGTGTGAAGTCACGGAGTGGAGGTGTGTGAAATCAAAATGGAATTTTGTGAAGTCAAAGAAAGGAGTGTGTGAAGTCATAGAATGGATGTGTATGAAGTCATGGAATGGAGGTTGGTGAAGTCAAACATTGGAAGTGTGTGAAATTACACAATGGAGGTGTGTGAAACCAGAGAATGGAGGTGTGTGAAGTGACAGAATGGAGGTGTGTGAAATCATAGAATGGAGATGTGTGAAGTCACAGAATGGAGGTGTGTGAAATCGTAGAATGAAGGTGTGTGAAGTCAGAGAATCAAGGTGTGTGAAGTCACAGAATGGAGGTGTGTGAACTCACAAAAGAGGTGAGTGAAGTCACAGAATGCAGGTGTGTGAAGTCATAGAATGGAAGTGTGTGAAGTCATAGAATGTAGGTGTGTGATGTCAGAATGGAGGTGTGTGAAGTCACAGAATGGAGGTGTGTGACGTCATAAATGTTGGTGTGTGAAGTCATAGAATGGAGATGTGAAGTCATAGAATGGAGGTGTGAAGTCATAGAATGGAGGTGTGTGAAGTCACAGAAGGCAGGTGTGTGAAGTCACAGAATAGAGTTGTGTGAAGTCACAATGGAAGTGTGTCAACTCAGAAAGGAGGTGTGTGAAGTCATAGAATGGAGGTGTGTGAAGTTATAGAATGGAGGTGTGTGAACTCATAGAATGGAGGAGTGTGAAGTCAAAGAATGGAGGTGTGTGAAGTCACAGAAATGAGGTCTTTGAAGTCAAAATGGAAGTGTGTGAAGTCAGAATGGAGGTGTGTGAAGTCATAGAATGGAGGTGTGTGAAGTCACAGAATGGAGGTGTGTGAACTCATAGAATGGAGGAGTGTGAAGTCATAGAATGGAGGTGTGTGAAGTCACAGATGGAGGGGTGTGAAGTCATAGAATGGAGGTGTGTGAAGTCACAGAATGGAGGTGTGTGAACCCAGAATGGAGGTGTGTGAATTAACAGAAGGGAGGTTTGTGTAGTCATAGAATGGATGTTTCTGAAGTAAGAATGAAGGTGTGTGAAGTCATAGAATGGAGGTGTGTGAAGTCAAAATGGAGGTGTGTGAAGTCAAACAATGTAGGTGTGTGAAGTCACAGAATGGAGGTGTGTGAAGTCATAGAATGGAAGTGTGTGAAGTCAAAATGGAGGTGTGTGAAGTCAAAGAATGGACGTGTGTGAAGTCAAAATTGTGGTGTGTGAAGTCACAAATGCAGGTGTGTGAAGTCACAGAATGGAGGTGTGTGAAGTCAAAATGGAGGTGTGTGAAGTCACAGAATGGAGGTGTGTGAACCCAGAATGGAGATGTGTGAATTCACAGAAAGGAGGTTTATGAAGTCACAGAATTGAGGTGTGTGAAGTCAGAATGCAGGTGTGTGAAGTCATAGAATGGAGGTGTGTGAAATCATAGAATGGAGGTGTGTGTAGTCAAAGAATGGAGGTGTGTGAAGTCACAGAATGGAAGTGTGTGAAGTCAAAATGGAGGTGTGTGAAGTCAAAGAATGGACGTGTGTGAAGTCAAAATTGTGGTGTGTGAAGTCACAAATGCAGGTGTGTGAAGTCACAGAATGGAGGTGTGTGAAGTCAAAATGGAGGTGTGTGAGGTCAAGGAATGGATGTGTGTGAAGTCATAGAATGGAGGTGTATGAAGTCATGGAATGGAGGTTTGTGAAGTCAAACATTGGAAGCGTGTGAAGTTACAGAATGGAGGTGTGTGAAGTCATAGAATGGAGGTGTGTGAAGTCAGATAATGGAGGTGTGTGAAGTCAGATTGCAGGTTTGTGAAGTCAAAGAATGGAGGTTTGTGAAGTCATAGATTGGAAGTGTGTGAAGTCATAGAATGGAGGTTGTGAAGTCATAGATTGAAGGTGTGTGGAAGTCATAGTATGGAGGTGTGTGAAGTCACAGAAAGGAGGTGTGTGAATTCACAGAATGGAGTTGTATGAGGTCACAATGCAGGTGTGTGAAGTCATAGAATGGAGGTGTGTGAAATCAAAGAATGGACGTTTGTGAAGTCATAGAATGGATTGTGTGTGAAATCACAGAATGGAAGTGTGTGAAGTCACAGAATGGAGGTGTGTAAAGTCACAGAGTGGAGGTGTGTGAAGTCACAGAATGGAGGTGTGTGAAGTCATAGAATGGAGGTGCGTGAAGTCACAGAATGCAGTTGTGTGAAGTCAGAATAGAGGTGTGCAAAGTCATAGAATGGAGGTGTGTGAAGTAAGAATGGAGCTGTGTGAAGTCATAGAATGGAAGTGTGTGAAGTCAGAATGGAGGTGTGTGAACTCATAGAATGGAGGTGTATGAAGTCACAATGGAGGTGTGTGAAGTCACAGAATGGATGTGTGTGAACTCAGAAAGGAGGTGTGGGAAGTCATAGAATGAAGGTCTGTGAAGTCATAGAATGGAGGTGTGTGAAATCATAGAATGGAGGTGTGTGAAGTCACAGAATTGAGGTGTGTGAAGTCAGAATGGAGGTGTGTGAAGTCAGAATGGAGGTGTGGGAAGTCAGAGAATGGAGGTGTGTGAAGTCACAATGCAGGTGTGTGAACTCATAGAATGGAGGTGTGTGACGTCACAATGTAGGTTTCTGAAGTCATAGAATGGAGGTGTGTAAAGGCCTAGAATGGAGGTGTGTGAAGTCATAGAATGGAGGTGTGTGAAGTCATAGAATGGGGGTGTGTGAAGTCACAGAATGGAGGTGTGTGAAATCACACTATGGAGGGGTGTGAACTCAGATTTGAGGTGTGTGAGGTCACAGAATGGAGGTGTGTGAAGACACAGAATGGAGGTGTGTGAACTCAGAGTGGAGGTGTGTGAAGTCACAGAATGGAGGTGTGTGAAGTCATAGAATGGAAGTGTGTGAAGTCATAGAATGGAGGTGTGTGAAGTCAGAATGGAGGTGTGTGAAGTCACAAATGGAGGTGTGTTAACTCAGAATGGAGGTGTGTGAAGTCACAGAATGGAGGTGTGTGAAGTCAAAATTGTGATGTGTGAAGTCACAAATGGAGGTGTGTGAAGTCACGGAGTGGAGGTGTGTGAAATCAAAATGGAATTTTGTGAAGTCAAAGAAAGGAGTGTGTGAAGTCATAGAATGGATGTGTATGAAGTCATGGAATGGAGGTTGGTGAAGTCAAACATTGGAAGTGTGTGAAATTACACAATGGAGGTGTGTGAAACCAGAGAATGGAGGTGTGTGAAGTGACAGAATGGAGGTGTGTGAAATCATAGAATGGAGATGTGTGAAGTCACAGAATGGAGGTGTGTGAAATCGTAGAATGAAGGTGTGTGAAGTCAGAGAATCAAGGTGTGTGAAGTCACAGAATGGAGGTGTGTGAACTCACAAAGGAGGTGAGTGAAGTCACAGAATGCAGGTGTGTGAAGTCATAGAATGGAAGTGTGTGAAGTCATAGAATGTAGGTGTGTGATGTCAGAATGGAGGTGTGTGAAGTCACAGAATTGAGGTGTGTGAAGTCAGAATGGAGGTGTGTGAAGTCAGAATGGAGGTGTGGGAAGTCAGAGAATGGAGGTGTGTGAAGTCACAATGCAGGTGTGTGAACTAATAGAATGGAGGTGTGTGAAGTCACAATGTAGGTTTCTGAAGTCATAGAATGGAGGTGTTTAAAGGCCTAGAATGGAGGTGTGTGAACTCATAGAATGGAGGTGTGTGAAGTCATAGAATGGGGGTGTGTGAAGTCACAGAATGGAGGTGTGTGAAATCACACTATGGAGGGGTGTGAACTCAGATTTGAGGTGTGTGAGGTCACAGAATGGAGGTGTGTGAAGTCATATAACGAGGTGTGTGAGGTCACAGAATGGAGGTGTGTGAAGACACAGAATGGAGGTGTGTGAACTCAGAGTGGAGGTGTGTGAAGTCACAGAATGGAGGTGTGTGAAGTCATAGAATGGAAGTGTGTGAAGTCATAGAATGGAGGTGTGTGAAGTCAGAATGGAGGTGTGTGAAGTCACAAATGGAGGTGTGTTAACTCAGAATGGAGGTGTGTGAAGTCACAGAATGGAGGTGTGTGAAGTCAAAATTGTGATGTGTGAAGTCACAAATGGAGGTGTGTGAAGTCACGGAGTGGAGGTGTGTGAAATCAAAATGGAATTTTGTGAAGTCAAAGAAAGGAGTGTGTGAAGTCATAGAATGGATGTGTATGAAGTCATGGAATGGAGGTTGGTGAAGTCAAACATTGGAAGTGTGTGAAATTACACAATGGAGGTGTGTGAAACCAGAGAATGAAGGTGTGTGAAGTGACAGAATGGAGGTGTGTGAAATCATAGAATGGAGATGTGTGAAGTCACAGAATGGAGGTGTGTGAAATCGTAGAATGAAGGTGTGTGAAGTCAGAGAATCAAGGTGTGTGAAGTCACAGAATGGAGGTGTGTGAACTCACAAAAGAGGTGAGTGAAGTCACAGAATGCAGGTGTGTGAAGTCATAGAATGGAAGTGTGTGAAGTCATAGAATGTAGGTGTGTGATGTCAGAATGGAGGTGTGTGAAGTCACAGAATGGAGGTGTGTGACGTCATAAATGTTGGTGTGTGAAGTCATAGAATGGAGAAGTGAAGTCATAGAATGGAGGTGTGAAGTCATAGAATGGAGGTGTGTGAAGTCACAGAAGGCAGGTGTGTGAAGTCACAGAATAGAGTTGTGTGAAGTCACAATGGAAGTGTGTCAACTCAGAAAGGAGGTGTGTGAAGTCATAGAATGGAGGTGTGTGAAGTTATAGAATGGAGGTGTGTGAACTCATAGAATGGAGGAGTGTGAAGTCATAGAATGGAGGTGTGTGAACTCAGAGTGGAGGTGTGTGAAGTCACAGAATGGATGTGTGTGAAGTCATAGAATGGAAGTGTGTGAAGTCATAGAATGGAGGTGTGTGAAGTCATAGAATGGAGGTGTGTGAAGTCATAGAATGGGGGTGTGTGAAGTCACAGAATGGAGGTGTGTGAAATCACACTATGGAGCGGTGTGAACTCAGATTTGAGGTGTGTGAGGTCACAGAATGGAGGTGTGTGAAGACACAGAATGGAGGTGTGTGAACTCAGAGTGGAGGTGTGTGAAGTCACAGAATGGAGGTGTGTGAAGTCATAGAATGGAAGTGTGTGAAGTCATAGAATGGAGGTGTGTGAAGTCAGAATGGAGGTGTGTGAAGTCACAAATGGAGGTGTGTTAACTCAGAATGGAGGTGTGTGAAGTCACAGAATGGAGGTGTGTGAAGTCAAAATTGTGATGTGTGAAGTCACAAATGGAGGTGTGTGAAGTCACGGAGTGGAGGTGTGTGAAATCAAAATGGAATTTTGTGAAGTCAAAGAAAGGAGTGTGTGAAGTCATAGAATGGATGTGTATGAAGTCATGGAATGGAGGTTGGTGAAGTCAAACATTGGAAGTGTGTGAAATTACACAATGGAGGTGTGTGAAACCAGAGAATGGAGGTGTGTGAAGTGACAGAATGGAGGTGTGTGAAATCATAGAATGGAGATGTGTGAAGTCACAGAATGGAGGTGTGTGAAATCGTAGAATGAAGGTGTGTGAAGTCAGAGAATCAAGGTGTGTGAAGTCACAGAATGGAGGTGTGTGAACTCACAAAGGAGGTGAGTGAAGTCACAGAATGCAGGTGTGTGAAGTCATAGAATGGAAGTGTGTGAAGTCATAGAATGTAGGTGTGTGATGTCAGAATGGAGGTGTGTGAAGTCACAGAATTGAGGTGTGTGAAGTCAGAATGGAGGTGTGTGAAGTCAGAATGGAGGTGTGGGAAGTCAGAGAATGGAGGTGTGTGAAGTCACAATGCAGGTGTGTGAACTAATAGAATGGAGGTGTGTGAAGTCACAATGTAGGTTTCTGAAGTCATAGAATGGAGGTGTTTAAAGGCCTAGAATGGAGGTGTGTGAACTCATAGAATGGAGGTGTGTGAAGTCATAGAATGGGGGTGTGTGAAGTCACAGAATGGAGGTGTGTGAAATCACACTATGGAGGGGTGTGAACTCAGATTTGAGGTGTGTGAGGTCACAGAATGGAGGTGTGTGAAGTCATATAACGAGGTGTGTGAGGTCACAGAATGGAGGTGTGTGAAGACACAGAATGGAGGTGTGTGAAGTCAGAATGGAGGTGTGGGAAGTCAGAGAATGGAGGTGTGTGAAGTCACAATGCAGGTGTGTGAACTCATAGAATGGAGGTGTGTGACGTCACAATGTAGGTTTCTGAAGTCATAGAATGGAGGTGTGTAAAGGCCTAGAATGGAGGTGTGTGAAGTCATAGAATGGAGGTGTGTGAAGTCATAGAATGGGGGTGTGTGAAGTCACAGAATGGAGGTGTGTGAAATCACACTATGGAGGGGTGTGAACTCAGATTTGAGGTGTGTGAGGTCACAGAATGGAGGTGTGTGAAGACACAGAATGGAGGTGTGTGAACTCAGAGTGGAGGTGTGTGAACTCATAGAATGGAAGAGTGTGAATTCATGGAACGGAGGTTTGTGAAGTCAAACAATGGAGGTGTATGATGTCAAACAATGGAAGTGTGTGAAGTGATAGAATGGAGGTGTGTGAAGTCTTAGAATGGAGGTGTGTGAAGTCATAGAATGGAGGTGTGTGAAGTCACAGAAGGGAGGTGTGTGAAGTTACAGAATGGAGGTGTGTAAAGTCACAGAGTGGAGGTGTGTGAAATCGTAGAATGAAGGTGTGTGAAGTCAGAGAATCAAGGTGTGTGAAGTCACAGAATGGAGGTGTGTGAACTCACAAAAGAGGTGAGTGAAGTCACAGAATGCAGGTGTGTGAAGTCATAGAATGGAAGTGTGTGAAGTCATAGAATGTAGGTGTGTGATGTCAGAATGGAGGTGTGTGAAGTCACAGAATGGAGGTGTGTGACGTCATAAATGTTGGTGTGTGAAGTCATAGAATGGAGAAGTGAAGTCATAGAATGGAGGTGTGAAGTCATAGAATGGAGGTGTGTGAAGTCACAGAAGGCAGGTGTGTGAAGTCACAGAATAGAGTTGTGTGAAGTCACAATGGAAGTGTGTCAACTCAGAAAGGAGGTGTGTGAAGTCATAGAATGGAGGTGTGTGAAGTTATAGAATGGAGGTGTGTGAACTCATAGAATGGAGGAGTGTGAAGTCATAGAATGGAGGTGTGTGAACTCAGAGTGGAGGTGTGTGAAGTCACAGAATGGATGTGTGTGAAGTCATAGAATGGAAGTGTGTGAAGTCATAGAATGGAGGTGTGTGAAGTCATAGAATGGAGGTGTGTGAAGTCATAGAATGGGGGTGTGTGAAGTCACAGAATGGAGGTGTGTGAAATCACACTATGGAGCGGTGTGAACTCAGATTTGAGGTGTGTGAGGTCACAGAATGGAGGTGTGTGAAGACACAGAATGGAGGTGTGTGAACTCAGAGTGGAGGTGTGTGAAGTCACAGAATGGAGGTGTGTGAAGTCATAGAATGGAAGTGTGTGAAGTCATAGAATGGAGGTGTGTGAAGTCAGAATGGAGGTGTGTGAAGTCACAAATGGAGGTGTGTTAACTCAGAATGGAGGTGTGTGAAGTCACAGAATGGAGGTGTGTGAAGTCAAAATTGTGATGTGTGAAGTCACAAATGGAGGTGTGTGAAGTCACGGAGTGGAGGTGTGTGAAATCAAAATGGAATTTTGTGAAGTCAAAGAAAGGAGTGTGTGAAGTCATAGAATGGATGTGTATGAAGTCATGGAATGGAGGTTGGTGAAGTCAAACATTGGAAGTGTGTGAAATTACACAATGGAGGTGTGTGAAACCAGAGAATCGAGGTGTGTGAAGTGACAGAATGGAGGTGTGTGAAATCATAGAATGGAGATGTGTGAAGTCACAGAATGGAGGTGTGTGAAATCGTAGAATGAAGGTGTGTGAAGTCAGAGAATCAAGGTGTGTGAAGTCACAGAATGGAGGTGTGTGAACTCACAAAGGAGGTGAGTGAAGTCACAGAATGCAGGTGTGTGAAGTCATAGAATGGAAGTGTGTGAAGTCATAGAATGTAGGTGTGTGATGTCAGAATGGAGGTGTGTGAAGTCACAGAATTGAGGTGTGTGAAGTCAGAATGGAGGTGTGTGAAGTCAGAATGGAGGTGTGGGAAGTCAGAGAATGGAGGTGTGTGAAGTCACAATGCAGGTGTGTGAACTAATAGAATGGAGGTGTGTGAAGTCACAATGTAGGTTTCTGAAGTCATAGAATGGAGGTGTTTAAAGGCCTAGAATGGAGGTGTGTGAACTCATAGAATGGAGGTGTGTGAAGTCATAGAATGGGTGTGTGTGAAGTCACAGAATGGAGGTGTGTGAAATCACACTATGGAGGGGTGTGAACTCAGATTTGAGGTGTGTGAGGTCACAGAATGGAGGTGTGTGAAGTCATATAACGAGGTGTGTGAGGTCACAGAATGGAGGTGTGTGAAGACACAGAATGGAGGTGTGTGAAGTCAGAATGGAGGTGTGGGAAGTCAGAGAATGGAGGTGTGTGAAGTCACAATGCAGGTGTGTGAACTCATAGAATGGAGGTGTGTGACGTCACAATGTAGGTTTCTGAAGTCATAGAATGGAGGTGTGTAAAGGCCTAGAATGGAGGTGTGTGAAGTCATAGAATGGAGGTGTGTGAAGTCATAGAATGGGGGTGTGTGAAGTCACAGAATGGAGGTGTGTGAAATCACACTATGGAGGGGTGTGAACTCAGATTTGAGGTGTGTGAGGTCACAGAATGGAGGTGTGTGAAGACACAGAATGGAGGTGTGTGAACTCAGAGTGGAGGTGTGTGAACTCATAGAATGGAAGAGTGTGAATTCATGGAACGGAGGTTTGTGAAGTCAAACAATGGAGGTGTATGATGTCAAACAATGGAAGTGTGTGAAGTGATAGAATGGAGGTGTGTGAAGTCTTAGAATGGAGGTGTGTGAAGTCATAGAATGGAGGTGTGTGAAGTCACAGAAGGGAGGTGTGTGAAGTTACAGAATGGAGGTGTGTAAAGTCACAGAGTGGAGGTGTGTGAAGGCAGAGAATTGAGGGGTGTGAAGTAAAAGAATGGAGGTATGTGAAGTCACAGAATGGAGGGGTGTGAAGTCAGAATAGAGGTGTGCGAAGTCATAGAATGGAGGTGTGTGAAGTCAGAAAGGAGCTGTGTGAACTCATAGAATGGAGGTGTGTGAAGTCAAAATGGAGATGTGTGAAGTCACAGAATGGAGGTGTGTCAACTCAGAAAGGAGGTGTGTGAAGTCATAGAATGGAGGTGTGTGAGGTCAAAGAATGGAGGTGTGTGAAGTCAGAGAATCAAGGTGTGTGAAGTCACAGAATGGAGGTGTGTGAACTCACAAAGGAGGTGAGTGAAGTCACAGAATGCAGGTGTGTGAAGTCATAGAATGGAAGTGTGTGAAGTCATAGAATGGAGGTGTGTGAAGTCAGAATGGAGGTGTGTGAAGTCACAAATGGAGGTGTGTTAACTCAGAATGGAGGTGTGTGAAGTTACAGAATGGAGGTGTGTGAAGTCAAAATTGTGATGTGTGACGTCACAAATGGAGGTGTGTGAAGTCACGGAGTGGAGGTGTGTGAAATCAAAATGGAATTTTGTGAAGTCAAAGAAAGGAGTGTGTGAAGTCATAGAATGGATGTGTATGAAGTCATGGAATGGAGGTTGGTGAAGTCAAACATTGGAAGTGTGTGAAATTACACAATGGAGGTGTGTGAAACCAGAGAATGGAGGTGTGTGAAGTGACAGAATGGAGGTGTGTGAAATCATAGAATGGAGATGTGTGAAGTCACAGAATGGAGGTGTGTGAAATCGTAGAATGAAGGTGTGTGAAGTCAGAGAATCAAGGTGTGTGAAGTCACAGAATGGAGGTGTGTGAACTCACAAAGGAGGTGAGTGAAATCACAGAATGCAGGTGTGTGAAGTCATAGAATGGAAGTGTGTGAAGTCATAGAATGTAGGTGTGTGATGTCAGAATGGAGGTGTGTGAAGTCACAGAATTGAGGTGTGTGAAGTCAGAATGGAGGTGTGTGAAGTCAGAATGGAGGTGTGGCAAGTCATAGAATGGAGGTGTGTGAAGTCACAATGCAGGTGTGTGAACTCATAGAATGGAGGTGTGTGAAGTCACAATATAGGTTTCTGAAGTCATAGAATGGAGGTGTGTAAAGGCCTAGAATGGAGGTGTGTGAAGTCATAGAATGGAGGTGTGTGAAGTCATAGAATGGGGGTGTGTGAAGTCACAGAATGGAGGTGTGTAAAATCACACTATGGAGGGGTGTGAACTCAGATTTGAGGTGTGTGAGGTCACAGAATGGAGGTGTGTGAAGTCATATAACGAGGTGTGTGAAGTCACAGAATGGAGGTGTGTGAAGACACAGAATGGAGGTGTGTGAACTCAGAGTGGAGGTGTGTGAAGTCACAGAATGGAGGTGTGTGAAGTCATAGAATGGAAGTGTGTGAAGTCATAGAATGGAGGTGTGTGAAGTCAGAATGGAGGTGTGTGAAGTCACAAATGGAGGTGTGTTAACTCAGAATGGAGGTGTGTGAAGTCACAGAATGGAGGTGTGTGAAGTCAAAATTGTGATTTGTGAAGTCACAAATGGAGGTGTGTGAAGTCACGGAGTGGAGGTGTGTGAAATCAAAATGGAATTTTGTGAAGTCAAAGAAAGGAGTGTGTGAAGTCATAGAATGGATGTGTATGAAGTCATGGAATGGAGGTTGGTGAAGTCAAACATTGGAAGTGTGTGAAATTACACAATGGAGGTGTGTGAAACCAGAGAATGGAGGTGTGTGAAGTGACAGAATGGAGGTGTGTGAAATCATAGAATGGAGATGTGTGAAGTCACAGAATGGAGGTGTGTGAAATCGTAGAATGAAGGTGTGTGAAGTCAGAGAATCAAGGTGTGTGAAGTCACAGAATGGAGGTGTGTGAACTCACAAAAGAGGTGAGTGAAGTCACAGAATGCAGGTGTGTGAAGTCATAGAATGGAAGTGTGTGAAGTCATAGAATGTAGGTGTGTGATGTCAGAATGGAGGTGTGTGAAGTCACAGAATGGAGGTGTGTGACGTCATAAATGTTGGTGTGTGAAGTCATAGAATGGAGATGTGAAGTCATAGAATGGAGGTGTGAAGTCATAGAATGGAGGTGTGTGAAGTCACAGAAGGCAGGTGTGTGAAGTCACAGAATAGAGTTGTGTGAAGTCACAATGGAAGTGTGTCAACTCAGAAAGGAGGTGTGTGAAGTCATAGAATGGAGGTGTGTGAAGTTATAGAATGGAGGTGTGTGAACTCATAGAATGGAGGAGTGTGAAGTCAAAGAATGGAGGTGTGTGAAGTCACAGAAATGAGGTCTTTGAAGTCAAAATGGAAGTGTGTGAAGTCAGAATGGAGGTGTGTGAAGTCATAGAATGGAGGTGTGTGAAGTCACAGAATGGAGGTGTGTGAACTCATAGAATGGAGGAGTGTGAAGTCATAGAATGGAGGTGTGTGAAGTCACAGATGGAGGGGTGTGAAGTCATAGAATGGAGGTGTGTGAAGTCACAGAATGGAGGTGTGTGAACCCAGAATGGAGGTGTGTGAATTAACAGAAGGGAGGTTTGTGTAGTCATAGAATGGATGTTTCTGAAGTAAGAATGAAGGTGTGTGAAGTCATAGAATGGAGGTGTGTGAAGTCAAAATGGAGGTGTGTGAAGTCAAACAATGTAGGTGTGTGAAGTCACAGAATGGAGGTGTGTGAAGTCATAGAATGGAAGTGTGTGAAGTCAAAATGGAGGTGTGTGAAGTCAAAGAATGGACGTGTGTGAAGTCAAAATTGTGGTGTGTGAAGTCACAAATGCAGGTGTGTGAAGTCACAGAATGGAGGTGTGTGAAGTCAAAATGGAGGTGTGTGAAGTCACAGAATGGAGGTGTGTGAACCCAGAATGGAGATGTGTGAATTCACAGAAAGGAGGTTTATGAAGTCACAGAATTGAGGTGTGTGAAGTCAGAATGCAGGTGTGTGAAGTCATAGAATGGAGGTGTGTGAAATCATAGAATGGAGGTGTGTGTAGTCAAAGAATGGAGGTGTGTGAAGTCACAGAATGGAAGTGTGTGAAGTCAAAATGGAGGTGTGTGAAGTCAAAGAATGGACGTGTGTGAAGTCAAAATTGTGGTGTGTGAAGTCACAAATGCAGGTGTGTGAAGTCACAGAATGGAGGTGTGTGAAGTCAAAATGGAGGTGTGTGAGGTCAAGGAATGGATGTGTGTGAAGTCATAGAATGGAGGTGTATGAAGTCATGGAATGGAGGTTTGTGAAGTCAAACATTGGAAGCGTGTGAAGTTACAGAATGGAGGTGTGTGAAGTCATAGAATGGAGGTGTGTGAAGTCAGATAATGGAGGTGTGTGAAGTCAGATTGCAGGTTTGTGAAGTCAAAGAATGGAGGTTTGTGAAGTCATAGATTGGAAGTGTGTGAAGTCATAGAATGGAGGTTGTGAAGTCATAGATTGAAGGTGTGTGGAAGTCATAGTATGGAGGTGTGTGAAGTCACAGAAAGGAGGTGTGTGAATTCACAGAATGGAGTTGTATGAGGTCACAATGCAGGTGTGTGAAGTCATAGAATGGAGGTGTGTGAAATCAAAGAATGGACGTTTGTGAAGTCATAGAATGGATTGTGTGTGAAATCACAGAATGGAAGTGTGTGAAGTCACAGAATGGAGGTGTGTAAAGTCACAGAGTGGAGGTGTGTGAAGTCACAGAATGGAGGTGTGTGAAGTCATAGAATGGAGGTGCGTGAAGTCACAGAATGCAGTTGTGTGAAGTCAGAATAGAGGTGTGCAAAGTCATAGAATGGAGGTGTGTGAAGTAAGAATGGAGCTGTGTGAAGTCATAGAATGGAAGTGTGTGAAGTCAGAATGGAGGTGTGTGAACTCATAGAATGGAGGTGTATGAAGTCACAATGGAGGTGTGTGAAGTCACAGAATGGATGTGTGTGAACTCAGAAAGGAGGTGTGGGAAGTCATAGAATGAAGGTCTGTGAAGTCATAGAATGGAGGTGTGTGAAATCATAGAATGGAGGTGTGTGAAGTCACAGAATTGAGGTGTGTGAAGTCAGAATGGAGGTGTGTGAAGTCAGAATGGAGGTGTGGGAAGTCAGAGAATGGAGGTGTGTGAAGTCACAATGCAGGTGTGTGAACTCATAGAATGGAGGTGTGTGACGTCACAATGTAGGTTTCTGAAGTCATAGAATGGAGGTGTGTAAAGGCCTAGAATGGAGGTGTGTGAAGTCATAGAATGGAGGTGTGTGAAGTCATAGAATGGGGGTGTGTGAAGTCACAGAATGGAGGTGTGTGAAATCACACTATGGAGGGGTGTGAACTCAGATTTGAGGTGTGTGAGGTCACAGAATGGAGGTGTGTGAAGACACAGAATGGAGGTGTGTGAACTCAGAGTGGAGGTGTGTGAAGACACAGAATGGAGGTGTGTGAACTCAGAGTGGAGGTGTGTGAAGTCACAGAATGGAGGTGTGTGAAGTCATAGAATGGAAGTGTGTGAAGTCATAGAATGGAGGTGTGTGAAGTCAGAATGGAGGTGTGTGAAGTCACAAATGGAGGTGTGTTAACTCAGAATGGAGGTGTGTGAAGTCACAGAATGGAGGTGTGTGAAGTCAAAATTGTGATGTGTGAAGTCACAAATGGAGGTGTGTGAAGTCACGGAGTGGAGGTGTGTGAAGTCATACAATGGAGGTGTGTGAAATCACAAAATGGAGGTGTGTGTAGTCACAGAGTGGAGGTGTGTAAAGTCACAGAGTGGAGGTGTGTGAATTCTCAGAATGGAGGTGTGGGAAGTCACAGAATGGAGGTGTGTGAAGTCAAAGAATGGAGGTGTGTGAATTCATAGAATGGAGGTGTGTGAAGTCAAAGAATGGAGGTGTGTGAAGTCATACAATGGAGGTGTGTGAAGTCATAGAATGGAGGTGTGTGAGGTCAGATTGGAGGTGTGTGAAGTCACAGAATGGAAGTGCGTCAACTCAGAAAGGAGGTGTGTGAAGTCATAGAATGGTGGTGTGTGAAGTCATAGAATGGAGGTGTGTGAAGTCATAGAATGGAGGTGTGTGAGGTCAGATTGGAGGTGTGTGAAGTCACAGAATGGAAGTGTGTCAACTCAGAAAGGAGGTGTGTGAAGTCACAGAATGGAGGTGTGTGAACTCAGATTGGAGGTGTGTGAAGTGACAGAATGGAGGTGTGTGAAATCATAGAATGGAGATGTGTGAAGTCACAGAATGGAGGTGTGTGAAATCGCAGAATGGAGGTGTGTGAAGTCAGAGAATCAAGGTGTGTGAAGTCACAGAATGGAGGTGTGTGAACTCACAAAAGAGGTGAGTGAAGTCACAGAATGCAGGTGTGTGAAGTCATAGAATGGAAGTGTGTGAAGTCATAGAATGTAGGTGTGTGATGTCAGAATGGAGGTGTGTGAAGTCACAGAATGGAGGTGTGTGAAGTCATAAATGTTGGTGTGTGAAGTCATAGAATGGGGATGTGAAGTCATAGAATGGAGGTGTGATGTCATAGAATGGAGGTGTGTGAAGTCACAGAAGGCAGGTGTGGGAAGTCACAGAATAGAGTTGTGTGAGGTCAAAATGGAGGTGTGTGAATTCATAGAATGGAGATGTGTGAAGTCAAAGAATGGAGGTGTGTGTAGTCATACAATGGAGGTGTGTGAAATCACAAAATGGAGGTGTGTGAGGTCAGATTGGGGGTGTGTGAAGTCACAGAATGGAAGTGTGTCAACTGAGAAAGGAGGTGTGTGAAGTCATAGAATGTAGGTGTGTGAAGTTATAGAATTGAGGTGTGTGAACTCATAGAATGGAGGAGTGTGAAGTCATAGAATGGAGGTGTGTGAAGTCACAGAAATGAGGTTTTTGAAGTCAAAATGGAAGTGTGTGAAGTCAGAATGGAGGTGTGTGAAGTCATAGAATGGAGGTGTGTGAAGTCACAGAATGGAGGTGTGTGAACTCATAGAATGGAGTAGTGTGAAATCATAGAATGGAGGTGTGTGAAGTCACAGATGGAGGGGTGTGAAGTCATAGAATGGAGGTGTGTGAAGTCACAGAATGGAGGTGTGTGAACCAGAATGGAGGTGTTTGAATTAACAGAAGGGAGATTTGTGAAGTCATAGAATGGATGTTTCTGAAGTAAGAATGAAGGTGTTTGAAGTCATAGAATGGAGGTGTGTGAAGTCAAAATGGAGGTGTGTGAAGTCAAACAATGTAGGTGTGTGAAGTCACAGAATGGAGGTGTGTGAAGTCACAGAATGGACGTGTGTGATGTCAAAATTGTGGTGTGTGAAGTCACAAATTCAGGTGTGTGAAGTCACAGAATGGAGGTGTGTGAAGTCAAAATGGAGGTGTGTGAGGTCAAAGAATGGATGTGTGTGAAGTCATAGAATGGAGGTGTGTGATGTCATAGAATGGAGGTGTGTGAAGTCACAGAATGGAGGTGTATAAAGGCATAGAATGGAGGTGTGTGAAGTCATAGAATGGAGGTGTGTGAAGTCTTAGAATGGGGATGTGTGAAGTCACAGAATGGAGGTGTGTGAAGTCACACTATGGAGGGGTGTGAACTCAGATTTGAGTTGTGTGAGGTCACAGAATGGAGGTGTGTGAAGTCATATAACGAGGTGTGTGAAGTCACAGAATGGAGGTGTGTGAAGACACAGAATGGAGGTGTGTGAACTCAGAGTGGAGGTGTGTGAAGTCACAGAATGGATGTGTGTGAAGTCATAGAATGGAAGTGTGTGAAGTCATAGAATGGAGGTGTGTGAAGTCATAGAATGGAGGTGTGTGAAGTCATAGAATGGGGGTGTGTGAAGTCACAGAATGGAGGTGTGTGAAATCACACTATGGAGGGGTGTGATCTCAGATTTGAGGTGTGTGAGGTCACAGAATGGAGGTGTGTGAAGACACAGAATGGAGGTGTGTGAACTCAGAGTGGAGGTGTGTGAAGTCACAGAATGGAGGTGTGTGAAGTCATAGAATGGAAGTGTGTGAAGTCATAGAATGGAGGTGTGTGAAGTCAGAATGGAGGTGTGTGAAGTCACAAATGGAGGTGTGTTAACTCAGAATGGAGGTGTGTGAAGTCACAGAATGGAGGTGTGTGAAGTCAAAATTGTGATGTGTGAAGTCACAAATGGAGGTGTGTGAAGTCACGGAGTGGAGGTGTGTGAAATCAAAATGGAATTTTGTGAAGTCAAAGAAAGGAGTGTGTGAAGTCATAGAATGGATGTGTATGAAGTCATGGAATGGAGGTTGGTGAAGTCAAACATTGGAAGTGTGTGAAATTACACAATGGAGGTGTGTGAAACCAGAGAATGGAGGTGTGTGAAGTGACAGAATGGAGGTGTGTGAAATCATAGAATGGAGATGTGTGAAGTCACAGAATGGAGGTGTGTGAAATCGTAGAATGAAGGTGTGTGAAGTCAGAGAATCAAGGTGTGTGAAGTCACAGAATGGAGGTGTGTGAACTCACAAAGGAGGTGAGTGAAGTCACAGAATGCAGGTGTGTGAAGTCATAGAATGGAAGTGTGTGAAGTCATAGAATGTAGGTGTGTGATGTCAGAATGGAGGTGTGTGAAGTCACAGAATTGAGGTGTGTGAAGTCAGAATGGAGGTGTGTGAAGTCAGAATGGAGGTGTGGGAAGTCAGAGAATGGAGGTGTGTGAAGTCACAATGCAGGTGTGTGAACTAATAGAATGGAGGTGTGTGAAGTCACAATGTAGGTTTCTGAAGTCATAGAATGGAGGTGTTTAAAGGCCTAGAATGGAGGTGTGTGAACTCATAGAATGGAGGTGTGTGAAGTCATAGAATGGGGGTGTGTGAAGTCACAGAATGGAGGTGTGTGAAATCACACTATGGAGGGGTGTGAACTCAGATTTGAGGTGTGTGAGGTCACAGAATGGAGGTGTGTGAAGTCATATAACGAGGTGTGTGAGGTCACAGAATGGAGGTGTGTGAAGACACAGAATGGAGGTGTGTGAACTCAGAGTGGAGGTGTGTGAAGTCACAGAATGGAGGTGTGTGAAGTCATAGAATGGAAGTGTGTGAAGTCATAGAATGGAGGTGTGTGAAGTCAGAATGGAGGTGTGTGAAGTCACAAATGGAGGTGTGTTAACTCAGAATGGAGGTGTGTGAAGTCACAGAATGGAGGTGTGTGAAGTCAAAATTGTGATGTGTGAAGTCACAAATGGAGGTGTGTGAAGTCACGGAGTGGAGGTGTGTGAAATCAAAATGGAATTTTGTGAAGTCAAAGAAAGGAGTGTGTGAAGTCATAGAATGGATGTGTATGAAGTCATGGAATGGAGGTTGGTGAAGTCAAACATTGGAAGTGTGTGAAATTACACAATGGAGGTGTGTGAAACCAGAGAATGGAGGTGTGTGAAGTGACAGAATGGAGGTGTGTGAAATCATAGAATGGAGATGTGTGAAGTCACAGAATGGAGGTGTGTGAAATCGTAGAATGAAGGTGTGTGAAGTCAGAGAATCAAGGTGTGTGAAGTCACAGAATGGAGGTGTGTGAACTCACAAAGGAGGTGAGTGAAGTCACAGAATGCAGGTGTGTGAAGTCATAGAATGGAAGTGTGTGAAGTCATAGAATGTAGGTGTGTGATGTCAGAATGGAGGTGTGTGAAGTCACAGAATTGAGGTGTGTGAAGTCAGAATGGAGGTGTGTGAAGTCAGAATGGAGGTGTGGGAAGTCAGAGAATGGAGGTGTGTGAAGTCACAATGCAGGTGTGTGAACTAATAGAATGGAGGTGTGTGAAGTCACAATGTAGGTTTCTGAAGTCATAGAATGGAGGTGTTTAAAGGCCTAGAATGGAGGTGTGTGAACTCATAGAATGGAGGTGTGTGAAGTCATAGAATGGGGGTGTGTGAAGTCACAGAATGGAGGTGTGTGAAATCACACTATGGAGGGGTGTGAACTCAGATTTGAGGTGTGTGAGGTCACAGAATGGAGGTGTGTGAAGTCATATAACGAGGTGTGTGAGGTCACAGAATGGAGGTGTGTGAAGACACAGAATGGAGGTGTGTGAACTCAGAGTGGAGGTGTGTGAAGTCACAGAATGGAGGTGTGTGAAGTCATAGAATGGAAGTGTGTGAAGTCATAGAATGGAGGTGTGTGAAGTCAGAATGGAGGTGTGTGAAGTCACAAATGGAGGTGTGTTAACTCAGAATGGAGGTGTGTGAAGTCACAGAATGGAGGTGTGTGAAGTCAAAATTGTGATGTGTGAAGTCACAAATGGAGGTGTGTGAAGTCACGGAGTGGAGGTGTGTGAAATCAAAATGGAATTTTGTGAAGTCAAAGAAAGGAGTGTGTGAAGTCATAGAATGGATGTGTATGAAGTCATGGAATGGAGGTTGGTGAAGTCAAACATTGGAAGTGTGTGAAATTACACAATGGAGGTGTGTGAAACCAGAGAATGAAGGTGTGTGAAGTGACAGAATGGAGGTGTGTGAAATCATAGAATGGAGATGTGTGAAGTCACAGAATGGAGGTGTGTGAAATCGTAGAATGAAGGTGTGTGAAGTCAGAGAATCAAGGTGTGTGAAGTCACAGAATGGAGGTGTGTGAACTCACAAAAGAGGTGAGTGAAGTCACAGAATGCAGGTGTGTGAAGTCATAGAATGGAAGTGTGTGAAGTCATAGAATGTAGGTGTGTGATGTCAGAATGGAGGTGTGTGAAGTCACAGAATGGAGGTGTGTGACGTCATAAATGTTGGTGTGTGAAGTCATAGAATGGAGAAGTGAAGTCATAGAATGGAGGTGTGAAGTCATAGAATGGAGGTGTGTGAAGTCACAGAAGGCAGGTGTGTGAAGTCACAGAATAGAGTTGTGTGAAGTCACAATGGAAGTGTGTCAACTCAGAAAGGAGGTGTGTGAAGTCATAGAATGGAGGTGTGTGAAGTTATAGAATGGAGGTGTGTGAACTCATAGAATGGAGGAGTGTGAAGTCATAGAATGGAGGTGTGTGAACTCAGAGTGGAGGTGTGTGAAGTCACAGAATGGATGTGTGTGAAGTCATAGAATGGAAGTGTGTGAAGTCATAGAATGGAGGTGTGTGAAGTCATAGAATGGAGGTGTGTGAAGTCATAGAATGGGGGTGTGTGAAGTCACAGAATGGAGGTGTGTGAAATCACACTATGGAGCGGTGTGAACTCAGATTTGAGGTGTGTGAGGTCACAGAATGGAGGTGTGTGAAGACACAGAATGGAGGTGTGTGAACTCAGAGTGGAGGTGTGTGAAGTCACAGAATGGAGGTGTGTGAAGTCATAGAATGGAAGTGTGTGAAGTCATAGAATGGAGGTGTGTGAAGTCAGAATGGAGGTGTGTGAAGTCACAAATGGAGGTGTGTTAACTCAGAATGGAGGTGTGTGAAGTCACAGAATGGAGGTGTGTGAAGTCAAAATTGTGATGTGTGAAGTCACAAATGGAGGTGTGTGAAGTCACGGAGTGGAGGTGTGTGAAATCAAAATGGAATTTTGTGAAGTCAAAGAAAGGAGTGTGTGAAGTCATAGAATGGATGTGTATGAAGTCATGGAATGGAGGTTGGTGAAGTCAAACATTGGAAGTGTGTGAAATTACACAATGGAGGTGTGTGAAACCAGAGAATGGAGGTGTGTGAAGTGACAGAATGGAGGTGTGTGAAATCATAGAATGGAGATGTGTGAAGTCACAGAATGGAGGTGTGTGAAATCGTAGAATGAAGGTGTGTGAAGTCAGAGAATCAAGGTGTGTGAAGTCACAGAATGGAGGTGTGTGAACTCACAAAGGATGTGAGTGAAGTCACAGAATGCAGGTGTGTGAAGTCATAGAATGGAAGTGTGTGAAGTCATAGAATGTAGGTGTGTGATGTCAGAATGGAGGTGTGTGAAGTCACAGAATTGAGGTGTGTGAAGTCAGAATGGAGGTGTGTGAAGTCAGAATGGAGGTGTGGGAAGTCAGAGAATGGAGGTGTGTGAAGTCACAATGCAGGTGTGTGAACTAATAGAATGGAGGTGTGTGAAGTCACAATGTAGGTTTCTGAAGTCATAGAATGGAGGTGTTTAAAGGCCTAGAATGGAGGTGTGTGAACTCATAGAATGGAGGTGTGTGAAGTCATAGAATGGGGGTGTGTGTAGTCACAGAATGGAGGTGTGTGAAATCACACTATGGAGGGGTGTGAACTCAGATTTGAGGTGTGTGAGGTCACAGAATGGAGGTGTGTGAAGTCATATAACGAGGTGTGTGAGGTCACAGAATGGAGGTGTGTGAAGACACAGAATGGAGGTGTGTGAACTCAGAGTGGAGGTGTGTGAAGTCACAGAATGGAGGTGTGTGAAGTCATAGAATGGAAGTGTGTGAAGTCATAGAATGGAGGTGTGTGAAGTCAGAATGGAGGTGTGTGAAGTCACAAATGGAGGTGTGTTAACTCAGAATGGAGGTGTGTGAAGTCACAGAATGGAGGTGTGTGAAGTCAAAATTGTGATGTGTGAAGTCACAAATGGAGGTGTGTGAAGGCACGGAGTGGAGGTGTGTGAAATCAAAATGGAATTTTGTGAAGTCAAAGAAAGGAGTGTGTGAAGTCATAGAATGGATGTGTATGAAGTCATGGAATGGAGGTTGGTGAAGTCAAACATTGGAAGTGTGTGAAATTACACAATGGAGGTGTGTGAAACCAGAGAATGGAGGTGTGTGAAGTGACAGAATGGAGGTGTGTGAAATCATAGAATGGAGATGTGTGAAGTCACAGAATGGAGGTGTGTGAAATCGTAGAATGAAGGTGTGTGAAGTCAGAGAATCAAGGTGTGTGAAGTCACAGAATGGAGGTGTGTGAAGTCGCAAAAGAGGTGAGTGAAGTCACAGAATGCAGGTGTGTGAAGTCATAGAATGGAAGTGTGTGAAGTCATAGAATGTAGGTGTGTGATGTCAGAATGGAGGTGTGTGAAGTCACAGAATGGAGGTGTGTGACGTCATAAATGTTGGTGTGTGAAGTCATAGAATGGAGATGTGAAGTCATAGAATGGAGGTGTGAAGTCATAGAATGGAGGTGTGTGAAGTCACAGAAGGCAGGTGTGTGAAGTCACAGAATAGAGTTGTGTGAAGTCACAATGGAAGTGTGTCAACTCAGAAAGGAGGTGTGTGAAGTCATAGAATGGAGGTGTGTGAAGTTATAGAATGGAGGTGTGTGAACTCATAGAATGGAGGAGTGTGAAGTCATAGAATGGAGGTGTGTGAAGTCACAGAAATGAGGTCTTTGAAGTCAAAATGGAAGTGTGTGAAGTCAGAATGGAGGTGTGTGAAGTCATAGAATGGAGGTGTGTGAAGTCACAGAATGGAGGTGTGTGAACTCATAGAATGGAGGAGTGTGAAGTCATAGAATGGAGGTGTGTGAAGTCACAGATGGAGGGGTGTGAAGTCATAGAATGGAGGTGTGTGAAGTCACAGAATGGAGGTGTGTGAACCCAGAATGGAGGTGTGTGAATTAACAGAAGGGAGGTTTGTGTAGTCATAGAATGGATGTTTCTGAAGTAAGAATGAAGGTGTGTGAAGTCATAGAATGGAGGTGTGTGAAGTCAAAATGGAGGTGTGTGAAGTCAAACAATGTAGGTGTGTGAAGTCACAGAATGGAGGTGTGTGAAGTCATAGAATGGAAGTGTGTGAAGTCAAAATGGAGGTGTGTGAAGTCAAAGAATGGACGTGTGTGAAGTCAAAATTGTGGTGTGTGAAGTCACAAATGCAGGTGTGTGAAGTCAAAGAATGGAGGTGTGTGAAGTCAAAATGGAGGTGTGTGAGGTCAAAGAATGGATGTGTGTGAAGTCATAGAATGGAGGTGTGTGAAGTCAGAGAATGGAGGTGTGTGAAGTCAGATTGCAGGTTTGTGAAGTCATAGAATGGAGGTTGTGAAGTCATAGATTGAAGGTGTGTGGAAGTCATAGTATGGAGGTGTGTGAAGTCACAGAAAGGAGGTGTGTGAATTCACAGAATGGAGTTGTATGAAGTCACAATGCAGGTGTGTGAAGTCATAGAATGGAGGTGTGTGAAATCAAAGAATGGAGGTTCGTGAAGTCATAGAATGGATTGTGTGTGAAATCACAGAATGGAAGTGTGAAGTCACAGAATGGAGGTGTGTAAAGTCACAGAGTGGAGGTGTGTGAAGTCACAGAATGGAGGTGTGTGAAGTCATAGAATGGAGGTGTGTGAAGTCACAGAATGCAGTTTTGTGAAGTCAGAATGGAGGTGTGTGAACTCATAGAATGGAGGTGTATGAAGTCACAGAATGGATGTGTGGTGAACTCAGAAAGGAGGTGTGGGGAAGTCATAGAATGGGGGGTGTGTGTAGTCACAGAATGGAGGTGTGTGAAATCACACTATGGAGGGGGTGTGAAACTCAGATTTTGAGGTGTGTGAGGTCACAGAATGGAGGTGTGTGAAGTCATATAACGAGGTGTGTGAGGTCACAGAATGGAGGTGTGTGTGAAGACACAGAAATGGAGGTGTGTGAACTCAGAGTGGAGGTGTGTGAAGTCACAGAATGGAGGTGTGTGAAGTCATAGAATGGAAGTGTGTGAAGTCATAGAATGGAGGTGTGGTGAAGTCAGAATGGAGGTGTGTGAAGTCCACAAATGGAGGTGTGTTAACTCAGAATGGAGGTGTGTGAAGTCACAGAATGGAGGTGTGTGAAGTCAAAAATTGTGATGTGTGAAGTCACAAATGGAGGTGTGTGAAGGCCACGGAAGTGGAGGTGTGTGAAATCAAAATGGAATTTTTGTGAAGTCAAAGAAAGGAGTGTGTGAAGTCATAGAATGGATGTGTATGAAGTCATGGAATGGAGGGTTGGTGAAGTCAAACATTGGAAGTGTGTGAAAATTACACAATGGAGGTGTGTGAAACCAGAGAATGGAGGTGTGTGAAGTGACAGAATGGAGGTGTGTGAAATCATAGAATGGAGATGTGTGAAGTCACAGAATGGAGGTGTGTGAAAATCGTAGAATGAAGGTGTGTGAAGTCAGAGAATCAAGGTGTGGTGAAGTCACAGAATGGAGGTGTGTGAAGTCGCAAAAGAGGTGAGTGAAGTCACAGAATGCAGGTGTGTGAAGTCATAGAATGGAAGTGTGTGAAGTCATAGAATGTAGGTGTGTGATGTCAGAATGGAGGTGTGTGAAGTCCACAGAATGGAGGTGTGTGACGTCATAAATGTTTGGTGTGTGGAAGTCATAGAATGGAGATGTGAAAGTCATAGAATGGAGGTGTGAAGTCATAGAATGGAGGTGTGTGAAGTCACAGAAGGCAGGTGTGTGAAGTCACAGAATAGAGTTGTGTGAAGTCACAATGGAAGTGTGTCAACTCAGAAAGGAGGTGTGTGAAGTCATAGAATGGAGGTGTGTGTGAAGTTATAGAATGGAGGTGTGTGAACTCATAGAATGGAGGAGTGTGAAGTCATAGAATGGAGGTGTGTGAAGTCACAGAAATGAGGTCTTTGAAGTCAAAATGGAAGTGTGTGAAGTCAGAATGGAGGTGTGTGAAGTCATAGAATGGAGGTGTGTGAAGTCACAGAATGGAGGTGTGTGAAACTCATAGAATGGAGGGAGTGTGAAGTCATAGAATGGAGGTGTGTGAAGTCACAGATGGAGGGGTGTGAAGTCATTAGAATGGAGGTGTGTGAAGTCACAGAATGGAGGTGTGTGAACCCAGAATGGAGGTGTGTGAATTAAACAGAAGGGAGGTTTTGTGTAGTCATAGAAATGGATGTTTCTGAAGTAAGAATGAAGGGTGTGTGAAGTCATAGAAATGGAGGTGTGTGAAGTCAAAATGGAGGTGTGTGAAGTCAAACAATGTAGGTGTGTGAAGTCCACAGAATGGAGGTGTGTGAAGTCATAGAATGGAAGTGTGTGAAGTCAAAATGGAGGTGTGTGAAGTCAAAGAATGGACGTGTGTGAAGTCAAAATTGTGGGTGTGTGAAGTCACAAATGCAGGTGTGTGAAGTCACAGAATGGAGGTGTGTGAAGTCCAAAATGGAGGTGTGTGAGGTCAAAGAATGGATGTTGTGTTGAAGTCATAGAATGGAGGTGTGTGAAGTCAGAGAATGGAGGTGTGTGAAGTCAGATTGCAGGTTTGTGAAGTCATAGAATGGAGGTTGTGAAGTCATAGATTGAAGGTGTGTGGAAGTCATAGTATGGAGGTGTGTGAAGTCACAGAAAGGAGGTGTGTTGAATTCACAGAATGGAGTTGTATGAAGTCACAATGGCAGGTGTGTGAAGTCATAGAATGGAGGTGTGTGAAATCAAAGAATGGAGGTTCGTGAAGTCATAGAAATGGATTGTGTGTGAAATCACAGAATGGAAGTGTGAAGTCACAGAATGGAGGTGTGTAAAAGTCACAGAGTGGAGGTGTTGTGAAGTCACAGAATGGAGGTGTGTGAAGTCATAGAATGGAGGTGTGTGAAGTCACAGAATGCAGTTTTGTGAAGTCAGAATAGAGGTGTGCGAAGTCATAGAATGGATGTTGTGTGAAGTCAGAATAGAGCTTGTGTGAAGTCATAGAATGGAAGTGTGTGAAGTCAGAATGGAGGTGTGTGAAACTCATAGAATGGAGGTGTATGAAGTCACAGAATGGATGTGTGTGTGAACTCAGAAAGGAGGTGTGGGAAGTCATAGAATGGAGGTCTGTGAAGTCATAGAATGGAGGTGTGTGAAAATCATAGAATGGAGGTGTGTGTGAAATCACAGAATTGAGGTGTGTGAAGTCAGAATGGAGGTGTGTGAAGTCAGAATGGAGGTGTGTGAAGTCAGAGAATGGAGGTGTGTGAAGTCACAATGCAGGTGTGTGAAACTCATAGAAATGGAGGTGTGTGAAGTCACAATGTAGGTTTCTGAAGTCATAGAATGGAGGTGTGTGAAGTCCATAGAATGGAGGTGTGTGAAGTAATAGATTGGCATGTTGCTGAAGTAAGAATGAAGGTGTGTGAAACTCATAGAATGGAGTTGCGTGAACTCATAGAACGAAGGTGTGTGTGAATTCATGGAACGGAGGTGTGTGAAGTCAAAAAAATGGAGGTGTATGATGTCAAACAATGGAAGTGTGTGAAGTCATAGAATGGGAGGTGTGTGAAGACTTAGAATGGAGGTGTGTGTGAAGTCATAGAATGGAGGTGTGTGAAGTCACAGAAGGTAGGTGTGTGTGAAGTCACAGAATAGAGTTGTGTGAAGTCACAAT
Source organism: Megascapheus bottae (assembly GCA_024803745.1). Taxonomy (NCBI): domain Eukaryota; kingdom Metazoa; phylum Chordata; class Mammalia; order Rodentia; family Geomyidae; genus Megascapheus; species Megascapheus bottae. The sequence continues at coordinate 228,131 of JANJXV010000787.1, forward strand.
GGAGGTGTGTGAGTTCATATAATGGAGATGTGGTGAAGTCAAAGAATGGGAGGGGGTGTGAAGTCATACAATGAAGGTGGTGTGAAATCACAAAATGGAGGTGTGTGTAGGTCACAGAGTGGAGGTGTGTAAAGTCACAGAGTGGAGGTGTGTGAATTCTCAGAATGGAGGTGTGGGAAGTCACAGAATGGAGGGTGTGTGAAGTCAAAGAATGGAGGTGTGTGAATTCATAGAATGGAGGTGTGTGAAGTCAAAGAATGGAGGTGTGTGAAGTCATACAATGGAGGTGTGTGAAGTCATAGAATGGAGGTGTGTGAGGTCAGATTGGAGGTGTGTGAAAGTCACAGAATGGAAGTGCGTCAACTCAGAAAGGAGGTGTGTGAAAGTCATAGAATGGTGGTGTGTGTGAAAGTTCATAGAATGGAGGTGTGTGAAGTCATAGAATGGAGGTGTGTGAGGTCAGATTGGAGGTGTGTGAAGTCACAGAATGGAAGTGTGTCAACTCAGAAAGGAGGTGTGTGAAGTCACAGAATGGAGGTGTGTGAACTCAGATTGGAGGTGTGTGAAGTGACAGAATGGAGGTGTGTGAAATCATAGAATGGAGATGTGTGAAGTCACAGAATGGAGGTGTGTGAAATCGCAGAATGGAGGTGTGTGAAGTCAGAGAATCAAGGTGTGTGAAGTCACAGAATGGAGGTGTGTGAACTCACAAAAGAGGTGAGTGAAGTCACAGAATGCAGGTGTGTGAAGTCATAGAATGGAAGTGTGTGAAGTCATAGAATGTAGGTGTGTTGATGTCAGAATGGAGGTGTGTGAAGTCACAGAATGGAGGTGTGTGAAGTCATAAATGTTGGTGTGTGAAGTCATAGAAATGGGGATGTGAAGTCATAGAATGGAGGTGTGATGTCATAGAATGGAGGTGTGTGGAAGTCACAGAAGGCAGGTGTGTGAAGTCACAGAAATAGAGTTGTGTGAGGTCAAAAATGGAGGTGTGGTGAATTCATAGAATGGAGATGTGTGAAGTCAAAGAATGGAGGTGTGTGTAGTCATACAATGGAGGTGTGTGAAATCACAAAATGGAGGTTGTGTGAGGTCAGATTGGGGGGTGTGTGAAGTCACAGAATGGAAGTGTGTCAACTGAGAAAGGAGGTGTGTGAAGTCCATAGAATGTAGGTGTGTGAAGTTATAGAATTGAGGTGTGTGAAACTCATAGAATGGAGGAGTGTGAAGTCATAGAAATGGAGGTGTGTGAAGTCACAGAAATGAGGTTTTTGAAGTCAAAATGGAAGTGTGTGAAGTCCAGAATGGAGGTGTGTGAAGTCATAGAATGGAGGTGTGTGAAGTCACAGAATGGAGGTGTGTGAACTCATAGAATGGAGTAGTGTGAAATCATAGAATGGAGGTGTGTGAAGTCACAGATGGAGGGGTGTGAAGTCATAGAATGGAGGTGTGTGAAGTCACAGAATGGAGGTGTGTGAACCAGAATGGAGGTGTTTGAATTAACAGAAGGGAGATTTGTGAAGTCATAGAATGGATGTTTCTGAAGTAAGAATGAAGGTGTTTTGAAGTCATAGAATGGAGGTGTGTGAAGTCAAAAATGGAGGTGTGTGAAGTCAAAACAATGTAGGTGTGTGAAGTCACAGAATGGAGGTGTGTGAAGTCACAGAATGGGACGTGTGTGATGTCAAAAATTGTGGTGTGTGAAGTCACAAATTCAGGTGTGTGAAAGTCACAGAATGGAGGTGTGTGAAGTCAAAATGGAGGTGTGTGAGGTCAAAGAATGGATGTGTGTGAAGTCATAGAATGGAGGTGTGTGATGTCATAGAATGGAGGTGTGTGAAGTCACAGAATGGAGGTGTGTAAAGGCATAGAATGGAGGTGTGTGAAGTCATAGAATGGAGGTGTGTGAAGTCTTAGAATGGGGGATGTGTGAAGTCACAGAATGGAGGGTGTGTGAAGTCCACCACTATGGAGGGGGTGTGAACTCAGATTTGAGTTGTGTGGAGGTCACAGAATGGAGGTGTGTGAAAGTCCATATAACGAGGTGTGTGAAGTCAACAGAATGGAGGTGTGTGAAGGACACAGAATGGAGGTGTGTTAACTCAGAATGGAGGTGTGTGAAGTCAAAGAATGGGAGGTGTGTGAAGTCAAAATTTTGATGTGTGAAGTCACAAAATGGAGGTGTGTGAAGTCCACAGAGTAGAGGTGTGTGAAAATCAAAATGGAATTTTTGTGAAGTCAAAGAAAGGAGTTGTGTGGAAGTCATAGAATTGATGTGTATGAAGTCATGGAATGGAGGTTGGGAATTTTGTGAAGTCAAAGAAAGGAGTTGTGTGAAGTCATAGAATTGATGTGTATGAAGTCATGGAATGGAGGTTGGTGAAGTCAAACATTGGAAGTGTGTGAAGTTACAGAATGGAGGTGTGTGAAGTCATAGAAGGGAGATGTGTGAAGTCATAGATTGGAGGTGTGTGAAGTCAGAATGGAGATGTGTGAAGTCAGAGAATGGAGGTGTGAAGTCAGAATGCACATGTGTGAAGTCATAGAATGGAGGTGTGTGAAGTCATAGAACGGAGGTGTGTCTAGTCACAGAATAGAAGTGTGTGAAGTCATAGAATGGAGGTGTGTGAAGTCATAGAATGGAGGTGTGTGAAGTCATAGAATGAAGGTGTGTGAAATCATAGAATGGAGGTGTGTGAAATCACAGGATGGAGGTGTGTGAAGACACAGAATTGAGGTGTGTAAAGTCACAGAGTGGAGGTGTGTGAAGTCACAGAATGGAGGTGTGTGAAGTCAGAGAATGGAGGTGTGTGAAGTCATAGAATGGAGGTGTGTGAAATCACAGAAAGGAAGTGTGTGTAGTCACAGAGTGGAGGTGTGTAAAGTCCCAGAATGGAGGTGTGTGAAGTCTCAGAATGGAGGAGTGTGAAGTCATAGAATGGAGGTCTGTGAAGTCATAGAATGGAGGTGTGTGAATTCATAGAATGGAGGTGTGTGAAGTCACAGAAATGAGGTGTTTGAAGTCAAAATGGAAGTATGTGAAGTCAGAATGGAGGTGTGTGAAGTCATAGAATGGAGGTGTGTGAAGTCATAGAATGGAGGTGTGTGAAGTCACAGAAAGGAGGTGTGTGAACTCATAGAATGGAGGAGTGTGAAGTCATAGAATGGAGGCGTGTGAAGTCACAGATGGAGGTGTGTGAAGTCATAGAATGGAGGTGTGTGAAGTCCCAGAATGGAGGTGTGTGAAGTCACAGAATGGAGGTGTGTGAACCCAGAATGGAGATGTGTGAATTCACAGAAGGGAGGTTTGTGAAGTCACAGAATTGAGGTGTGTGAAGTCAGAATGGAGGTGTGTGAAGTCACAGAATGGAGGTGTGTGAAATCATAGAATGGAGGTGTGTGTAGTCACAGAGTGGAGGTGTGTAAAGTCACAGAGTGGAGGTGTGTGAAGTCTCAAAATGGAGGTGTGTGAAGTCATAGAATGGAGGTGTTTGAAGTCATAGAATATTGCTTTTTGAAGTCAGAGAATGGAGGTGTGTGAAGTCACAGAATGGAGGTGTGTGAGGTCAGATGGAGGTGTTTGAAGTCAAAATGGAAGTGTGTGAAGTTAGAATGGAGGTGTGTGAAGTCATAGAATGGTGGTGTGTGAAGTCATAGAATGGAGCTGTGTGAAGTCACAGAATGGAGGTGTGTGAACTCATAGAATGGAGGAGTGTGAAGTCATAGAATGGACGTGTGTGAAGTCGCAGATCGAGGTATGTGAAGTCATAGAATGGAGGTGTGTGAAGTCACAGAATGGAGGTGTGTGAAGTCACAGAATGTAGGTGTGTGAACCCAGAATGGATTTGTGTGAATTCACAGAAGGGAGGTTTGTGAAGTCATAGAATTGATTGTGTGTGAAATCACAGGATGGCGGTGTGTGAAGTCACAGAATGGAGGTGTGTAAAGTCACAGAGTGGAGGTGTGTGAAGTCACAGAATGGAGGTGTGTGAAGTTATAGAATGGAGGTGTGTGAAGTCACAGAATGCAGGTGTGTGAAGTCAGAACAGGTGTGCGAAGTCATAGAATGGAGGAGTGTGAATGAGAATGGAGCTGTGTGAAGTCATAGAATGGAAGTGTGTGAAGTCAGAATGGAGGTGTGTGAACTCATAGAATGAAGGTGTATGAAGTCACAATGGAGGTGTGTGAAGTCAAAGAATGGAGGTGTGTGAACTCAGAAAGGAGGTGTGTAAAGTCATAGAATGGAGGTCTGTGAAGTCACAGAATGGAGGTGTGTGAAATCATAGAATGGAGGTGTGTGAAGTCACAGAATTGAGGTGTGTGAAGTCAGAATGGAGGTGTGTGAAGTCAGAATGGAGGTGTGTGAAGTCAGATAATGGAGGTGTGTGAAGTCACAATGCAGGTGTTTGAACTCATAGAATGGAGGTGTGTGAAGTAACAATGTAGGTTTCTGAAGTCATAGAATGGAGGTGTGTGAAGTCATAGAATGGAGGTGTGTGAAGTCACAGAATGGAGGTGTGTGATGTCATAGAATTGAGGTGTGTGAAGTCACAGAATGGAGGTGTGTGAAGGCATAGAATGGAGGTGTGTGAAGTCATGGAGTGGAGGTGTGTGAAGTCACAGAATAGAGGTGTGTGAAGTCACAGTATGGAGGTGTGTGAACTCATATTTGAGGTGTGTGAAGTCACAGAATGGAGGTGTGTGAAGTCATAGAAGTAGGTGTGTGAAGTCACAGAATGGAGGTGTGTGAAGACACAGAATGGAGGTGTGTGAACTCAGTGAGGAGGTGTGTGAAGTCACAGAATGGAGGTGTGTGAAGTCATAGAATGGAAGTGTGTGAAGTCATAGAATGGAAGTGTGTGAAGTCATAGAATGGAGGTGTTTGAAGTCAGAATAGAGGTGTGTGTGTAGTCACAGAATGGAGGTGTGTGAACCCAGAATGGAGGTGTGTGAAGTCACAGAATGGAGGTTTGTGAAGTCATAGAATGGAGGTGTGTGAAGTCATAGAATGGATGTTGCTGAAGTAAGAATGAAGGTGTGTGAAGTCATAGAATGGAAGTGTGTGAAGTCATAGAATGGATGTTGCTGAAGTAAGAATGAAGGTGTGTGAACTCATAGAAAGAGGTGTGTGAACTCATAGAATGGATGTGGGTGAATTCATGGAACAGAGGTGTGTGAAGTCAAAAAATGGAGGTGTATGATGTCAAACAATGGAAGTGTGTGAAGTCATAGAATGGAGGTGTGTGAAGTCTTAGAATGGAGGTTTGTGAAGTCATAGAATGGAGGTGTGTGATGTCACAGAAGGGAGGTGTGTGAAGTCACAGAATGGAGGTGTATAAAGTCACAGAGTGGAGGTGTGTGAAGGCACAGAATGGAGGGGTGTGAAGTCAAAGAATGGAGGTATGTGAAGTCACAGAATGGAGGGGTGTGAAGTCAAAGAATGGAGGTATGTGAAGTCACAGAATGGAGGGGTGTGAAGTCAAAAGAGAGGTGTACGAAGTCATACAATGGAGGTGTGTGAAGTCAGAATGGAGCTGTGTGAACTCATAGAATGGAGGTGTGTGAACTCACAATGGAGATGTGTGAAGTCATAGAATGGTGGTTTTTGAAGTCACAGAATGGAGGTGTGTGAAGTCATAGAATGGAAGTGTGTGAAATCAGATTGGAGGTATGTGAAGTCACAGAATGGAGGTGTGTCAACTCAGAAATGAGGTATGTGAATTCATAGAATGGAGGTGTGTGAAGTCACAGAATTGAGGTGTGTGAATTCAGAATGGAGATGTGTGAATACAGAATGAAGGTGTGTGAAGTCAGAGAATGGAGGTGTGTGAAGTCACAATGCAGGTGTGTGAAGTCATAGAATGGAGGTGTTTGAAGTCACAAAATGGAGGTGTGTGAAGTCATATATTGGAGGTGTGTGAAGTCACAGAATGGAGGTGTGTGTGAAGTCACAATGTAGGTTTGTGAAGTCATAGAATGGAGGTGTGTGAAGTCATAGAATGGAGGTGTGCAAAGTCACAAAATGGAGGTGTGTGAAGTCATATATTGGAGGTATGTGAAGTCACAGAATGGAGGTGTCTGAACTCAGAATGGAGGTGTGTGAAGTCACAGAATGGAGGTGTGTGAAATCATAGAATGGAGATGTGTGAAGTCACAGAATGGAGGTGTGTGAAATCGTAGAATGGAGTTCTGTGAAGTCAGAGAATCAAGGTGTGTGAAGTCACAGAATGGTGTGTGAACTCACAATGGAGGTGAGTGAAGTCACAGAATGGAGGTGTGTGAAGTCATAGAATGGAAGTGTGTGAAGTCATAGAATGTAGGTGTGTGATATCAGAATGGAGGTGTGTGAAGTCACAGAATGGAGGTGTGTGACGTCATAAATGTTGGTGTGTGAAGTCATAGAATGGAGATGTGAAGTCATAGAATGGATGTGTGAAGTCATAGAATGGAGGTGTGTGAAGTCACAGAAGGCATGTGTGTGAAGTCACAGAATAGAGTTGTGTGAAGTCACAATGGAGGTGTGTGAATTCTCAGAATGGAGGTGTGGGAAGTCACAGAATGGAGGTGTGTGAAGTCAAGGAATGGAGGTGTGTGAATTCATAGAATGGAGGTGTGTGAAGGCAAAGAATGGAGGTGTGTAAAGTCATAGAATGGAGATGTGTGAAGTCATAGAATGGAGGTGTGTGAGGACAGATTGGAGGTGTGTGAAGTCACAGAATGGAAGTGTGTCAACTGAGAAAGGAGGTGTGTGAAGTCATAGAATGGAGGTGTGTGAAGTCATAGAATGGAGGTTTGTGAAATCATAGAATGGAGGTGTGTGAAGTCACAGAAATGAGGTCTTTGAAGTCAAAATGGAAGTGTGTGAAGTCAGAATGGAGGTGTGTGAAGTCATAGAATGGAGGTGTGTGAAGTCACAGAATGGAGGTGTGTGAACTCATAGAATGGAGGAGTGTGAAGTCATAGAATGGAGGTGTGTGAAGTCACAGATGGAGGGGTGTGAAGTCACAGAATGGAGGTGTGTGAAGTCACAGAATGGAGGTGTGTGAACCCAGAATGTAGGTGTGTGAATTCACAGAAGGGAGGTTTGTGAAGTCATAGAATGGATGTTTCTGAAGTAAGAATGAAGGTGTGTGAAGTCATAGAATGGAGGTGTGTGAAGACAAAATGGAGGTGTGTGAAGTCAAACAATGTAGGTGTGTGAAGTCACAGAATGGAGGTGTGTGAAGTCACAGAATGGAAGTGTGTGAAGTCACAAATGCAGGTGTGTGAAGTCACAGAACGGAGGTGTGTGAAGTCAAAATGGAGGTGTGTGAGGTCAAAGAATGGATGTGTGTGAAGTCATAGAATGGAGGTGTATGAAGTCATGGAATGGAGGTTTGTGAAGTCAAACATTGGAAGCGTGTGAAGTCATAGAATGGAGGTGTGTGAATTCACAGAATGCAGTTGTGTGAAGTCAGAATAGAGGTGTGCGAAGTCATAGAATGGAGGTGTGTGAAGTCAGAATGGAGCTGTGTGAAGTCATAGAATGGAAGTGTGTGAAGTCAGAATGGAGGTGTGTGAACTCATAGAATGGAGGTGTATGAAGTCACAATGGAGGTGTGTGAAGTCACAGAATGGATGTGTGTGAACTTAGAAAGGAGGTGTGTGAAGTCATAGAATGGAGGTCTGTGAAGTCATAGAATGGAGGTGTGTGAAATCATAGAATGGAGGTGTGTGAAGTCACAGAATTGAGGTGTGTGAAGTCAGATTTGAGGTGTGTGAGGTCACAGAATGGAGGTGTGTGAAGTCAGAGAATTGAGGTGTGTGAAGTCACAATGCAGGTGTGTGAACTCATGGAATGGAGGTGTGTGAAGACACAGAATGGAGGTGTGTGAACTCAGAGTGGAGGTGTGTGAAGTCACAGAATGGAGCTGTGTGAAGTCATAGAATGGAAGTGTGTGAAGTCAGAATGGAGGTGTGTGAACTCATAGAATGGAGGTGTATGAAGTCACAATGGAGGTGTGTGAAGTCACAGAATGGATGTGTGTGAACTCAGAAAGGAGGTGTGTGAAGGCATAGAATGGGGGTCTGTGAAGTCATAGAATGGAGGTGTGTGAAATCATAGAATGGAGGTGTGTGAAGTCACAGAATTGAGGTGTGTGAAGTCAGAGAATGGAGGTGTGTGAACTCACAATGGAGATGTGTGAAGTCATAGAATGGTTGTTTTTGAAGTCACAGAATGGAGGTGTGTGAAGTCATAGAATGGAGGTGTGTGAAGTCAGATTGGAGGTATGTGAAGTCACAGAATGGAGGTGTGTCAACTCAGAAATGAGGTATGTGAATTCATAGAATGGAGGTGTGTGAAGTCACAGAATTGAGGTGTGTGAATTCAGAATGGAGATGTGTGAATACAGAATGAAGGTGTGTGAAGTCAGAGAATGGAGGTGTGTGAAGTCACAATGCAGGTGTGTGAAGTCATAGAATGGAGGTGTGTGAAGTCAGAAAATGGAGGTGTGTGAAGTCATATATTGGAGGTGTGTGAAGTCACAGAATGGAGGTGTGTGTGAAGTCACAATGTAGGTTTGTGAAGTCATAGAATGGAGGTGTGTGAAGTCATAGAATGGAGGTGTGCAAAGTCAAAAAATGGAGGTGTGTGAAGTCATATATTGGAGGTATGTGAAGTCACAGAATGGAGGTGTCTGAACTCAGAATGGAGGTGTGTGAAGTCACAGAATGGAGGTGTGTGAAATCATAGAATGGAGATGTGTGAAGTCACAGAATGGAGGTGTTTGAAATCGTAGAATGGAGTTGTGTGAAGTCAGAGAATCAAGGTGTGTGAAGTCACAAAATGGAGGTGTGTGAACTCACAATGGAGGTGAGTGAATCACAGAATGGAGGTGTGTGAAGTCATAGAATGGAGGTGTGTGAAGTCACAGAATTGAGGTGTGTGAAGTCAGAATGGAGGTGTGTGAAGTCAGATTGGAGGTGTGTGAAGTCATAGAATGGAGGTGTGTGAAGTCACAGAATGGAGGTGTGTGATGTCATAGAATGGAGGTGTGTGAAGTCACAATGTAGGTTTCTGAAGTCAAAGAATGGAGGTGTGTGAAGTCATAGAATGGAGGTGTGTGAAGACATAGAATGGGGGTGTGTGAAGTCACAGAATGGAGGTGTGTGAAGTCACAGAATTGAGGTGTGTGAAGTCAGAATGGAGGTGTGTGAAGTCAGAATGTAGGTGTGTGAAGTCAGAGAATTGAGGTGTGTGAAGTCACAATGCAGGTGTGTGAACTCATGGAATGGAGGTGTGTGAAGTCACAATGTAGGTTTCTAAAGTCATAGAATGGAGGTGTGTGAAGTCATAGAATGGAGGTGTGTGAAGTCACAGAATGGAGGTGTGTGATATCAGAGAATGGAGGTGTGTGAAGTCACAGAATGGAGGTGTGTAAAGGCATAGAATGGAGGTGTGTGAAGTCATAGAATGGAGGTGTGTGAAGACATAGAATGGGAGTGTGTGAAGTCACAGAATGGAGGTGTGTGAAGTCACACTATGGAGGGGTGTGAACTCAGATTTGAGGTGTGTGCGGTCACAGAATGGAGGTGTGTGAAGTCATATAATGAGGTGTGTGAAGACACAGAATGGAGGTGTGTGAAGACACATAATGGAGGTGTGTGAACTCAGAGTGGAGGTGTGTGAAGTCACAGAATGGAGGTGTGTGAAGTCATAGAATGGAAGTGTGTGAAGTCATAGTATGGAGGTATGTGAAGTCAGAATGGAGGTGTGTGAAGTCACAAATGGAGGTGTGTTAACTCAGAATGGAGGTGTGTGAAGTCACAGAATGGAGGTGTGTGAAGTCAAAATGTGATGTGTGAAGTCACAAATGAAGGTGTGTGAAGTCACAGAGTGGAGGTGTGTGAAATCAAAATGGAATTTTGTGAAATCAAAGAAAGGAGTTGTGTGAAGTCATAGAATGGATGTGTATGAAGTCATGGAATGGAGGTTTGTGAAGTCAAACATTGGAAGTGTGTGAAGTTACAGAATGGAGGTGTGTGAAGTCATAGAAGGGAGATGTGTGAAGGCATAGATTGGAGGTGTGTGAAGTCAGAATGGAGATGTGTGAAGTCAGAGAATGGAGGTGTGAAGTCATAGAATGGAGGTGTGTGAAGTCAGAATGCAGATGTGTGAAGTCATAGAATGGAGGTGTGTGAAGTCATACAATGGAGGTGTGTCTATTCACAGAATAGAAGTGTGTGAAGTCATAGAATGGAGGTGTGTGAAGTCATAGAATGGAGGTGTGTGAAATCATAGAATGGAGGTGTGTGAAATCACAGGATGGAGGTGTGTGAAGACACAGAATGGAGGTGTGTAAAGTCACAGAGTGGAGCTGTGTTAAGTCACAGAATGGAGGTGTGTGAAGTCAGAGAATGGAGGTGTGTGATGTCACAGGATGGAGATGTGTGAAGTCAGAATAGAAGTGTGCGAAGTCATAGAATGGAGGTATGTGAAGTCAGAATGGAAGTGTGTGAACTCATGGAATGGATGTGTGTGAAGTCAAAATGGAGGGGTATGAAGTCATAGAATGGTGGTTTTTGAAGTCACAGAATGGAGGTGTGTGAAGTCATAGAATGGATGTTTCTGAAGTAAGAATGAAGGTGTGAAGTCATTGAATGGAGGTGTGTGAAGTCAAAATTGAGGTGTGTGAACTCATAGAATGGAGGTATGTGAGCTCATAGAATGGAGGTGTGTGATGTCATGGAATGGAGGTGTGTGAAGTCAAAGAATGGAGGTATGTGAAGTCAAAATTGTGGTGTGTGAAGTAAAAATGAAGGTGTGTGAAGTCAAAGAATGGAGGTGTGTGAAGTCAAAATGGAGGTGTGTGAAGTCAAAGAATGGAGGTGTGTGAAGTCAAAGAATGGAGGTGTGTGAAGTCAAAATTGTGGTGTGTGAAGTCACAAATGGAGGTGTTTGAAGTCACAGAATGGTGGTGTGTGATGTCAAAATGGAGGTGTGTGAAGTCAAAGAATGGAGGTGTGTCAAGTCACAGAAGGGAGGTGTGAGAAGTCACAGAACGGAGATGTGTGAAGTCACAATGGAGGTGTGAGAGGTCATAGAATGGAGGTGTGTGAAGTCAAAGAATGGAGGTTTGTGACGTCAAACATTGGAAGTGTGTGAAATTACAGAATGGAGGTATGTGAAGTCATAGAATGTAGGTGTGTGAAGTCATAGAATGGAGGTGTGTCAAGTCACAGAAGGGAGGTGTGTGAAGTCACAGAACGGAGATGTGTGAAGTCACAATGGAGGTGTGTGAAGTCACAGAATGGAGGTTAGTGAAGTCAAAGAATGGAAGTGTGTGAAGTCATAGAATGGAGGTGTGTGAAATCACAGAATGGAGGTGTGAGAAATCACAGAATGGAGGTGTGTAAAGTGACAGAGTTGAGGTGTGTGAAGTCACAGAATGGAGGTGTTTGAAGTCATAGAATGGAGGTGTGTGAAGTCACAGAATGGAGGTGTATGAAGTCAGAATAGAGGTATGCGAAGTCGTAGAATGGAGATGTGTTAAGTCAGAATGGATCTGTGTGAATTCATAGAATGGAGGTGAGTGAAGTCAGATTGGAGGCGTGTGAACTCTTAGAATGGAGGTATGTGAAGTCACAATGGAGGTGTGTGAAGTCATAGAATTGTGGTTTTTGAAATCACCGAATGGATGTGTGTGGAGCCATAGAATGGAGGTGTGTGAAGTCAGATTGGAGGTGTGTGAAGTCAATGAATGGAGGTGTGTGAACTCAGAAAGGAGGTATGTGAAGTCATAGAATGGAGGTGTGTGAAGTCATAGAATGGAGGTGTGTGAAATCACAAAATGGAGTTGTGTGTAGTCACAGATTCGAGGTGTGTAAAGTCACAGAGTGGAGGTGTGTGAATTCTCAGAATGGAGGTGTGGGAAGTCACAGAATGGAGGTGTGTGAAGTCAAGGAATGGAGGTGTGTGAATTCATAGAATGGAGGTGTGTGAAATCACAGGATGGAGGTGTGTGAAGACACAGAATGGAGGTGTGTAAAGTCACAGAGTGGAGCTGTGTTAAGTCACAGAATGGAGGTGTGTGAAGTCAGAGAATGGAGGTGTGTGAAGTCACAGGATGGAGGTGTGTGAAGTCAGAATAGAGGTGTGCGAAGTCATAGAATGGAGGTGTGTGAAGTCAGAATGGAGGTGTGTGAACTCATGGAATGGATGTGTGTGAAGTCAAAATGGAGGGGTGTGAAGTCATAAAATGGTGGTTTTTGAAGTCACAGAATGGAGGTGTGTGAAGTCATAGAATGGATGTTTCTGAAGTAAGAATGAAGGTGTGAAGTCATTGAATGGAGGTGTGTGAAGTCAAAATTGAGGTGTGTGAACTCATAGAATGGAGGTATGTGAGCTCACAGAATGGAGGTGTGTGAAGTCATAGAATGGATGTTTCTGAAGTAAGAATGAAGGTGTGAAGTCATTGAATGGAGGTGTGTGAATTAAAAATGGAGGTGTGTGAAGTCAAAGAATGGAGGTGTGTGAAGTCAAAATGGAGGTGTGTGAAGTCAAAGAATGGAGGTGTGTGAAGTCAAAGAATGGAGGTGTGTGAAGTCAAAATTGTGGTGTGTGAAGTCACAAATGGAGGTGTGTGAAGTCACAGAATGGAGGTGTGTGATGTCAAAATGGAGGTGTGTGAAGTCAAAGAATGGAGGTGTGTCAAGTCACAGAAGGGAGGTGTGTGAAGTCAAAGAACGGAGATGTGTGAAGTCACAATGGAGGTGTGAGAGGTCATAGAATGGAGGTATGTGAAGTCAAAGAATGGAGGTTTGTGAAGTCAAACATTGGAAGTGTGTGAAATTACAGAATGGAGGTGTGTGAAGTCATAGAATGTAGGTGTGTGAAGTCATAGAATGGATGTGTGTCAAGTCACAGAAGGGAGGTGTGTGAAGTCACAGAACGGAGATGTGTGAAGTCACAATGGAGGTGTGTGAAGTCACAGAATGGAGGTTAGTGAACTCAAAGAATGGAAGTGTGTGAAGTCATAGAATGGAGGTGTGTGAAGTCACAGAATGGAGGTGTATGAAGTCAGAATAGAGGTATGCGAAGTCGTACAATGGAGATGTGTTAAGTCAGAATGGATCTGTGTGAATTCATAGAAAGGAGGTGTGTGAAGTCAGATTGGAGGTGTGTGAACTCTTAGAATGGAGGTATGTGAAGTCACAATGGAGGTGTGTGAAGTCATAGAATTGTGGTTTTTGAAATCACAGAATGGAGGTGTGTGGAGTCATAGAATGGAGGTGTGTGAAGTCAGATTGGAGGTGTGTGAAGTCAATGAATGGAGGTGTGTGAACACAGAAAGGAGGTATGTGAAGTCATAGAATGGAGGTGTGTGAAGTCATAGAATGGAGGTGTGTGAAATCACAAAATGGAGGTGTGTGTAGTCACAGAGTCGAGGTGTGTAAAGTCACAGAGTGGAGGTGTGTGAATTCTCAGAATGGAGGTGTGGGAAGTCACAGAATGGAGGTGTGTGAAGTCAAGGAATGGAGGTGTGTGAATTCATAGAATGGAGGTGTGTGAAGGCAAAGAATGGAGGTGTGTGAAGTCATAGAATGGAGGTGTGTGAAGTCATAGAATGGAGGTGTGTGAGGTCAGATTGGAGGTGTGTGAAGTCACAGAATGGAAGTGTGTCAACTCAGAAAGGAGGTGTGTGAAGTCATAGAATGGAGTTGTGTGAAGTCATAGAATGGAGGTGTGTGAAATCATAGAATGGAAGTGTCTGAAGTCACAGAAATGAGGTCTTTGAAGTCAAAATGGAAGTGTGTGAAGTCAGAATGGAGGTGTGTGAAGTCATAGAATGGAGGTGTGTGAAGTCACAGAATGGAGGTGTGTGAACTCATAGAATGGAGGAGTGTGAAGTCATAGAATGGAGGTGTGTGAAGTCACAGATGGAGTGGTGTGAAGTCATATAATGGAGGTGTGTGAAGTCACAGAAAGGAGGTGTGTGAACCCAGAATGTAGGTGTGTGAATTCACAGAAGGGAGGTATGTAAAGTCATAGAATGGATGTTTCTGAAGTAAGAATGAAGGTGTGTGAAGTCATAGAATGGAGGTGTGTGAAGTCAAAATGGAGGTGTGTGAAGTCAAACAATGTAGGTGTGTGAAGTCACAGAATGGAGGTGTGTGAAGTCACAGAATGGAAGTGTGTGAAGTCAAAATGGAGGTGTGTGAAGTCAAAGAATGGACGTGTGTGAAGTCAAAATTGTGGTGTGTGAAGTCACAAATGCAAGTGTGTGAAGTCACAGAATGGAGGTGTGTGAAGTCAAAATGGAGGTGTGTGAGGTCAAAGAATGGATGTGTGTGAAGTCATAGATTCGAGGTGTATGAAGTCATGGAATGGAGGTTTGTGAAGTCAAACATTGGAAGCGTGTGAAGTTACAGAATGGAGGTGTGTGAAGTCATAGAATGGAGGTGTCTGAAGTCAGATAATGGAGGTGTGTGAAGTCAGATTGCAGGTTTGTGAAGTCATAGAATGGAGGTTTGTGAAGTCATAGATTGGAAGTGTGTGAAATCATAGAATGGAGGATGTGAAGACATAGATTGAAGGTGTGTGGAATTCATAGTATGGAGGTGTGTGAAGTCACAGAAAGGAGGGGTTTGAATTCACAGAATGGAGTTGTATGGAGTCACAATGCAGGTGTGTGAAGTCATAGAATGGAGGTGTGTGAAATCAAAGAATGGAGGTTTGTGAAGTCATAGAATGGATTGTGTGTGCAATCACAGAATGGAGGTGTGTGAAGTCACAGAATGGAGGTGTGTAAAGTCAAAGAGTGGAGGTGTGTGAAGTCACAGAATGGAGGTGTGTGAAGTCATAGAATGGAGGTGTGTGAAGTCACAGAATGCAGTTGTGTGAAGTCAGAATGGAGGTGTGTGAACTCATAGAATGGAGGTGTATGAAGTCACAATGGAGGTGTGTGAAGTCACAGAATGGATGTGTGTGAACTCAGAAAGGAGGTGTGTGAAGTCATGTAATGGAGGTCTGTGAAGTCATAGAATGGAGGTGTGTGAAATCATAGAATGGAGGTGTGTGAAGTCACAGAATTGAGGTGTGTGAAGTCAGAATGGAGGTGTGTGAAGTCAGATTGGAGGTGTGTGAAGTCATAGAATGGAGGTGTGTGAAGTCACAGAATGGAGGTGTGTGATGTCATAGAATGGAGGTGTGTGAAGTCACAATGTAGGTTTCTGAAGTCAAAGAATGGAGGTGTGTGAAGTCATAGAATGGAGGTGTGTGAAGACATAGAATGGGGGTGTGTGAAGTCACAGAATGGAGGTGTGTGAAGTCACACTATGGAGGGGTGTGGACTCAGATTTGAGGTGTGTGAGGTCACAGAATATAGGTGTGTGAAGTCATATAACGAGGTGTGTGAAGTCACAGAATGGAGGTGTGTTAAGACACAGAATGGAAGTGTGTGAATTCAGAGTGGAGGTGTGTGAAGTCACAGAATGGACGTGTGTGAAGTCATAGAATGGAAGTGTGTGAAGTCATAGAATGGAGGTGTGTGAAGTCACAATGCAGGTGTGTGAAGTCACAAATGGAGGTGTGTTAACTCATAATGGAGGTGTGTGAGTCACAGAATGGAGGTGTGTGAAGTCAAAATTGTGATGTGTGAAGTCACAAATGGAGGTGTGTGAAGTCACAGAGTGGAGGTGTGTGAAATCAAAATGGAATTTTGTGAAGTCAAAGAAAGGAGTTGTGTGAAGTCATAGAATGTATGTGTATGAAGTCATGGAATGGAGGTTTGTGAAGTCAAACATTGGAAGTGTGTGAAGTTACAGAATGGAGGTGTGTGAAGTCAGAGAAGGGAGTTGTGTGAAGTCATATATTGGAGGCGTGTGAAGTCAGAATGGAGATGTGTGAAGTCAGAGAAGGGAGGTGAGCAAAGTCATAGAATGGAGGTGTGTGAAGTCAGAATGCAGATGTGTGAAGTCATAGAATGGAGGTGTGTGAAGTCATAGAATGGAGGTGTGTCTAGTCACAGAATGGAAGTCTGTGAAGTCATAGAATGGAGGTGTGTGAAGTCATAAAATGGAGGTGTTTGAAGTCATAGAACGGAGGTATGTGAAGTCATAGAATGGAGGTGTGTGAAATCACAGGACGGAGGTGTGTGAAGACACAGAATGGAGGTGTGTAAAGTCACAGAGTGGAGGTGTGTGAAGTCACACAATGGAGGTGTGTGAAGTCAGAGAATGGAGGTGTGTAAAGTCACAGGATGGAGGTGTGTGAAGTCACAATGGAGATGTGTGAAGCCATAGAATGGTGGTTTATGAAGTCACCGAATGGAGGTGTGTGAAGTCATAGAATGGAGGTGTGTGAAGTCAGATTGGAGGTATGTGAAGTCACAGAATGGAGGTGTGTCAACTCAGAAATGAGGTATGTGAATTCATAGAATGGAGGTGTGTGAAGTCACAGAATTGAGGTGTGTGAAGTCAGAATTGAGATGTGTTAATTCAGAATGGAGGTGTGTGAAGTCAGAGAATGGAGGTGTGTGAAGTCACAATGCAGCTGTGTGAAGTCATAGAATGGAGGTGTGTGAAGTCATAGAATGGAGGTGTGTGAAGTCACAAAATGGAGGTGTGTGAAGTCATATCTTGGAGGTGTGTGAAGTCACAGAATGGAGGTGTGTGTGAAGTCACAATGTAGGTGTGTGAAGTCAGAATGTAGGTGTGTGAAGTCAGAGAATTGAGGTGTGCAAAGACACAAAATGGAGGTGTGTGAAGTCATATATTGGAGGTGTGTGAAGTCACAGAATGGAGGTGTGTGAACTCAGAATGGAGGTGTGTGGAGTCACAGAATGGAGTTGTGTGAAATCATAGAATGGAGATGTGTGAAGTCACAGAATGGAGGTGTGTGAAATCGTAGAATGGAGGTGTGTGAAGTCAGAGAATCAAGGTGTGTGATGTCACAGAATGGAGGTGTGTGAACTCACAATGGAGGTGAGTGAAGTCACAGAATGGAGGTGTGTGAAGTCATAGAATGGAAGTGTGTGAAGTCATAGAATGTAGGTTTGTGATGTCAGAATGGAGGTGTGTGAAGTCACAGAATGGAGGTGTGTGATGTCATAAATGTTGGTGTGTGAAGTCATAGAATGGAGATGTGAAGTCATAGAATGGAGGTGTGAAGTCATAGAATGGAGGTGTGTGAAGTCACAGAAGGCAAGTGTGTGAAGTCACAGAATAGAGTTGTGTGAAGTCACAATGAAAGTGTGTGAATTCATAGAATGGAGATGTGTGAAGTCATAGAATGGAGGTGTGTGAAGTCATAGAATGGAAGTGTGTGAAGTCATAGAATGGAGGTGTGTGAAGTCAGAATGGAGGTGTGTGAAGTCACAAATGGAGGTGTGTTAACTCAGAATGGAGGTGTGTGAAGTCACAGAATGGAGGTGTGTGAAGTCAAAATGTGATGTGTGAAGTCACAAATGAAGGTGTGTGAAGTCACAGAGTGGAGGTGTGTGAAATCAAAATGGAATTTTGTGAAGTCAAAGAAAGGAGTTGTGTGAAGTCATAGAATGGATGTGTATGAAGTCATGGAATGGAGGTTTGTGAAGTCAAACATTGGAAGTGTGTGAAGTTACAGAATGGAGGTGTGTGAAGTCATAGAAGGGAGATGTGTGAAGGCATAGATTGGAGGTGTGTGAAGTCAGAATGGAGATGTGTGAAGTAAGAGAATGGAGGTGTGAAGTCATAGAATGGAGGTGTGTGAAGTCAGAATGCAGATGTGTGAAGTCATAGAATGGAGGTGTGTGAAGTCATACAATGGAGGTGTGTCTATTCACAGAATAGAAGTGTGTGAAGTCATAGAATGGAGGTGTGTGAAGTCATAGAATGGAGGTGTGTGAAATCATAGAATGGAGGTGTGTGAAATCACAGGATGGAGGTGTGTGAAGACACAGAATGGAGGTGTGTAAAGTCACAGAGTGGAGCTGTGTTAAGTCACAGAATTGAGGTGTGTGAAGTCAGAGAATGGAGGTGTGTGAAGTCACAGGATGGAGGTGTGTGAAGTCAGAATAGAGGTGTGCGAAGTCATAGAATGGAGGTATGTGAAGTCAGAATAGAAGTGTGTGAACTCATGGAATGGATGTGTGTGAAGTCAAAATGGAGGGGTATGAAGTCATAGAATGGTGGTTTTTGAAGTCACAGAATGGAGGTGTGTGAAGTCATAGAATGGATGTTTCTGAAGTAAGAATGAAGGTGTGAAGTCATTGAATGGAGGTGTGTGAAGTCAAAATTGAGGTGTGTGAACTCATAGAATGGAGGTATGTGAGCTCATAGAATGGAGGTGTGTGATGTCATGGAATGGAGGTGTGTGAAGTCAAAGAATGGAGGTATGTGAAGTCAAAATTGTGGTGTGTGAAGTAAAAATGAAGGTGTGTGAAGTCAAAGAATGGAGGTGTGTGAAGTGAAAATGGAGGTGTGTGAAGTCAAAGAATGGAGGTGTGTGAAGTCAAAGAATGGAGGTGTGTGAAGTCAAAATTGTGGTGTGTGAAGTCACAAATGGAGGTGTGTGAAGTCACAGAATGGAGGTGTGTGATGTCAAAATGGAGGTGTGTGAAGTCAAAGAATGGAGGTGTGTCAAGTCACAGAAGGGAGGTGTGTGAAGTCACAGAACGGAGATGTGTGAAGTCACAATGGAGGTGTGAGAGGTCATAGAATGGAGGTGTGTGAAGTCAAAGAATGGAGGTTTGTGAAGTCAAACATTGGAAGTGTGTGAAATTACAGAATGGAGGTGTGTGAAGTCATAGAATGTAGGTGTGTGAAGTCATAGAATGGAGGTGTGTCAAGTCACAGAAGGGAGGTGTGTGAAGTCACAGAACGGAGATGTGTGAAGTCACAATGGAGGTGTGTGAAGTCACAGAATGGAGGTTAGTGAAGTCAAAGAATGGAAGTGTGTGAAGTCATAGAATGGAGGTGTGTGAAATCACAGAATGGAGGTGTGAGAAGTCACAGAATGGAGGTGTGTAAAGTGACAGAGTTGAGGTGTGTGAAGTCACAGAATGGAGGTGTTTGAAGTCATAGAATGGAGGTGTGTGAAGTCACAGAATGGAGGTGTATGAAGTCAGAATAGAGGTATGCGAAGTCGTAGAATGGAGATGTGTTAAGTCAGAATGGATCTGTGTGAATTCATAGAATGGAGGTGTGTGAAGTCAGATTGGAGGCGTGTGAACTCTTAGAATGGAGGTATGTGAAGTCACAATGGAGGTGTGTGAAGTCATAGAATTGTGGTTTTTGAAATCACAGAATGGATGTGTGTGGAGTCATAGAATGGAGGTGTGTGAAGTCAGATTGGAGGTGTGTGAAGTCAATGAATGGAGGTGTGTGAACTCAGAAAAGAGGTATGTGAAGTCATAGAATGGAGGTGTGTGAAGTCATAGAATGGAGGTGTGTGAAATCACAAAATGGAGTTGTGTGTAGTCACAGATTCGAGGTGTGTAAAGTCACAGAGTGGAGGTGTGTGAATTCTCAGAATGGAGGTGTGGGAAGTCACAGAAGGCAAGTGTGTGAAGTCACAGAATAGAGTTGTGTGAAGTCACAATGAAAGTGTGTGAATTCATAGAATGGAGATGTGTGAAGTCATAGAATGGAGGTGTGTGAAGTCATAGAATGGAGGCGTGTGAAATCACAAAATGGAGGTGTGTGTAGTCACAGAGTGGAGGTGTGTTTAGTCACAGAGTGGAGGTGTGTGAATTCTCAGAATGGAGGTGTGGGAAGTCACAGAAAGGAGGTGTGATAAGTCAAAGAATGGAGGTGTGTGAAATCATAGAATGGAGGTGTGTGAAGTCAAAGAATGGAGGTGTGTGAAGTCATAGAATGGAGGTGTGTGAAGTCATAGAATGGAGGTGGGTGAGGTCAGATTGGAGGTGTGTGAAGTCACAGAATGGAAGTGTGTCACCTCAGAAAGGAGGTGTGTGAAGTCAGAGAATGGAGGTGTGTGAAGTCATAGAATGGAGGTGTGTGATATCATAGAATGGAGGTGTGTGAAGTCACAGAAATGAGGTCTTTGAAGTCAAAATGGAAGTGTGTGAAGTCAGAATCGAGGTGTGTGAAGTCATAGAATGGAAGTGTGTGAAGTCACAGAATGGAGGTGTGTGAACTCATAGAATGGAGGTGTGTGAAGTCATAGAATGGAGGTGTGTGAAATCATAGAATGGAGGTGTGTGAAATCACAGGATGGAGGTGTGTGAAGACACAGAATTGAGGTGTGTAAAGTCACAGAGTGGAGGTGTGTGAAGTCACAGAATGGAGGTGTGTGAAGTCAGAGAATGGAGGTGTGTGAAGTCATAGAATGGAGGTGTGTGAAATCACAGAAAGGAAATGGGTGTAGTCACAGAGTGGAGGTGTGTAAAGTCCCAGAATGGAGTTGTGTGAAGTCTCAGAATGGAGGAGTGTGAAGTCATAGAATGGAGGTGTTTGAAGTCATAGAATGTTGGTTTTTGAACTCAGAGAATGGAGGTGTGTGAAGTCACAGAATGGAGGTGTGTGAGGTCAGATTGGAGGTGTTTGAAGTCACAGAATGGAAGTGTGTCAACTCAGAAAGGAGTTGTGTGAAGTCATAGAATGGAGGTGTGTGAAGTCATAGAATGGAGGTGTGTGAAATCATAGAATGGAGGTGTGTGAAGTCACAGAAATGAGGTGTTTGAAGTCAAAATGGAAGTATGTGAAGTCAGAATGGAGGTGTGTGAAGTCATAGAATGGAGGTGTGTGAAGTCATAGAATGGAGGTGTGTGAAGTCACAGAAAGGAGGTGTGTGAACTCATAGAATGGAGGAGTGTGAAGTCATAGAATGGAGGTGTGTGAAGTCACAGATGGAGGTGTGTGAAGTCATAGAATGGAGGTGTGTGAAGTCCCAGAATGGAGGTGTGTGAAGTCACAGAATGGAGGTGTGTGAACCCAGAATGGAGATGTGTGAATTCACAGAAGGGAGGTTTGTGAAGTCACAGAATTGAGGTGTGTGAAGTCAGAATGGAGGTGTGTGAAGTCACAGAATGGAGGTGTGTGAAATCATAGAATGGAGATGTGTGTAGTCACAGAGTGTAGGTGTGTAAAGTCACAGAGTGGAGGTGTGTGAAGTCTCAAAATGGAGGTGTGTGAAGTCATAGAATGGAGGTGTTTGAAGTCATAGAATATTGGTTTTTGAAGTCAGAGAATGGAGGTGTGTGAAGTCATAGAATGGAGGTGTGTGAGGTCAGATTGGAGGTGTTTGAAGTCAAAATGGAAGTGTGTGAATTCAGAATGGAGGTGTGTGAAGTCATAGAATGGTGGTGTGTGAAGTCATAGAATGGAGCTGTGTGAAGTCACAGAATGGAGGTGTGTGAACTCATAGAATGGAGGAGTGTGAAGTCATAGAATGGACGTGTGTGAAGTCACAGATCGAGGTATGTGAAGTCATAGAATGGAGGTGCGTGAAGTCTCAGAATGGAGGTGTGTGAAGTCACAGAATGTAGGTGTGTGAACCCAGAATGGATTTGTGTGAATTCACAGAAGGGAGGTTTGTGAAGTCATAGAATGGATTGTGTGTGAAATCACAGGATGGCGGTGTGTGAAGTCACAGAATGGGGTGTGTAAAGTCACAGAGTGGAGGTGTGTGAAGTCACAGAATGGAGGTGTGTGAAGTTATAGAATGGAGGTGTGTGAAGTCACAGAATGCAGGTGTGTGAAGTCAGAACAGGTGTGCGAAGTCATAGAATGGAGGAGTGTGAATGAGAATGGAGCTGTGTGAAGTCATAGAATGGAAGTGTGTGAAGTCAGAATGGAGGTGTGTGAACTCATGGAATGGAGGTGTATGAAGTCACAATGGAGGTGTGTGAAGTCAAAGAATGGAGGTGTGTGAACTCAGAAAGGAGGTGTGTAAAGTCATAGAATGGAGGTCTGTGAAGTCACAGAATGGAGGTGTGTGAAATCATAGAATGGAGGTGTGTGAAGTCACAGAATTGAGGTGTGTGAAGTCAGAATGGAGGTGTGTGAAGTCAGAATGGAGGTGTGTGAAGTCAGATAATGGAGGTGTGTGAAGTCACAATGCAGGTGTGTGAACTCATAGAATGGAGGTGTGTGAAGTAACAATGTAGGTTTCTGAAGTCATAGAATGGAGGTGTGTGAAGTCATAGAATGGAGGTGTGTGAAGTCACAGAATGGAGGTGTGTGATGTCATAGAATTGAGGTGTGTGAAGACACAGAATGGAGGTGTGTGAAGGCATAGAATGGAGGTGTGTGAAGTCATAGAATGGAGGTGTGTGAAGTCACAGAATAGAGGTGTGTGAAGTCACAGTATGGAGGTGTGTGAACTCATATTTGAGGTGTGTGAAGTCACAGAATGGAGGTGTGTGAAGTCATAGAAGTAGGTGTGTGAAGTCACAGAATGGAGGTGTGTGAAGACACAGAATGGAGGTGTGTGAACTCAGTGAGGAGGTGTGTGAAGTCACAGAATGGAGGTGTGTGAAGTCATAGAATGGAAGTGTGTGAAGTCATAGAATGGAAGTGTGTGAAGTCATAGAATGGAGGTGTGTGAAGTCAGAATAGAGGTGTGTGAAGTCACAGAATGGAGGTGTGTGAACCCAGAATGGAGGTGTGTGAAGTCACAGAATGGAGGTTTGTGAAGTCATAGAATGGAGGTGTGTGAAGTCATAGAATGGATGTTGCTGAAGTAAGAATGAAGGTGTGTGAAGTCATAGAATGGAGGTGTGTGAAGTCATAGAATGGATGTTGCTGAAGTAAGAATGAAGGTGTGTGAACTCATAGAAAGAGGTGTGTGAACTCATAGAATGGATGTGGGTGAATTCATGGAACAGAGGTGTGTGAAGTCAAAAAATGGAGGTGTATGATGTCAAACAATGGAAGTGTGTGAAGTCATAGAATGGAGGTGTGTGAAGTCTTAGAATGGAGGTTTGTGAAGTCATAGAATGGAGGTGTGTGATGTCACAGAAGGGAGGTGTGTGAAGTCACAGAATGGAGGTGTATAAAGTCACAGAATGGAGGTGTGTGAAGGCACAGAATGGAGGGGTGTGAAGTCAAAGAATGGAGGTATGTGAAGTCACAGAATGGAGGGGTGTGAAGTCAAAGAATGGAGGTATGTGAAGTCACAGAATGGAGGGGTGTGAAGTCAAAAGAGAGGTGTACGAAGTCATACAATGGAGGTGTGTGAAGTCAAAATGGAGCTGTGTGAACTCATAGAATGGAGGTGTGTGAACTCACAATGGAGATGTGTGAAGTCATAGAATGGTGGTTTTTGAAGTCACAGAATGGAGGTGTGTGAAGTCATAGAATGGAGGTGTGTGAAGTCAGATTGGAGGTATGTGAAGTCACAGAATGGAGGTGTGTCAACTCAGAAATGAGGTATGTGAATTCATAGAATGGAGGTGTGTGAAGTCACAGAATTGAGGTGTGTGAATTCAGAATGGAGATGTGTGAATACAGAATGAAGGTGTGTGAAGTCAGAGAATGGAGGTGTGTGAAGTCACAATGCAGGTGTGTGAAGTCATATAATGGAGGTGTGTGAAGTCACAAAATGGAGGTGTGTGAAGTCATATATTGGAGGTGTGTGAAGTCACAGAATGGAGGTGTGTGAAGTTATAGAATGGAGGTGTGTGAAGTCACAGAATGCAGGTGTGTGAAGTCAGAACAGGTGTGCGAAGTCATAGAATGGAGGAGTGTGAATGAGAATGGAGCTGTGTGAAGTCATAGAATGGAAGTGTGTGAAGTCAGAATGGAGGTGTGTGAACTCATGGAATGGAGGTGTATGAAGTCACAATGGAGGTGTGTGAAGTCAAAGAATGGAGGTGTGTGAACTCAGAAAGGAGGTGTGTAAAGTCATAGAATGGAGGTCTGTGAAGTCACAGAATGGAGGTGTGTGAAATCATAGAATGGAGGTGTGTGAAGTCACAGAATTGAGGTGTGTGAAGTCAGAATGGAGGTGTGTGAAGTCAGAATGGAGGTGTGTGAAGTCAGATAATGGAGGTGTGTGAAGTCACAATGCAGGTGTGTGAACTCATAGAATGGAGGTGTGTGAAGTAACAATGTAGGTTTCTGAAGTCATAGAATGGAGGTGTGTGAAGTCATAGAATGGAGGTGTGTGAAGTCACAGAATGGAGGTGTGTGATGTCATAGAATTGAGGTGTGTGAAGACACAGAATGGAGGTGTGTGAAGGCATAGAATGGAGGTGTGTGAAGTCATAGAATGGAGGTGTGTGAAGTCACAGAATAGAGGTGTGTGAAGTCACAGTATGGAGGTGTGTGAACTCATATTTGAGGTGTGTGAAGTCACAGAATGGAGGTGTGTGAAGTCATAGAAGTAGGTGTGTGAAGTCACAGAATGGAGGTGTGTGAAGACACAGAATGGAGGTGTGTGAACTCAGTGAGGAGGTGTGTGAAGTCACAGAATGGAGGTGTGTGAAGTCATAGAATGGAAGTGTGTGAAGTCATAGAATGGAAGTGTGTGAAGTCATAGAATGGAGGTGTGTGAAGTCAGAATAGAGGTGTGTGAAGTCACAGAATGGAGGTGTGTGAACCCAGAATGGAGGTGTGTGAAGTCACAGAATGGAGGTTTGTGAAGTCATAGAATGGAGGTGTGTGAAGTCATAGAATGGATGTTGCTGAAGTAAGAATGAAGGTGTGTGAAGTCATAGAATGGAGGTGTGTGAAGTCATAGAATGGATGTTGCTGAAGTAAGAATGAAGGTGTGTGAACTCATAGAAAGAGGTGTGTGAACTCATAGAATGGATGTGGGTGAATTCATGGAACAGAGGTGTGTGAAGTCAAAAAATGGAGGTGTATGATGTCAAACAATGGAAGTGTGTGAAGTCATAGAATGGAGGTGTGTGAAGTCTTAGAATGGAGGTTTGTGAAGTCATAGAATGGAGGTGTGTGATGTCACAGAAGGGAGGTGTGTGAAGTCACAGAATGGAGGTGTATAAAGTCACAGAATGGAGGTGTGTGAAGGCACAGAATGGAGGGGTGTGAAGTCAAAGAATGGAGGTATGTGAAGTCACAGAATGGAGGGGTGTGAAGTCAAAGAATGGAGGTATGTGAAGTCACAGAATGGAGGGGTGTGAAGTCAAAAGAGAGGTGTACGAAGTCATACAATGGAGGTGTGTGAAGTCAAAATGGAGCTGTGTGAACTCATAGAATGGAGGTGTGTGAACTCACAATGGAGATGTGTGAAGTCATAGAATGGTGGTTTTTGAAGTCACAGAATGGAGGTGTGTGAAGTCATAGAATGGAGGTGTGTGAAGTCAGATTGGAGGTATGTGAAGTCACAGAATGGAGGTGTGTCAACTCAGAAATGAGGTATGTGAATTCATAGAATGGAGGTGTGTGAAGTCACAGAATTGAGGTGTGTGAATTCAGAATGGAGATGTGTGAATACAGAATGAAGGTGTGTGAAGTCAGAGAATGGAGGTGTGTGAAGTCACAATGCAGGTGTGTGAAGTCATATAATGGAGGTGTGTGAAGTCACAAAATGGAGGTGTGTGAAGTCATATATTGGAGGTGTGTGAAGTCACAGAATGGAGGTGTGTGTGAAGTCACAATGTAGGTTTGTGAAGTCATAGAATGGAGGTGTGTGAAGTCATAGAATGGAGGTGTGCAAAGTCACAAAATGGAGGTGTGTGAAGTCATATATGGAGGTATGTGAAGTCACAGAATGGAGGTGTCTGAACTCAGAATGGAGGTGTGTGAAGTCACAGAATGGAGGTGTGTGAAGTCAAAATGGAGGTGTGTGAAGTCAAAGAATGGTCGTGTGTGAAATCAAAATTGTGGTGTGTGAAGTCACAAATGCAGGTGTGTGAAGTCATAGAATGGAGGTGTGTGAAGTCAAAATGGAGGTGTGTGAGGTCAAAGAATGGATGTGTGTGAAGTCATAGAATGGAGGTGTATGAAGTCATGGAATGGACGTTTGTGAAGTCAAACATTGGACGCGTGTGAAGTTACAGAATGGAGGTGTGTGAAGTCATAGAATGGAGGTGTGTAAAGTCAGATAATGGAGGTGTGTGAATTCAAATTGCAGGTTTGTGAAGTCATAGAATGGAGGTTTGTGAAGTCATAGATTGGAAGTGTGTGAAGTCATAGAATGGAGGTTGTGAAGTCATAGATTGAAGGTGTGTGTAAATCATAGTATGGAGGTGTGTGAAGTCACAGAAAGGAGGTGTGTGAATTCACAGAATGGAGTTGTATGAAGTCACAATGCAGGTGTGTGAAGTCATAGAATGGAGGTGTGTGAAATCAAAGAATGGAGGTTTGTGAAGTCGTAGAATGCATTGTGTGTGAAATCACAGAATGGAGGTGTGTGAAGTCACAGAATGGAGGTGTGTAAAGTCACAGAGTGGAGGTGTGTGAAGTCACAGAATGGAGGTGTGTGAAGTCATAGAATGGAGGTGTGTGAAGTCACAGAATGCAGTTCAGTGAAGTCAGAATGGAGGTTTGTGAAGTCAGAATGGAGGTGTGTGAAGTCAGAGAATGGAGGTGTGTGAAGTCACAATGCAGGTGTGTGAACTCATAGAATGGAGGTGTGTGAAGTCGCACTGTAGGTTTCTGAAGTCATAGAATGGAGGTGTGGGAAGTCATAGAATGGAGGTGTGTGAAGTCACAGAATGGAGGTGTGTGATGTTATAGAATGGAGGTGTGTGAAGTCACAGAATGGAGGTGTGTAAAGGCATAGAATGGAGGTGTGTGAAGTCATAGAATGGAGGTGTGTGAAGTCATAGAATGGGTGTGTGTGAAGTCACAGAATGGAGGTGTGTGAAGTCACACTATGGAGGGGTGTGAACTCAGATTTGAGGTGTGTGAGGTCACAGAATGGAGGTTTGTGAAGTCATATAACGAGTTGTGTGAAGTCACAGAATGGAGGTGTGTGAAGACACAGAATGGAGGTGTGTGAACTCAGAGTGGAGGTGTGTGAAGTCACAGAATGGAGGTTTGTGAAGTCATATAACGAGGTGTGTGAAGTCACAGAATGGAGGTGTGTGAAGACACAGAATGGAGGTGTGTGAAGTCAAAATTGTGATGTGTGAAGTCACAAATGGAGGTGTGTGAAGTCACAGAGTGGAGGTGTGTGAAATCAAAATGGAATTTTGTGAAGTCAAAGAAAGGAGTTGTGTGAAGTCATAGAATGGATGTGTATGAAGTCATGGAATGGAGGTTTGTGAAGTCAAACATTGGAAGTGTGTGAAGTTACAGAATGGAAGTGTGTGAAGTCATAGAAGGGAGATGTGTGAAGGCATAGATTAGAGGTGTGTGAAGTCAGAATGGAGATGTGTGAAGTCAGAGATGGAGGTGTGAAGTCATAGAATGGAGGTGTGTGAAGTCAGAATGCAGATGTGTGAAGTCATAGAATGGAGGTGGGTGAAGTCATACAATGGAGGTTTGTCTAGTCACAGAATAGAAGTGTGTGAAGTCATAGAATGGAGGTGTGTGAAGTCAGAATGCAGATGTGTGAAGTCATAGAATGGAGGTGGGTGAAGTCATACAATGGAGGTTTGTCTAGTCACAGAATAGAGGTGTGTGAAGTCATAGAATGGAGGTGTGTGAAGTCATACAATGGAGGTGTGTCTAGTCACAGAATAGAAGTGTGTGAAGTCAAAGAATGGAGGTGTGGGAAATCATAGAATTGAGGTGTGCGAAGTCAGAATGGAGGTGTGTGAATTCAGAAAGGAGGTGTGTGAAGTCATAGAATGGAGGTGTGTGAAGTCACAATGCAGGTGTGTGAACTGATAGAACGTAGGTGTGTGAAGTCACAATGTAGGTGTGTGAAGTTATAGAATGGAGGTGTGTGAAGTCATAGAATGGAGGTGTGTGAAGTCACAAAATGGAGGTGTGTGAAGTCAAAATGGATGTGTGTGAAGTCAAAGAATGAACGTGTGTGAAATAAAAATTGTGGTGTGTGAAGTCACCAATGCAAGTGTGTGAAGTCACAGAATGGAGGTGTGTGAAGTCAAAATGGAGGTGTGTGAGGTCAAAGAATGGATGTGTGTGAAGTCATAGAATGGTGGTGTATGAAGTCATGGAATGGAGGTTTGTGACGTCAAATATTGGAAGCGTGTGAAGTTACAGAATGGAGGTGTGTGAAGTCATAAAATGGAGGTGTGTGAAGTCAGAGAATGCAGGTGTGTAAAGTGAGATTGCAGGTGTGTGAAGTCATAGAATGGAGGTTTGTGAAGTCATAGATTGGAAGTCTGTGAAGTCATAGAATGGAGGTTGTGAAGACATAGATTGAAGGTGTGTGGAATTCATAGTATGGAGGTGTGTGAAGTCACAGAAAGGAGGTGTGTGAATTCACAGAATGGAGTTGTATGAAGTCACAATTGAGGTGTGTGAAGTCATAGAATGAAGGTGTGTGAAATCAAAGAATGGAGATTTGTGAAGTCATAGAATGCATTGTGTGTGAAATCACAGAATGGAGGTGTGTGAAGTCACAGAATGGAGGTGTGTAAAGTCACAGAGAGGAGGGGTGTGAAGTCACAGAATGGAGGTGTGTGAAGGCATAGAATGGAGGTGTGTGAAGTCACAGAATGCAGTTTTGTGAAGTCAGAATAGAGGTGTGCGAAGTCATAGAATGGAGGTTTGTAAAGTGACAGAGTTGAGGTGTGTGAAGTCACAGAATGGAGGTGTTTGAAGTCATGGAATGGAGGTGTGTGAAGTCATAAAATGGAGGTGTGTCAAGTCACAGAAGGGAGGTGTGTGAAGTCACAGAACGGCGATGTGTGAAGTCACAATGGAGGTGTGTGAACTCATAGAATGGAGGTGTGTTAAGTCAAAGAACGGAGGTTTGTGAAGTCATAGAATAGAGGTGTGTGAAATCACAGAATGGAGGTGTGAGAAGTCACAGAATGGAGGTGTGCAAAGTGACAGAGTTGAGGTGTGTGAAGTCACAGAATGGAGGTGTTTGAAGTCATAGAATGGAGGTGTGTGAAGTCACAGAATGGAGGTGTATGAAGTCAGAATAGAGGTATGCGAAGTCGTGGAATGGAGATGTGTTAAGTCAGAATGGAGCTGTGGGAATTCATACAATGGAGGTGTGTGAAGTCAGATTGGAGGTGTGTGAACTCTTAGAATGGAGGTATGTGAAGTCACAATGGAGGTATGTGAACTCATAGAATTGTGGTTTTTGAAATCACAGAATGGAGGTGTGTGGAGACATATAATGGAGGTGTGTGGAGTCAGATTGGAGGTGTGTGAAGTCAATGAATGGAGGTGTGTGAACTCAGAAAGGAGGTATGTGAAGTCATAGAATGGAGGTGTGTGAAGTCAAAGAATGGAGGTGTGGGAAATCAGAGAATTGAGGTGTGTGAAGTCAGCATTGAGGTGTGTGAAGTCAGAATGGAGGTGTGTGAATTCAGAATGGAGGTGTGTGAAGTCATAGAATGGAGGTGTGTGAAGTCACAATGCAGGTATGTGAACTGATAGAACGTAGGTGTTTGAAGTCACAATATAGGTGTGTGAAGTCATAGAATGGAGGTGTGTGAAGACATAGAATGGAGGTGTGTGAAGTCAAAGAATGGACGTGTGTGAAGTCACAATTGTGGTGTGTGAAGTCACAAATGCAGGTGTGTGAAGTCACAGAATGGAGGTGTGTGAAGTCAAAATGGAGGTGTGTGAGGTCAAAGAATGGATGTGTGTGAAGTCATAGAATGGAGGTGTATGAAGTCATTGAATGGAGGTTTGTGACGTCAAACATTGGAAGCGTGTGAAATTACAGAATGGAGGTGTGTGAAATCATAGAATGGAGGTGTGTGAAGTCATAAAATGGAGGTGTGTCAAGTCACAGAAGGGAGGTGTGTGAAGTCACAAAACGGCGATGTGTGAAGTCACAATGGAGGTGTGTGAAGTCATAGAATGGAGGTGTGTGAAGTCACAGAATGGAGGTGTGTGAACTCATAGAATGGAGGAGTGTGAAGTCATAGAATGGAGGTGTGTAAAGTCACAGAAAGGAGGTGTGTGAACACAGAATGGAGGTGTGTGAATTCACAGAAGGGAGGTTTGTGAAGTCATAGAATGGATGTTTCTGAAGTAAGAATGAAGGTGTGTGAAGTCATACAATGGAGGTGTGTGAAGTCAAAATGGAGGGGTGTGAAGTCAAAGAATGGTCGTGTGTGAAATCAAAATTGTGGTGTGTGAAGTCACAAATGCAGGTGTGTAAAGTCACAGAATGGAGGTGTGTGAAGTCAAAATGGAGGTGTGTGAGGTCAAAGAATGGATGTGTGCGAAGTCATAGAATGGAGGTGTATGAAGTCATGGAATGGACGTTTGTGAAGTCAAACATTGGAAACGTGTGAAGTTACAGAATGGAGGTGTGTGAAGTCATAGAATGGAGGTGTGTGAAGTCAGATAATGGAGGTGTGTGAATTCAAATTGCAGGTTTGTGAAGTCAAAGAATGGAGGTTTGTGAAGTCATAGATTGGAAGTGTGTGAAGTCATAGAATGGAGGTTGTGAAGTCATAGATTGAAGGTGTGTGTAAATCATAGTATGGAGGTGTGTGAAGTCACAGAAAGGAGGTGTGTGAATTCACAGAATGGAGTTGTATGAAGTCACAATGCAGGTGTGTGAAGTCATAGAATGGAGGTGTGTGAAATCAAAGAATGGAGGTTTGTGAAGTCGTAGAATGCATTGTGTGTGAAATCACAGAATGGAGGTGTGTGAAGTCACAGAATGGAGGTGTGTAAAGTCACAGAGTGGAGGTGTGTGAAGTCACAGAATGGAGGTGTGTGAAGTCATAGAATGCAGGTGTGTGAAGTCACAGAATGCAGTTCAGTGAAGTCAGAATAGAGGTGTGCGAAGTCATAGAATGGAGGTGTGTGAAATCATAGAATGGAGGTGTGTGAAGTCACAGAATTGAGGTGTGTGAAGTCAGAATGGAGGTTTGTGAAGTCAGAATGGAGGTGTGTGAAGTCAGAGAATGGAGGTGTGTGAAGTCACAATGCAGGTGTGTGAACTCATAGAATGGAGGTGTGTGAAGTCGCAATATAGGTTTCTGAAGTCATAGAATGGAGGTGTGTGAAGTCATAGAATGGAAGTGTGTGAAGTCACAGAATGGAGGTGTGTGATGTTATAGAATGGAGGTGTGTGAAGTCACAGAATGGAGGTGTGTAAAGGCATAGAATGGAGGTGTGTGAAGTCATAGAATGGAGGTGTGTGAAGTCATAGAATGGGAGTGTGTGAAGTCACAGAATGGAGGTGTGTGAAGTCACACTATGGAGGGGTGTGAACTCAGATTTGAGGTGTGTGAGGTCACAGAATGGAGGTTTGTGAAGTCATATAACGAGGTGTGTGAAGTCACAGAATGGAGGTGTGTGAAGACACAGAATGGAGGTGTGTGAACTCAGAGTGGAGGTGTGTGAAGTCACAGAATGGAGGTGTGTGACGTCATAGAATGGAAGTGTGTGAAGTCATAGAATGGAGGTGTGGGAAGTCAGAATGGAGGTGTGTGAAGTCAAAAATGGAGGTGTGTTAACTCAGAAAGGAGGTGTGTGAAGTCACAGAATGGAGGTGAGTGAAGTCAAAATTGTGATGTGTGAAGTCACAAATGGAGGTGTGTGAAGTCACAGAGTGGAGGTGTGTGAAATCAAAATGGAATTTTGTGAAGTCAAAGAAAGGAGTTGTGTGAACTCATAGAATGGATGCGTATGAAGTCATGGAATGGAGGTTTGTGAAGTCAAACATTGGAAGTGTGTGAAGTTACAGAATGGAAGTGTGTGAAGTCATAGAAGGGAGATGTGTGAAGGCATAGATTAGAGGTGTGTGAAGTCAGAATGGAGATGTGTGAAGTCAGAGATGGAGGTGTGAAGTCATAGAATGGAGGTGTGTAAAGTCAGAATGCAGATGTGTGAAGTCATAGAATGGAGGTGTGTGAAGTCATACAATGGAGGTGTGTCTAGTCACAGAATAGAAGTGTGTGAAGTGATAGAATGGAGGTGTGTGAAGTGATAGAATGGAGGTGTGTGAAGTCATAGAATGGAGGTGTGTGAAGTCATAGAATGGAGGTGTGTAAAATCAAAGGATGGAGGTGTGTGAAGACACAGAATGGAGGTGTGTAATGTCACAGAGTGGAGGTGTGTGAAGTCACAGAATGGAGGTGTGGGAAGTCATAGAATGGAGGTGTGTGAAGTCACAGGATGGAGGTGTGTGAAATCACAGGATGGAGGTGTGTGAAGTCACAGAATGGAGGTGTGTGAAGTCAGAGAATGGAGGTGTGTGAAGTCACAGAATGGAGGTGTGTGATGTCATGGAATAGAGGTGTGTGAAGTCAAAGAATGGAGTTGTGTGTAGTCAAACAATGGAGGTGTGTGAAGTCACAGAATGGAGGTGTGTGAATTCACAGAATGGAAGTGTGTGAAGTCAAAATTGAGGTGTGTGAAGTCAAAAATGGAGGTGTGTGAAGTCAAAATTGTGGTGTGTGAAGTCACAAATGGAGGTGGGTGAAGTCACAGAATGGAGGTGTGTGATGTCAAAATGGAGGTGTGTGAAGTCAAAGAATGGAGGTGTGTGAAGTCATAGAATGGAGGTGTGTCAAGTCACAGAAGGGAGGTGTGTGAAGTCACAGAACGGAGAAGTGTGAAGTCACAATGGAGGTGTGAGAGGTCATAGAATGGAGGTGTGTGAACTCAAAAAATGGAGGTTTGTGAAGTCAAACATTGGAAGTGTGTGAAATTACAGAATGGAGGTGTGTGAAGTCATAGAATGGAGGTGTGTGAAGTCATAAAATGGAGGTGTGTCAAGTCACAGAAGGGAGGTGTGTGAAGTCACAGAACGGAGATGTGTGAAGTCACAATGGAGGCGTGTGAAGTCACAGAATGGAGGTGTGTGAAGTCAAAGAATGGAGGTGTGTGAAGTCATAGAATGGAGGTGTGTGAAATCACAGAATGGCGGTGTGAGAAGTCACAGAATGGAGGTGTGTAAAGTGACAGAGTTGAGGTGTGTGAAGTCACAGAATGGAGATGTTTGAAGTCATAGAATGGAGGTGTGTGAAGTCACAGAATGGAGGTGTATGAAGTCAGAATAGAGGTATGCGAAGTCGTAGAATGGAGATGTGTTAAGTCAGAATGGAGCTGTGGGATTTCATACAATGGAGGTGTGTGAAGTCAGATTGGAGGTGTGTGAACTCTTAGAATGCAGGTATGTGAAGTCACAATGGAGGTGTGTGAAGTCATAGAATTGTGGTTTTTGAAATCACAGAATGGAGGTGTGTGGAGTCATAGAATGGAGGTGTGTGAAGTCAGATTGGAGGTGTGTGAACTCAGAAAGGAGGTATGTGAAGTCATAGAATGGAGGTGTGTGAAGTCAAAGAATGGAGGTGTGGGAAATCATAGAATGGAGGTGTGTGAAGTCACAGAATTGAGGTGTGTGAAGTCAGAATGGAGGTGTGTGAATTCAGAATGGAGGTGTGTGAAGTCATAGAATGGAGGTGTGTGAAGTCACAATGCAGGTGTGTGAACTGATAGAACGTAGGTGTGTGAAGTCACAATGTAGGTGTGTGAAGTCATAGAATGGAGGTGTGTGAAGTCATAGAATGGAGGTGTGTGAAGTCACAAAAAGGAGGTGTGTGAAGTCAAAATGGAGGTGTGTGAAGTCAAAGAATGGACGTGTGTGAAGTCACAATTGTGGTGTGTGAAGTCACAAATGCAGGTGTGTGAAGACACAGAATGGAGGTGTGTGAAGTCAAAATGGAGGTGTGTGAGGTCAAAGAATGGATGTGTGTGAAGTCATAGAATGGAGGTGTATGAAGTCATGGAATGGAGGTTTGTGACGTCCACCATTGGAAGGGTGTGAAATTACAGAATGGAGGTGTGTGAAGTCATAGAATGGAGGTGTGTGAAGTCATAAAATGGAGGTGTGTCAAGTCACAGAAGGGAGGTGTGTGAAGTCACAGAACGGCGATGTGTGAAGTCACAATGGAGGTGTGTGAAGTCATAGAATGGAGGTGTGTGAAATCACAGAATGGAGGTGTGAGAAGTCACAGAATGGAGGTGTATGAAGTCAGAATAGAGGTATGCGAAGTCATAGAATGGAGGTGTGTTAAGTCAGAATGAAGCTGTGGGAATTCATAGAATGGAGGTGTGTGAAGTCAGATTGGAGGTGTGTGAACTCTTAGAATGGAGGTATGTGAAGTCACCATGGAGGTGTGTGAAGTCATAGAATTGTGGTTTTTGAAATCACAGAATGGAGGTGTGTGGAGTCATAGAATGGAGGTGTGTGAAGTCAGACTGGAGGTGTGTGAAGTCAATGAATGGAGGTGTGTGAACTCAGAAAGGAGTTGTGTGAAGTCATAGAATGGAGCTGTGTGAAATCATAGAATGGAGGTGTGTGAAATCATAGAATGGAGGTGTGTGAAATCTAAGAGTGGAGGTATGTGAAATCACAGAATGGAGGGGTGTGAAGTCAGAATAGAGGTGTGCGAGGTCATAGAATGGAGGTGTGTGAAGTCAGAATGGAGCTATGTGAATTCATAGAATGGAGGTGTGTGAAGTCACAATGGAGATGTGTGAAGTCATAGAATGGTGGGTTTTGAAGTCACAGAATGGAGGTGTGTGAAGTCATAGAATGGAGGTGTGTGAAGTCAGATTGGAGGTATGTGAAGTCACAGAATGGAGGTGTGTCAACTCAGAAAGGAGGTATGTGAAGTCATAGAATGGAGGTGTGTGACGTCATAGAATGGAGGTGT
Organism: Megascapheus bottae; assembly: GCA_024803745.1. Lineage (NCBI taxonomy): Eukaryota > Metazoa > Chordata > Mammalia > Rodentia > Geomyidae > Megascapheus > Megascapheus bottae. Next base: position 262,801 of record JANJXV010000787.1, read on the forward strand.
GTGAAGTCACAAAATGGAGGTGTGTGAAGTCAAAATGGAGGTGTGTGAAGTCAAAGAATGGACGTGTGTGAAGTCACAACTGTGGTGTGTGAAGTCACAAATGCAGGTGTGTGAAGACACAGAATGAAGGTGTGTGAAGTCAAAATGGAGGTGTGTGAGGTCAAAGAATGGATGTGTGTGAAGTCATAGAATGGAGGTGTATGAAGTCATGGAATGGAGGTTTGTGACGTCCACCATTGGAAGGGTGTGAAATTACAGAATGGAGGTGTGTGAAGTCATAGAATGGAGGTCTGTGAAGTCATAAAATGGAGGTGTGTCAAGTCACAAAAGGGAGGTGTGTGAAGTCACAGAACGGCGATGTGTGAAGTCACAATGGAGGTGTGTGAAGTCATAGAATGGAGGTGTGTGAAATCACAGAATGGAGGTGTGAGAAGTCACAGAATGGAGGTGTATGAAGTCAGAATAGAGGTATGCGAAGTCATAGAATGGAGGTGTGTTAAGTCAGAATGAAGCTGTGGGAATTCATAGAATGGAGGTGTGTGAAGTCAGATTGGAGGTGTGTGAACTCTTAGAATGGAGGTATGTGAAGTCACCATGGAGGTGTGTGAAGTCATAGAATTGTGGTTTTTGAAATCACAGAATGGAGGTGTGTGGAGTCATAGAATGGAGGTGTGTGAAGTCAGATTGGAGGTGTGTGAAGTCAATGAATGGAGGTGTGTGAACTCAGAAAGGAGTTGTGTGAAGTCATAGAATGGAGCTGTGTGAAATCATAGAATGGAGGTGTGTGAAATCATAGAATGGAGGTGTGTGAAGTCTAAGAGTGGAGGTATGTGAAATCACAGAATGGAGGGGTGTGAAGTCAGAATAGAGGTGTGCGAAGTCATAGAATGGAGGTGTGTGAAGTCAGAATGGAGCTATGTGAATTCATAGAATGGAGGTGTGTGAAGTCACAATGGAGATGTGTGAAGTCATAGAATGGTGGGTTTTGAAGTCACAGAATGGAGGTGTGTGAAGTCATAGAATGGAGGTGTGTGAAGTCAGATTGGAGGTATGTGAAGTCACAGAATGGAGGTGTGTCAACTCAGAAAGGAGGTATGTGAAGTCATAGAATGGAGGTGTGTGACGTCAAAGAATGGAGGTGTGGGAAATCATAGAATGGAGGTGTGTGAAGTCACAGAATTGAGGTGTGTGAAGTCAGAATGGAGGTGTGTGAATTCAGAATGGAGGTGTGTGAATTCATAGAATGGAGGTGTGTGAAGTCACAATGCAGGTGTGTGAACTGATAGAACGTAGGTGTGTGAAGTCACAATGTAGGTGTGTGAAGTCATAGAATGGAGGTGTGTGAAGTCATAGAATGGAGGTGTGTGAAGTCACAAAATGGAGGTGTGTGAAGTCAAAATGGAGGTGTGTGAAGTCAAAGAATGGACGTGTGTGAAGTCACAATTGTGGTGTGTGAAGTCACAAATGCAGGTGTGTGAAGACACAGAATGGAGGTGTGTGAAGTCAAAATGGAGGTGTGTGAGGTCAAAGAATGGATGTGTGTGAAGTCATAGAATGGAGGTGTATGAAGTCATGGAATGGAGGTTTGTGACGTCCACCATTGGAAGGGTGTGAAATTACAGAATGGAGGTGTGTGAAGTCATAGAATGGAGGTGTGTGAAGTCATAAAATGGAGGTGTGTCAAGTCACAGAAGGGAGGTGTGTGAAGTCACAGAACGGCGATGTGTGAAGTCACAATGGAGGTGTGTGAAGTCATAGAATGGAGGTGTGTGAAATCACAGAATGGAGGTGTGAGAAGTCACAGAATGGAGGTGTATGAAGTCAGAATAGAGGTATGCGAAGTCATAGAATGGAGGTGTGTTAAGTCAGAATGAAGCTGTGGGAATTCATAGAATGGAGGTGTGTGAAGTCAGATTGGAGGTGTGTGAACTCTTAGAATAGAGGTATGTGAAGTCACCATGGAGGTGTGTGAAGTCATAGAATTGTGGTTTTTGAAATCACAGAATGGAGGTGTGTGGAGTCATAGAATGGAGGTGTGTGAAGTCAGATTGGAGGTATGTGAAGTCAATGAATGGAGGTGTGTGAACTCAGAAAGGAGTTGTGTGAAGTCATAGAATGGAGCTGTGTGAAATCATAGAATGGAGGTGTGTGAAATCATAGAATGGAGGTGTGTGAAGTCTAAGAGTGGAGGTATGTGAAATCACAGAATGGAGGGGTGTGAAGTCAGAATAGAGGTGTGCGAAGTCATAGAATGGAGGTGTGTGAAGTCAGAATGGAGGTGTGAGAAGTCACAGAATGGAGGTGTGTAAAGTGACAGAGTTGAGGTGTGTGAAGTCACAGAAAGGAGGTGTGTGAAGTCAGATTGGAGGTGTGTGAAGTCAATGAATGGAGGTGTGTGAACTCAGAAAGGAGGTATGTGAAGTCATAGAATGGAGGTGTGTGAAGTCAAAGAATGGAGGTGTGGGAAATCATAGAATGAAGGTGTGTGAAGTCACAGAATTGAGGTGTGTGCAGTCAGAATGGAGGTGCGTGAATTCAGAATGGAGGTGTGTGAAGTCACAGAATGGAAGTGTGTGAAGTCACAATGCAGGTGTGTGAACTGATAGAACGTAGGTGTTTGAAGTCACAATGTAGGTGTGTGAAGTCATAGAATGGAGGTGTGTGAAGTCATAGAAAGAAGGTGTGTGAAGTCACAAAATGGAGGTGTGTGAAGTCAAAATGGAGGTGTGTGAAGTCAAAGAATGGACGGGTGTGAAGTCACAATTGTGGTGTGTGAAGTCACAAATGCAGGTGTGTGAAGTCACAGAATGGAGGTGTGTGAAGTCAAAGAATGGAGGTGTGGGAAATCATAGAATGGAGGTGTGTGAAGTCACAGAATTGAGGTGTGTGAAGTCAGAATGGAGGTGTGAGAATTCAGAATGGAGGTGTGTGAAGTCATAGAATGGAAGTGTGTGAAGTCACAATGCAGGTGTGTGAACTGATAGAACGTAGGTGTTTGAAGTCACAATGTAGGTGTGTGAAGTCATAGAATGGAGGTGTGTGAAGTCATAGAATGGAGGTGTGTGAAGTCACAAAATAGAGGTGTGTGAAGTCAAAATGGAGGTTTGTGAAGTCAAAGAATGGACGTGTGTGAAGTCACAATTGTGTGTGAAGTCACAAATGCAGGTGTGTGTAGTCACAGAATGGAGGTGTGTGAAGTCAAAATGGAGGTGTGTGAGGTCAAAGAATGGATGTGTGTGAAGTCATAGAATGGAGGTGTATGAAGTCATGGAATGGAGGTTTGTGACGTCAAACATTGGAAGCGTGTGAAATTACAGAATGGAGGTGTGTGAAGTCATAAAATGGAGGTGTGTGAAGTCAGAGAATGGAGGTGTGTCAAGTCACAGAAGGGAGGTGTGTGAAATCGCAGAATGGAGGTGTGAGAAGTCACAGAATGGAGGTGTATGAAGTCAGAATAGAGGTATGCGAAGTCATAGAATGGAGGTGTGTTAAGTCAGAATGAAGCTGTGGGAATTCATAGAATGGAGGTGTGTGAAGTCAGATTGGAGGTGTGTGAACTCTTAGAATGGAGGTATGTGAAGTCACCATGGAGGTGTGTGAAATCATCGAATTGTGGTTTTTGAAATCACAGAATGGAGGTGTGTGGAGTCATAGAATGGAGGTGTGTGAAGTCAGATTGGAGGTGTGTGAAGTCAATGAATGGAGGTGTGTGAACTCAGAAAGGAGTTGTGTGAAGTCATAGAATGGAGCTGTGTGAAATCATAGAATGGAGGTGTGTGAAATCATAGAATGGAGGTGTGTGAAGTCTAAGAGTGGAGGTATGTGAAATCACAGAATGGAGGGGTGTGAAGTCAGAATAGAGGTGTGCGAAGTCATAGAATGGAGGTGTGTGAAGTCAGAATGGAGCTATGTGAATTCATAGAATGGAGGTGTGTGAAGTCACAATGGAGATGTGTGAAGTCATAGAATGGTGGGTTTTGAAGTCACAGAATGGAGGTGTGTGAAGTCATAGAATGGAGGTGTGTTAAGTCAGATTGGAGGTATGTGAAGTCACAGAATGGAGGTGTGTCAACTCAGAAAGGAGGTATGTGAAGTCATAGAATGGAGGTGTGTGACGTCAAAGAATGGAGGTGTGGGAAATCATAGAATGGAGGTGTGTGAAGTCACAGAATTGAGGTGTGTGAAGTCAGAATGGAGGTGTGTGAATTCAGAATGGAGGTGTGTGAAGTCATAGAATGGAGGTGTGTGAAGTCACAATGCAGGTGTGTGAACTGATAGAACGTAGGTGTGTGAAGTCACAATGTAGGTGTGTGAAGTCATAGAATGGAGGTGTGTGAAGTCATAGAATGGAGGTGTGTGAAGTCACAAAAAGGAGGTGTGTGAAGTCAAAATGGAGGTGTGTGAAGTCAAAGAATGGACGTGTGTGAAGTCACAATTGTGGTGTGTGAAGTCACAAATGCAGGTGTGTGAAGACACAGAATGGAGGTGTGTGAAGTCAAAATGGAGGTGTGTGAGGTCAAAGAATGGATGTGTGTGAAGTCATAGAATGGATGTATATGAAGTCATGGAATGGAGGTTTGTGACGTCCACCATTGGAAGGGTGTGAAATTACAGAATGGAGGTGTGTGAAGTCATAGAATGGAGGTGTGTGAAGTCATAAAATGGAGGTGTGTCAAGTCACAGAAGGGAGGTGTGTGAAGTCACAGAACGGCGATATGTGTAGTCACAATGGAGGTGTGTGAAGTCATAGAATGGAGGTGTGTGAAGTCAAAGAATGGAGGTGTGTGACGTCAAAGAATGGAGGTGTGGGAAATCATAGAATGGAGGTGTGTGAAGTCACAGAATTGAGGTGTGTGAAGTCAGAATGGAGGTGTGTGAATTCAGAATGGAGGTGTGTGAAGTCATAGAATGGAGGTGTGTGAAGTCACAATGCAGGTGTGTGAACTGATAGAACGTAGGTGTGTGAAGTCACAATGTAGGTGTGTGAAGTCATAGAATGGAGGTGTGTGAAGTCATAGAATGGAGGTGTGTGAAGTCATAAAATGGAGGTGTGTGAAGTCACAAAAAGGAGGTGTGTGAAGTCAAAATGGAGGTGTGTGAGGTCAAAGAATGGATGTGTGTGAAGTCATAGAATGGAGGAGTATGAAGTCATGGAATGGAGGTTTGTGACGTCCACCATTGGAAGGGTGTGAAATTACAGAATGGAGGTGTGTGAAGTCATAGAATGGAGGTGTGTGAAGTCATAAAATGGAGGTGTGTCAAGTCACAGAAGGGAGGTGTGTGAAGTCACAGAACGGCGATATGTGAAGTCACAATGGAGGTGTGTGAAGTCATAGAATGGAGGTGTGTGAAGTCAAAGAATGGAGGTGTGTGAAGTCATAGAATGGAGGTGTGTGAAATCACAGAATGGAGGTGTGAGAAGTCACAGAATGGAGGTGTATGAAGTCAGAATAGAGGTATGCGAAGTCATAGAATGGAGGTGTGTTAAGTCAGAATGAAGCTGTGGGAATTCATAGAATGGAGGTGTGTGAAGTCAGATTGGAGGTGTGTGAACTCTTAGAATGGAGGTATGTGAAGTCACCATGGAGGTGTGTGAAGTCATAGAATTGTGGTTTTTGAAATCACAGAATGGAGGTGTGTGGAGTCATAGAATGGAGGTGTGTGAAGTCAGATTGGAGGTGTGTGAAGTCAATGAATGGAGGTGTGTGAACTCAGAAAGGAGTTGTGTGAAGTCATAGAATGGAGCTGTGTGAAATCATAGAATGGAGGTGTGTGAAATCATAGAATGGAGGTGTGTGAAGTCTAAGAGTGGAGGTATGTGAAATCACAGAATGGAGGGGTGTGAAGTCAGAATAGAGGTGTGCGAAGTCATAGAATGGAGGTGTGTGAAGTCAGAATGGAGCTATGTGAATTCATAGAATGGAGGTGTGTGAAGTCACAATGGAGATGTGTGAAGTCATAGAATGGTGGGTTTTGAAGTCACAGAATGGAGGTGTGTGAAGTCATAGAAAGGAGGTGTGTGAATTCAGATTGGAGGTATGTGAAGTCACAGAATGGAGGTGTGTGAACTCAGAAAGGAGGTATGTGAAGTCATAGAATGGAGGTGTGTGACGTCAAAGAATGGAGGTGTGGGAAATCATAGAAAGGAGGTGTGTGAAGTCACAGAATTGAGGTGTGTGAAGTCAGAATGGAGGTGTGTGAATTCAGAATGGAGGTGTGTGAAGTCACAATGCAGGTGTGTGAACTGATAGAACGTAGGTGTGTGAAGTCACAATGTAGGTGTGTGAAGTCATAGAATGGAGGTGTGTGAAGTCATAGAATGGAGGTGTGTGAAGTCACAAAATGGAGGTGTGTGAAGTCAAAATGGAGGTGTGTGAAGTCAAAGAATGGACGTGTGTGAAGTCACAATTGTGGTGTGTGAAGTCACAAATGCAGGTGTGTGAAGACACAGAATGGAGGTGTGTGAAGTCATAGAATGGAGGTGTGTGAAGTCATAAAATGGAGGTGTGTCAAGTCACAGAAGGGAGGTTTGTGAAGTCACAGAACGGCGATGTGTGAAGTCACAATGGAGGTGTGTGAAGTCATAGAATGGAGGTGTGTGAAATCACAGAATGGAGGTGTGAGAAGTCACAGAATGGAGGTGTATGAAGTCAGAATAGAGGTATGCGAAGTCATAGAATGGAGGTGTGTTAAGTCAGAATGAAGCTGTGGGAATTCATAGAATGGAGGTGTGGGAAGTCAGATTGGAGGTGTGTGAACTCTTAGAATGGAGGTATGTGAAGTCACCATGGAGGTGTGTGAAGTCATAGAATTGTGGTTTTTGTAATCACAGAATGGAGGTGTGTGGAGTCATAGAATGGAGGTGTGTGAAGTCAGATTGGAGGTGTGTGAAGTCAATGAATGGAGGTGTGTGAACTCAGAAAGGAGTTGTGTGAAGTCATAGAATGGAGCTGTGTGAAATCATAGAATGGAGGTGTGTGAAATCATAGAATGGAGGTGTGTGAAGTCTATGAGTGGAGGTATGTGAAATCACAGAATGGAGGGGTGTGAAGTCAGAATAGAGGTGTGCGAGGTCATAGAATGGAGGTGTGTGAAGTCAGAATGGAGCTATGTGAATTCATAGAATGGAGGTGTGTGAAGTCACAATGGAGATGTGTGAAGTCATAGAATGGTGGGTTTTGAAGTCACAGAATGGAGGTGTGTGAAGTCATAGAATGGAGGTGTGTGAAGTCAGATTGGAGGTATGTGAAGTCACAGAATGGATGTGTGTCAACTCAGAAAGGAGGTATGTGAAGTCATAGAATGGAGGTGTGTGACGTCATAGAATGGAGGTGTGTGAAGTCACAAAAAGGAGGTGTGTGAAGTCAAAATGGAGGTGTGTGAAGTCAAAGAATGGACGTGTGTGAAGTCACAATTGTGGTGTGTGAAGTCACAAATGCAGGTGTGTGAAGACACAGAATGGAGGTGTGTGAAGTCAAAATGGAGGTGTGTGAGGTCAAAGAATGGATGTGTGTGAAGTCATAGAATGGAGGTATATGAAGTCATGGAATGGAGGTTTGTGACGTCCACCATTGGAAGGGTGTGAAATTACAGAATGGAGGTGTGTGAAGTCATAGAATGGAGGTGTGTGAAGTCATAAAATGGAGGTGTGTCAAGTCACAGAAGGGAGGTGTGTGAAGTCACAGAACGGCGATATGTGTAGTCACAATGGAGGTGTGTGAAGTCATAGAATGGAGGTGTGTGAAGTCAAAGAATGGAGGTGTGTGACGTCAAAGAATGGAGGTGTGGGAAATCATAGAATGGAGGTGTGTGAAGTCACAGAATTGAGGTGTGTGAAGTCAGAATGGAGGTGTGTGAATTCAGAATGGAGGTGTGTGAAGTCATAGAATGGAGGTGTGTGAAGTCACAATGCAGGTGTGTGAACTGATAGAACGTAGGTGTGTGAAGTCACAATGTAGGTGTGTGAAGTCATAGAATGGAGGTGTGTGAAGTCATAGAATGGAGGTGTGTGAAGTCATAAAATGGAGGTGTGTGAAGTCACAAAAAGGAGGTGTGTGAAGTCAAAATGGAGGTGTGTGAGGTCAAAGAATGGATGTGTGTGAAGTCATAGAATGGAGGAGTATGAAGTCATGGAATGGAGGTTTGTGACGTCCACCATTGGAAGGGTGTGAAATTACAGAATGGAGGTGTGTGAAGTCATAGAATGGAGGTGTGTGAAGTCATAAAATGGAGGTGTGTCAAGTCACAGAAGGGAGGTGTGTGAAGTCACAGAACGGCGATATGTGAAGTCACAATGGAGGTGTGTGAAGTCATAGAATGGAGGTGTGTGAAGTCAAAGAATGGAGGTGTGTGAAGTCATAGAATGGAGGTGTGTGAAATCACAGAATGGAGGTGTGAGAAGTCACAGAATGGAGGTGTATGAAGTCAGAATAGAGGTATGCGAAGTCATAGAATGGAGGTGTGTTAAGTCAGAATGAAGCTGTGGGAATTCATAGAATGGAGGTGTGTGAAGTCAGATTGGAGGTGTGTGAACTCTTAGAATGGAGGTATGTGAAGTCACCATGGAGGTGTGTGAAGTCATAGAATTGTGGTTTTTGAAATCACAGAATGGAGGTGTGTGGAGTCATAGAATGGAGGTGTGTGAAGTCAGATTGGAGGTGTGTGAAGTCAATGAATGGAGGTGTGTGAACTCAGAAAGGAGTTGTGTGAAGTCATAGAATGGAGCTGTGTGAAATCATAGAATGGAGGTGTGTGAAATCATAGAATGGAGGTGTGTGAAGTCTAAGAGTGGAGGTATGTGAAATCACAGAATGGAGGGGTGTGAAGTCAGAATAGAGGTGTGCGAAGTCATAGAATGGAGGTGTGTGAAGTCAGAATGGAGCTATGTGAATTCATAGAATGGAGGTGTGTGAAGTCACAATGGAGATGTGTGAAGTCATAGAATGGTGGGTTTTGAAGTCACAGAATGGAGGTGTGTGAAGTCATAGAAAGGAGGTGTGTGAATTCAGATTGGAGGTATGTGAAGTCACAGAATGGAGGTGTGTCAACTCAGAAAGGAGGTATGTGAAGTCATAGAATGGAGGTGTGTGACGTCAAAGAATGGAGGTGTGGGAAATCATAGAATGGAGGTGTGTGAAGTCACAGAATTGAGGTGTGTGAAGTCAGAATGGAGGTGTGTGAATTCAGAATGGAGGTGTGTGAAGTCATAGAATGGAGGTGTGTGAAGTCACAATGCAGGTGTGTGAACTGATAGATCGTAGGTGTGTGAAGTCACAATGTAGGTGTGTGAAGTCATAGAATGGAGGTGTGTGAAGTCATAGAATGGAGGTGTGTGAAGTCACAAAATGGAGGTGTGTGAAGTCAAAATGGAGGTGTGTGAAGTCAAAGAATGGACGTGTGTGAAGTCACAATTGTGGTGTGTGAAGTCACAAATGCAGGTGTGTGAAGACACAGAATGGAGGTGTGTGAAGTCATAGAATGGAGGTGTGTGAAGTCATAAAATGGAGGTGTGTCAAGTCACAGAAGGGAGGTGTGTGAAGTCACAGAACGGCGATGTGTGAAGTCACAATGGAGGTGTGTGAAGTCATAGAATGGAGGTGTGTGAAATCACAGAATGGAGGTGTGAGAAGTCACAGAATGGAGGTGTATGAAGTCAGAATAGAGGTATGCGAAGTCATAGAATGGAGGTGTGTTAAGTCAGAATGAAGCTGTGGGAATTCATAGAATGGAGGTGTGTGAAGTCAGATTGGAGGTGTGTGAACTCTTAGAATGGAGGTATGTGAAGTCACCATGGAGGTGTGTGAAGTCATAGAATTGTGGTTTTTGAAATCACAGAATGGAGGTGTGTGGAGTCATAGAATGGAGGTGTGTGAAGTCAGATTGGAGGTGTGTGAAGTCAATGAATGGAGGTGTGTGAACTCAGAAAGGAGTTGTGTGAAGTCATAGAATGGAGCTGTGTGAAATCATAGAATGGAGGTGTGTGAAATCATAGAATGGAGGTGTGTGAAGTCTAAGAGTGGAGGTATGTGAAATCACAGAATGGAGGGGTGTGAAGTCAGAATAGAGGTGTGCGAGGTCATAGAATGGAGGTGTGTGAAGTCAGAATGGAGCTATGTGAATTCATAGAATGGAGGTGTGTGAAGTCACAATGGAGATGTGTGAAGTCATAGAATGGTGGGTTTTGAAGTCACAGAATGGAGGTGTGTGAAGTCATAGAATGGAGGTGTGTGAAGTCAGATTGGAGGTATGTGAAGTCACAGAATGGAGGTGTGTCAACTCAGAAAGGAGGTATGTGAAGTCATAGAATGGAGGTGTGTGACGTCATAGAATGGAGGTGTGTGAAGTCACAAAATGGAGGTGTGTGAAGTCAAAATGGAGGTGTGTGAAGTCAAAGAATGGACGTGTGTGAAGTCACAACTGTGGTGTGTGAAGTCACAAATGCAGGTGTGTGAAGACACAGAATGAAGGTGTGTGAAGTCAAAATGGAGGTGTGTGAGGTCAAAGAATGGATGTGTGTGAAGTCATAGAATGGAGGTGTATGAAGTCATGGAATGGAGGTTTGTGACGTCCACCATTGGAAGGGTGTGAAATTACAGAATGGAGGTGTGTGAAGTCATAGAATGGAGGTCTGTGAAGTCATAAAATGGAGGTGTGTCAAGTCACAGAAGGGAGGTGTGTGAAGTCACAGAACGGCGATGTGTGAAGTCACAATGGAGGTGTGTGAAGTCATAGAATGGAGGTGTGTGAAATCACAGAATGGAGGTGTGAGAAGTCACAGAATGGAGGTGTATGAAGTCAGAATAGAGGTATGCGAAGTCATACAATGGAGGTGTGTTAAGTCAGAATGAAGCTGTGGGAATTCATAGAATGGAGGTGTATGAAGTCAGATTGGAGGTGTGTGAACTCTTAGAATGGAGGTATGTGAAGTCACCATGGAGGTGTGTGAAGTCATAGAATTGTGGTTTTTGAAATCACAGAATGGAGGTGTGTGGAGTCATAGAATGGAGGTGTGTGAAGTCAGATTGGAGGTGTGTGAAGTCAATGAATGGAGGTGTGTGAACTCAGAAAGGAGTTGTGTGAAGTCATAGAATGGAGCTGTGTGAAATCATAGAATGGAGGTGTGTGAAATCATAGAATGGAGGTGTGTGAAGTCTAAGAGTGGAGGTATGTGAAATCACAGAATGGAGGGGTGTGAAGTCAGAATAGAGGTGTGTGAAGTCATAGAATGGAGGTGTGTGAAGTCAGAATGGAGCTATGTGAATTCATAGAATGGAGGTGTGTGAAGTCACAATGGAGATGTGTGAAGTCATAGAATGGTGGGTTTTGAAGTCACAGAATGGAGGTGTGTGAAGTCATAGAAAGGAGGTGTGTGAAGTCATAAAATGGAGGTGTGTCAAGTCACAGAAGGGAGGTGTGTGAAGTCATAGAATGGAGGTGTGTGAAGTCATAAAATGGAGGTGTGTCAAGTCACAGAAGGGAGGTGTGTGAAGTCATAGAATGGAGGTGTGTGAAGTCATAAAATGGAGGTGTGTCAAGTCACAGAAGGGAGGTGTGTGAAGTCACAGAACGGCGATATGTGTAGTCACAATGGAGGTGTGTGAAGTCATAGAATGGAGGTGTGTGAAGTCAAAGAATGGAGGTGTGTGACGTCAAAGAATGGAGGTGTGGGAAATCATAGAATGGAGGTGTGTGAAGTCACAGAATTGAGGTGTGTGAAGTCAGAATGGAGGTGTGTGAATTCAGAATGGAGGTGTGTGAAGTCATAGAATGGAGGTGTGTGAAGTCACAATGCAGGTGTGTGAACTGATAGAACGTAGGTGTGTGAAGTCACAATGTAGGTGTGTGAAGTCATAGAATGGAGGTGTGTGAAGTCATAGAATGGAGGTGTGTGAAGTCATAAAATGGAGGTGTGTGAAGTCACAAAAAGGAGGTGTGTGAAGTCAAAATGGAGGTGTGTGAGGTCAAAGAATGGATGTGTGTGAAGTCATAGAATGGAGGAGTATGAAGTCATGGAATGGAGGTTTGTGACGTCCACCATTGGAAGGGTGTGAAATTACAGAATGGAGGTGTGTGAAGTCATAGAATGGAGGTGTGTGAAGTCATAAAATGGAGGTGTGTCAAGTCACAGAAGGGAGGTGTGTGAAGTCACAGAACGGCGATATGTGAAGTCACAATGGAGGTGTGTGAAGTCATAGAATGGAGGTGTGTGAAGTCAAAGAATGGAGGTGTGTGAAGTCATAGAATGGAGGTGTGTGAAATCACAGAATGGAGGTGTGAGAAGTCACAGAATGGAGGTGTATGAAGTCAGAATAGAGGTATGCGAAGTCATAGAATGGAGGTGTGTTAAGTCAGAATGAAGCTGTGGGAATTCATAGAATGGAGGTGTGTGAAGTCAGATTGGAGGTGTGTGAACTCTTAGAATGGAGGTATGTGAAGTCACCATGGAGGTGTGTGAAGTCATAGAATTGTGGTTTTTGAAATCACAGAATGGAGGTGTGTGGAGTCATAGAATGGAGGTGTGTGAAGTCAGATTGGAGGTGTGTGAAGTCAATGAATGGAGGTGTGTGAACTCAGAAAGGAGTTGTGTGAAGTCATAGAATGGAGCTGTGTGAAATCATAGAATGGAGGTGTGTGAAATCATAGAATGGAGGTGTGTGAAGTCTAAGAGTGGAGGTATGTGAAATCACAGAATGGAGGGGTGTGAAGTCAGAATAGAGGTGTGCGAAGTCATAGAATGGAGGTGTGTGAAGTCAGAATGGAGCTATGTGAATTCATAGAATGGAGGTGTGTGAAGTCACAATGGAGATGTGTGAAGTCATAGAATGGTGGGTTTTGAAGTCACAGAATGGAGGTGTGTGAAGTCATAGAAAGGAGGTGTGTGAATTCAGATTGGAGGTATGTGAAGTCACAGAATGGAGGTGTGTCAACTCAGAAAGGAGGTATGTGAAGTCATAGAATGGAGGTGTGTGACGTCAAAGAATGGAGGTGTGGGAAATCATAGAATGGAGGTGTGTGAAGTCACAGAATTGAGGTGTGTGAAGTCAGAATGGAGGTGTGTGAATTCAGAATGGAGGTGTGTGAAGTCATAGAATGGAGGTGTGTGAAGTCACAATGCAGGTGTGTGAACTGATAGATCGTAGGTGTGTGAAGTCACAATGTAGGTGTGTGAAGTCATAGAATGGAGGTGTGTGAAGTCATAGAATGGAGGTGTGTGAAGTCACAAAATGGAGGTGTGTGAAGTCAAAATGGAGGTGTGTGAAGTCAAAGAATGGACGTGTGTGAAGTCACAATTGTGGTGTGTGAAGTCACAAATGCAGGTGTGTGAAGACACAGAATGGAGGTGTGTGAAGTCATAGAATGGAGGTGTGTGAAGTCATAAAATGGAGGTGTGTCAAGTCACAGAAGGGAGGTGTGTGAAGTCACAGAACGGCGATGTGTGAAGTCACAATGGAGGTGTGTGAAGTCATAGAATGGAGGTGTGTGAAATCACAGAATGGAGGTGTGAGAAGTCACAGAATGGAGGTGTATGAAGTCAGAATAGAGGTATGCGAAGTCATAGAATGGAGGTGTGTTAAGTCAGAATGAAGCTGTGGGAATTCATAGAATGGAGGTGTGTGAAGTCAGATTGGAGGTGTGTGAACTCTTAGAATGGAGGTATGTGAAGTCACCATGGAGGTGTGTGAAGTCATAGAATTGTGGTTTTTGAAATCACAGAATGGAGGTGTGTGGAGTCATAGAATGGAGGTGTGTGAAGTCAGATTGGAGGTGTGTGAAGTCAATGAATGGAGGTGTGTGAACTCAGAAAGGAGTTGTGTGAAGTCATAGAATGGAGCTGTGTGAAATCATAGAATGGAGGTGTGTGAAATCATAGAATGGAGGTGTGTGAAGTCTAAGAGTGGAGGTATGTGAAATCACAGAATGGAGGGGTGTGAAGTCAGAATAGAGGTGTGCGAGGTCATAGAATGGAGGTGTGTGAAGTCAGAATGGAGCTATGTGAATTCATAGAATGGAGGTGTGTGAAGTCACAATGGAGATGTGTGAAGTCATAGAATGGTGGGTTTTGAAGTCACAGAATGGAGGTGTGTGAAGTCATAGAATGGAGGTGTGTGAAGTCAGATTGGAGGTATGTGAAGTCACAGAATGGAGGTGTGTCAACTCAGAAAGGAGGTATGTGAAGTCATAGAATGGAGGTGTGTGACGTCATAGAATGGAGGTGTGTGAAGTCACAAAATGGAGGTGTGTGAAGTCAAAATGGAGGTGTGTGAAGTCAAAGAATGGACGTGTGTGAAGTCACAACTGTGGTGTGTGAAGTCACAAATGCAGGTGTGTGAAGACACAGAATGAAGGTGTGTGAAGTCAAAATGGAGGTGTGTGAGGTCAAAGAATGGATGTGTGTGAAGTCATAGAATGGAGGTGTATGAAGTCATGGAATGGAGGTTTGTGACGTCCACCATTGGAAGGGTGTGAAATTACAGAATGGAGGTGTGTGAAGTCATAGAATGGAGGTCTGTGAAGTCATAAAATGGAGGTGTGTCAAGTCACAGAAGGGAGGTGTGTGAAGTCACAGAACGGCGATGTGTGAAGTCACAATGGAGGTGTGTGAAGTCATAGAATGGAGGTGTGTGAAATCACAGAATGGAGGTGTGAGAAGTCACAGAATGGAGGTGTATGAAGTCAGAATAGAGGTATGCGAAGTCATACAATGGAGGTGTGTTAAGTCAGAATGAAGCTGTGGGAATTCATAGAATGGAGGTGTATGAAGTCAGATTGGAGGTGTGTGAACTCTTAGAATGGAGGTATGTGAAGTCACCATGGAGGTGTGTGAAGTCATAGAATTGTGGTTTTTGAAATCACAGAATGGAGGTGTGTGGAGTCATAGAATGGAGGTGTGTGAAGTCAGATTGGAGGTGTGTGAAGTCAATGAATGGAGGTGTGTGAACTCAGAAAGGAGTTGTGTGAAGTCATAGAATGGAGCTGTGTGAAATCATAGAATGGAGGTGTGTGAAATCATAGAATGGAGGTGTGTGAAGTCTAAGAGTGGAGGTATGTGAAATCACAGAATGGAGGGGTGTGAAGTCAGAATAGAGGTGTGTGAAGTCATAGAATGGAGGTGTGTGAAGTCAGAATGGAGCTATGTGAATTCATAGAATGGAGGTGTGTGAAGTCACAATGGAGATGTGTGAAGTCATAGAATGGTGGGTTTTGAAGTCACAGAATGGAGGTGTGTGAAGTCATAGAAAGGAGGTGTGTGAATTCAGATTGGAGGTATGTGAAGTCACAGAATGGAGGTGTGTCAACTCAGAAAGGAGGTATGTGAAGTCATAGAATGGAGGTGTGTGACGTCAAAGAATGGAGGTGTGGGAAATCATAGAATGGAGGTGTGTGAAGTCACAGAACTGAGGTGTGTGAAGTCAGAATGGAGGTGTGTGAATTCAGAATGGAGGTGTGTGAAGTCATAGAATGCAGGTGTGTGAAGTCACAATGCAGGTGTGTGAACTGATAGAACGTAGGTGTGTGAAGTCACAATGTAGGTGTGTGAAGTCATAGAATGGAGGTGTGTGAAGTCATAGAATGGAGGTGTGTGAAGTCACAAAATGGAGGTGTGTGAAGTCAAAATGGAGGTGTGTGAAGTCAAAGAATGGACGTGTGTGAAGTCACAATTGTGGTGTGTGAAGTCACAAATGCAGGTGTGTGAAGACACAGAATGAAGGTGTGTGAAGTCAAAATGGAGGTGTGTGAGGTCAAAGAATGGATGTGTGTGAAGTCATAGAATGGAGGTGTATGAAGTCATGGAATGGAGGTTTGTGACGTCCACCATTGGAAGGGTGTGAAATTACAGAATGGAGGTTTGTGAAGTCATAGAATGGAGGTGTGTGAAGTCATAAAATGGAGGTGTGTCAAGTCACAGAAGGGAGGTGTGTGAAGTCACAGAACGGCGATGTGTGAAGTCACAGTGGAGGTGTGTGAAGTCATAGAATGGAGGTGTGTGAAATCACAGAATGGAGGTGTGAGAAGTCACAGAATGGAGGTGTATGAAGTCAGAATAGAGGTATGCGAAGTCATAGAATGGAGGTGTGTTAAGTCAGAATGAAGCTGTGGGAATTCATAGAATGGAGGTGTGTGAAGTCAGATTGGAGGTGTGTGAACTCTTAGAATGGAGGTATGTGAAGTCACCATGGAGGTGTGTGAAGTCATAGAATTTTGGTTTTTGAAATCACAGAATGGAGGTGTGTGGAGTCATAGAATGGAGGTGTGTGAAGACAGATTGGAGGTGTGTGAAGTCAATGAATGGAGGTGTGTGAACTCAGAAAGGAGTTGTGTGAAGTCATAGAATGGAGCTGTGTGAAATCATAGAATGGAGGTGTGTGAAATCATAGAATGGAGGTGTGTGAAGTCAAAGAGTGGAGGTATGTGAAATCACAGAATGGAGGGGTGTGAAGTCATAGAATGGAGGTGTGTGAAGTCATAAAATGGAGGTGTGTGAACTCATAGAATGGAGGTGTGTGAAGTTAAAATGGAGTTGTGTGAAGTCATAGAATGGTGGTTTTTGATGTCAACGAATGGAGGTGTGTGAAGTCATGGAATGGAGGTGTGTGAAGTGAAACAATAGAGGTGTGTGAAGTCACAGAATGGAGGTGTGTGGAGTCACAGTATGGAATGTGTGAAGACAAAACGGAGGTGTGTGAAGTCACAGAATGGAGGTGTGTGAAGTCACAGAATGGAGGTGTGTGAAGTCAAAAAGGTGGTGTGTGAAGTCACAGAATGGAGGTGTGTGAAGTCATAGAATGGAGGTGTGTGAAGTCATAGAATGGAGGTATGTGAAGTCAGAATGGAGGTGTGTGAAGTCACAGAATTGAGGTGTGTGAAGTCACAGAATGGAGGTGTGTGAAGTCAGAATGAAGGTGTGTGAAGTCACAGAATTGAGGTGTGTGAAGTCACAGAATGGATGTTTGTGAAGTACGAATGAAGGTGTTTGAAGTCATAGAGTGGAGGTGTGTGAAGTCACAGAATGGAGGTGTGTGAAGTCATAGAATGGAGGTGTGTGAAGTTATAGAATTGAGGTGTGTGAAGTCATAGAATGGAGGTGTGTGAAGTGATAAAATGGAGGTGTGTGAACTCATAGAATGGAGGTGTGTGAAGTCTAAATGGAGTTGTGTGAAGTCATAGAATGGTGTTTTTTGATGTCAACGAATGGAGGTGTGTGAAGTCATAGAATGGAGGTGTGTGAAGTCACAGAATGGAGGTGTGTGAACTCAGAATGTAGGTGTGTGAAGCCACAGAATGGAGGTGTGTGAAGTCATAGAATGGAAGTGTGTGAAATCATTGAATGGAGGTGTGTGAAGTCACAGAATTGAGGTGTGTGAAGTCAGAATGGAGGTGTGTGAAGTCAGAATGGAGGTGTGTGAACTCATAGAATGGAGGTGTGTGAAGTCTACATGGAGTTGTGTGAAGTCATAGAATGGTGTTTTTTGATGTCAACGAATGGAGGTGTGTGAAGTCATAGAATGGAGGTGTGTGAAGTCACAGAATGGAGGTGTGTGAACTCAGAATGTAGGTGTGTGAAGCCACAGAATGGAGGTGTGTGAAGTCAGAATGGATGTGTGTGAAGTCAGAATAGAGGTGAGTGAAGTCATAGAATGGAGGTGTGTGAAGTCATAGAATGGAGGTCTGTGAACTCAGAATGGAGGTTTGTGAAGTCAGAATGGAGGTGTGTGCAGTCAAAGAATGGAGGTGTGTGAAGTCATATAATGGAGGTGTGTGAAGTCATAAAATGGAGGTGTGTGAATTCATAGACTGGAGGTGTGTGAAGTCACAATGGAGTTGTGTGAAGTCATAGAATGGAAGTGTGTGAAATCATAGAATGGAGGTGTGTGAAGTCAAAGAATTGAGGTGTGTGAAGTCAGAATGGAGGTGTGTGAAGTCAGAATGGAGGTGTGTGAAGTCATAGAATGGAAGTGTGTGAAGTCATAGAATGGAGGTCTGTGAACTCAGAATGGGGGTTTGGGAAATCATAGAATGGAGGTGTTGAACTCAGAATGGAGGTGTGTGAAGTCACACAATGGAGGTGTGTGAAGTCATAGAATGGAGATGTGTGAAATAACAGAATGGAGGTGTGTGAATTCATAGAATGGAGGTGTGTGAAGTCATAGGATCGAGGTGTGTGAAGTCACAGAATGGAGGTGTGTGAAGTCACAGAATGGAGGTGTTTGAAGTCAGAATGGAGGTGTGTGAAGTCATAGACTGAGGTGGGTGAAGTCATAGAAAGGAGGTGTGGGAAGTCATAGAATGGAGGAGTGTGAAGTCATAGAGTGGAGGTGAGTGAAGTCACAGATTCGAGATCTGTGATGTCATAGAATGGAGGTGTGTGAAGTCAGAATAGAGGTGTGTGAAATCATAGAATGGAGATGTGTGAACTCATAGAATGGAGTTGTGTGACGTCGCAATGGAAGAATGTGAAGTCATAGAATGGAGGTGTGAGAAGTCACAGAATGGACGTGTGTGAAGTCATAAAATGAAGGTGTGGGAAGTCAGAATGGAGGTTTGTGAAGTCACAGAATGGAGGTGTGTGAACTCAGAATGGAGGTGTGTGAAGTCATAGATGGAGGTGTGTGAAGTAATAGTGTGGAGGTGCGTGAAATCACAGAATGGAGTTTTGTGAAGTCACAGAATGGAGCTTTGTGAAGTCAGAACGGAGGTGTGTGAAGTCATAGAATGGAGGTGTGTGAAGTCAGAATGGAGGTGTGTGAACTCATAGAATGGAGGTGTGTGAAGTCACAATGGAGGTGTGTGAAGTCACAGAATTTAGGTGTGTGAAGTCACAAAATGGAGGTGTGTGAAGTCATAGAATGGAGGTGTGTGAAGTCATCGAATGGAGGTGTGTGAAGTCAGAATGGAGGTGTGTGAAGTCACAGAATTGAGGTGTGTGAAGTCACAGAATGGAGGTGTGTGAAGTCAGAATGAAGGTGTGTGAAATCACAGAATGGAGGTGTGTGAAATCACAGAATGGATGTTGTGAAGTAAGAATGAAGGTGTTTGAAGTCATAGAGTGGAGGTGGGTGAAGTCACAGAATGGAGGTGTGTGAAGTCATAGAATGGAGGTGTGTGAAGTCATAGAATTGAGGTGTGTGAAGTCATAGAATGGAAGTGTGTGAAGTCATAAAATGGAGGTGTGTGAACTCATAGAATGGAGGTGTGTGAAGTTAAAATGGAGTTGTGTGAAGTCATAGAATGGTGGTTTTTGATGTCAACGAATGGAGGTGTGTGAAGTCACAGAATGGAGGTGTGTGAACTCAGAATGGAGGTGTGTGAAGTCACAGAATGGAGGTTTGTGAAGTCATAGAATGGAGGTGTGTGAAGTCAGAGAATGGATGTTTCTGAAGTAAGAATGAATGTGTGTGAAGTCATAGAATGGAGGTGTGTGAAGTCAAATTGGAGGTGTGTGAACTCATAGAATGGAGGTGTGTGAACTCATAGAATGGAGGTGTGTGAAGTCATGGAATGGAGGTGTGTGAAGTGAAACAATAGAGGTGTGTGAAGTCACAGAATGGAGGTGTGTGAAGTCAAAAAGGTGGTGTGTGAAGTCACAGAATGGAGGTGTGTGAAGTCATAAAATGGAGGTGTGTGAACTCATAGAATGGAGGTGTGTGAAGTTAAAATGGAGTTGTGTGAAGTCATAGAATGGTGGTTTTTGATGTCAACGAATGGAGGTGTGTGAAGTCACAGAATGGAGGTGTGTGAACTCAGAATGGAGGTGTGTGAAGTCACAGAAGGGAGGTTTGTGAAGTCATAGAATGGAGGTGTGTGAAGTCAGAGAATGGATGTTTCTGAAGTAAGAATGAATGTGTGTGAAGTCATAGAATGGAAGTGTGTGAAGTCAAATTGGAGGTGTGTGAACTCACAGAATGGAGGTGTGTGAACTCATAGAATGGAGGTGTGTGAAGTCATGGAATGGAGGTGTGTGAAGTGAAACAATAGAGGTGTGTGAAGTCACAGAATGGAGGTGTGTGAAGTCACAGTATGGAATGTGTGAAGACAAAACGGAGGTGTGTGAAGTCACAGAATGGAGGTGTGTGAAGTCACAGAATGGAGGTGTGTGAAGTCAAAAAGGTGGTGTGTGAAGTCACAGAATGGAGGTGTGTGAAGTCATAGAATGGAGGTGTGTGAAATCATAGAATGGAGGTATGTGAAGTCAGAATGGAGGTGTGTGAAGTCACAGAATTGAGGTGTGTGAAGTCACAGAATGGAGGTGTGTGAAGTCAGAATGAAGGTGTGTGAAGTCACAGAATTGAGGTGTGTGAAGTCACAGAATGGATGTTTGTGAAGTACGAATGAAGGTGTTTGAAGTCATAGAGTGGAGGTGTGTGAAGTCACAGAATGGAGGTGTGTGAAGTCATAGAATGGAGGTGTGTGAAGTCATAGAATTGAGGTGTGTGAAGTCATAGAATGGAGGTGTGTGAAGTGATAAAATGGAGGTGTGTGAACTCATAGAATGGAGGTGTGTGAAGTCTAAATGGAGTTGTGTGAAGTCATAGAATGGTGTTTTTTGATGTCAACGAATGGAGGTGTGTGAAGTCATAGAATGGAGGTGTGTGAAGTCACCGAATGGAGGTGTGTGAACTCAGAATGTAGGTGTGTGAAGCCACAGAATGGAGGTGTGTGAAGTCATAGAATGGAAGTGTGTGAAATCATTGAATGGAGGTGTGTGAAGTCACAGAATTGAGGTGTGTGAAGTCAGAATGGAGGTGTGTGAAGTCAGAATGGAGGTGTGTGAACTCATAGAATGGAGGTGTGTGAAGTCTACATGGAGTTGTGTGAAGTCATAGAATGGTGTTTTTTGATGTCAACGAATGGAGGTGTGTGAAGTCATAGAATGGAGGTGTGTGAAGTCACAGAATGGAGGTGTGTGAACTCAGAATGTAGGTGTGTGAAGCCACAGAATGGAGGTGTGTGAAGTCAGAATGGATGTGTGTGAAGTCAGAATAGAGGTGAGTGAAGTCATAGAATGGAGGTGTGTGAAGTCATAGGATCGAGGTGTGTGAAGTCACAGAATGGAGGTGTGTGAAGTCACAGAATGGAGGTGTTTGAAGTCAGAATGGAGGTGTGTGAAGTCATAGACTGAGGTGGGTGAAGTCATAGAAAGGAGGTGTGGGAAGTCATAGAATGGAGGAGTGTGAAGTCATAGAGTGGAGGTGAGTGAAGTCACAGATTCGAGATCTGTGATGTCATAGAATGGAGGTGTGTGAAGTCAGAATAGAGGTGTGTGAAATCATAGAATGGAGATGTGTGAACTCATAGAATGGAGTTGTGTGACGTCACAATGGAAGAATGTGAAGTCATAGAATGGAGGTGTGAGAAGTCACAGAATGGACGTGTGTGAAGTCATAAAATGAAGGTGTGGGAAGTCAGAATGGAGGTGTGTGAAGTCACAGAATGGAGGTGTGTGAACTCAGAATGGAGGTGTGTGAAGTTATAGATGGAGGTGTGTGAAGTAATAGTGTGGAGGTGCGTGAAATCACAGAATGGAGTTTTGTGAAGTCACAGAATGGAGCTTTGTGAAGTCAGAACGGAGGTGTGTGAAGTCATAGAATGGAGGTGTGTGAAGTCAGAATGGAGGTGTGTGAACTCATAGAATGGAGGTGTGTGAAGTCACAATGGAGGTGTGTGAAGTCACAGAATTTAGGTGTGTGAAGTCACAAAATGGAGGTGTGTGAAGTCATAGAATGGAGGTGTGTGAAGTCATCGAATGGAGGTGTGTGAAGTCAGAATGGAGGTGTGTGAACTCATAGAATGGAGGTGTGTGAAGTCTACATGGAGTTGTGTGAAGTCATAGAATGGTGTTTTTTGATGTCAACGAATGGAGGTGTGTGAAGTCATATAATGGAGGTGTGTGAAGTCACAGAATGGAGGTGTGTGAACTCAGAATGTAGGTGTGTGAAGCCACAGAATGGAGGTGTGTGAAGTCAGAATGGATGTGTGTGAAGTCAGAATAGAGGTGAGTGAAGTCATAGAATGGAGGTGTGTGAAGTCATAGAATGGAGGTGTGTGAAGTCATAGAATTGAGGTGTGTGAAGTCATAGAATGGAGGTGTGTGAAGTCATAGAATTGAGGTGTGTGAAGTCATAGAATGGAAGTGTGTGAAGTCATAAAATGGAGGTGTGTGAACTCATAGAATGGAGGTGTGTGAAGTTAAAATGGAGTTGTGTGAAGTCATAGAATGTGGGTTTTTGATGTCAACGAATGGAGGTGTTTGAAGTCACAGAATGGAGGTGTGTGAACTCAGAATGGAGGTGTGTGAAGTCACAGAATGGAGGTTTGTGAAGTCATAGAATGGAGGTGTGTGAAGTCAGAGAATGGATGTTTCTGAAGTAAGAATGAATGTGTGTGAAGTCATAGAATGGAGGTGTGTGAAGTCAAATTGGAGGTGTGTGAACTCATAGAATGGAGGTGTGTGAACTCATAGAATGGAGGTGTGTGAAGTCATGGAATGGAGGTGTGTGAAGTGAAACAATAGAGGTGTGTGAAGTCACAGAATGGAGGTGTGTGAAGTCAGAGAATGGAGGTGTGTGAAGTCAAAAAGGTGGTGTGTGAAGTCACAGAATGGAGGTGTGTGAATTCATAGAATGGAGCTGTGTGAAGTCAGAATGGAGGTGTGTGAAGTCACAGAATGGAGGTGTGTGAACTCAGAATGGAGGTGTGTGAAGTCATAGATGGAGGTGTGTGAAGTAATAGTGTGGAGGTGTGTGAAATCACAGAATGGAGTTTTGTGAAGTCACAGAATGGAGCTTTGTGAAGTCAGAACGGAGGTGTGTGAAGTCACAGAATGGAGGTGTGTGAACTCAGAATGTGGGTGTGTGAAGCCACAGAATGGAGGTGTGTGAAGTCAGAGAATCGAAGTGTGTGAAGTCATAGAAAGTAGGTGTGTGAACTCAGAATGGAGGTGTGTGAAGTCACAGAATGGACGTTTGTGAAGTCATAGAATGGAGGTGTGTGAAGTCAGAGAATGGATGTTTCTGAAGTAAGAATGAATGTGTGTGAAGTCATAGAATGGAGATGTGTGAAGTCAAATTGGAGGTGTGTGAACTCATAGAATGGAGGTGTGTGAACTCATAGAATGGAGGTTTGTGAAGTCATGGAATGGCGGTGTGTGAAGTCAAAGAATGGAGGTGTGTGAAGTGAAACAATAGAGGTGTGTGAAGTCACAGAATGGAGGTGTGTGAAGTCACAGATTGGAAGTGTCTGAAGTCAAAACGGAGGTGTGTGAAGCTACAAAATGGAGGTGTGTGAAGTCAGAGAATGGAGATGTGTGAAGTCAAAAAGGTGGTGTGTGAAGTCACAGAATGGAGGTGTGTGAATTCATAGAATGGAGCTGTGTGAAGTCAGAATGGAGGTGTGTGAAGTCAGAATGGAGGGGTGTGAAGTCAGAATGGAGGTGTGTGAAGTCACAGAATGGAGGTGTGTGAAGTCATAGAATGGAGGTGTGTGAAATCATAGAATGGAGGTGTGTGAAGTCAGAATGGAGGTGTGTCACGTCACAGAATTGAGGTGTGTGAAGTCAGAGAATGGAGGTGTGTGAAGTCAGAATGAAGGTGTGTGAAGTCACAGAAAGGAGGTGTGTGAAGTCACAGAATGGATGTTTGTGAAGTAAGAATGAAGGTGTTTGAAGTCATAGAATGGAGGTGTGTGAATTCACAGAATGGAGGTGTGTGAAGTCATAGAATGGAGGTGTGTGAAGTCATAGAATTGAGGTGTGTGAAGTCATAGAATGGAGGTGTGTGAAGTCACAGAATGGAGGTGTGTGAAGTCAGAATGGAGGTGTGTGAAGTCATAGACTGAGGTGGGTGAAGTCATAGAAAGGAGGTGTGGGAAGTCATAGAATGGAGGAGTGTGAAGTCATAGAGGGGAGGTGAGTGAAGGCACAGATTCGAGGTCTGTGATGTCATAGAATGGAGGTTTGTGAAGTCAGAATAGAGCTGTGTGAAATCATAGAATGGAGATGTGTGAACTCATAGAATGGAGTTGTGTGACGTCGCAATGGAAGAATGTGAAGTCATAGAATGGAGGTGTGAGAAGTCACAGAATGGACGTGTGTGAAGTCATAAAATGAAGGTGTGGGAAGTAAGAATAGAGGTGTGTGAAGTCACAGAATGGAGGTGTGTGAACTCAGAATGCAGGTGTGTGAAGTCATAGATGGAGGTGTGCGAAGTAATGGTGTGGAGGTGTGTGAAATCACAGAATGGAGTTTTGTGAAGTCACAGAATGGAGCTTTGTGAAGTCAGAACGGAGGTGTGTGAAGTCATAGAATTGAGGTGTGTGAAGTCATAGAATGGAGGTGTGTGAAGTCATAAAATGGAGGTGTGTGAACTCATAGAATGGAGGCGTGTGAAGTCAAAATGGAGTTGTGTGAAGTCATAGAATGGTGTTTTTGATGTCAATGAATGGAGGTGTGTGAAGTCATAGAATGGAGGTGTGTGAAGTCAGATTGGAGGTGTGTGAAATCACAGAATGGAGGTGTGTGAAGTCACAGAATGGAGGTGTGTGAACTCAGAATGTAGGTGTGTGAAGCGACAGAATGGAGGTGTGTGAAGTCATAGAATGGAAGTGTGTGAAATCATAGAATGGAGGTGTGTGAAGTCACAGAATTAAGGTGTGTGAAGTCAGAATGGAGGTGTGTGAAGTCAGAATGTAGGTGTGTGAAGTCATAGAATGGAGGTGTGTGAAGTCATAGAATGGAGGTCTGTGAACTCAGAATGGAGGTTTGTGAAGTCATAGAATGGAGGTGTGTGAACTCAGAATGGAGGTGTGTGAAGTCACAGAATGGAGGTGTGTGAAGTCACAGAATGGAGGTTTGTGAAATCACAGAATGGAGTTGTGTTAATTCATTGAATGGAGGTGTGTGAAGTCATAGGATCGAGGTGTGTGAAGTCACAGAATGGAGGTGTGTGAAGTCACAGAATGGAGGTGTGTGAACTCAGAATGTAGGTGTGTGAAGCCACAGAATGGAGGTGTGTGAAGTCAGAGAATCGAAGTGTGTGAAGTCATAGAAAGTAGGTGTGTGAACTCAGAATGGAGGTGTGTGAAGTCACAGAATGGAGTTTTGTGAAGTCATAGAATGGAGGTGTGTGAAGTCAGAGAATGGATGTTTCTGAAGTAAGAATGAAGGTGTGTGAAGTCATAGAATGGAGATGTGTGAAGTCAAATTGGAGGTGTGTGAACTCATAGAATGGAGGTGTGTGAACTCATAGAATGGAGGTTTGTGAAGTCATGGAATGGCGGTGTGTGAAGTCAAAGAATGGAGGTGTGTGAAGTGAAACAATAGAGGTGTGTGAAGTCACAGAATGGAGGTGTGTGAAGTCACAGATTGGAAGTGTCTGAAGTCAAAACGGAGGTGTGTGAAGTCACAGAATGGAGGTGTGTGAAGTCAGAGAATGGAGGTGTGTGAAGTCAAAAAGGTGGTGTGTGAAGTCACAGAATGGAGGTGTGTGAATTCACAGAATGGAGCTGTGTGAAGTCAGAATGGAGGTGTGTGAAGTCAGAATGGAGGGGTGTGAAGTCAGAATGGAGGTGTGTGAAGTCACAGAATGGAGGTGTGTGAAGTCATAGAATGGAGGTGTGAGAAGTCACAGAATGGACGTGTGTGAAGTCATAAAATGAAGGTGTGAGAAGTCAGAATGGAGGTGTGTGAAGTCACAGAATGGAGGTGTGTGAACTCAGAATGGAGGTGTGTGAAGTCATAGATGGAGGTGTGTGAAGTAATAGTGTGGAGGTGTGTGAAATCACAGAATGGAGTTTTGTGAAGTCACAGAATGGAGCTTTGTGAAGTCAGAACGGAGGTGTGTGAAGTCATAGAATTGAGGTGTGTGAAGTCATAGAATGGAGGTGTGTGAAGTCATAAAATGGATGTGTGTGAACTCATAGAATGGAGGCGTGTGAAGTCAAAATGGAGTTGTGTGAAGTCATAGAATGGTGTTTTTTGATGTCAACGAATGGAGGTGTGTGAAGTCATAGAATGGAGGTGTGTGAAGTCAGATTGGAGGTGTGTGAAATCACAGAATGGAGGTGTGTGAAGTCACAGAATGGAGGTGTGTGAACTCAGAATGTAGGTGTGTGAAGCCACAGAATGGAGGTGTGTGAAGTCATAGAATGGAAGTGTGTGAAATCATAGAATGGATGTGTGTGAAGTCACAGAATTAAGGTGTGTGAAGTCAGAATGGAGGTGTGTGAAGTCAGAATGGAGGTGAGTGAAGTCATAGAATGGAGGTGTGTGAAGTCATAGAATGGAGGTCTGTGAACTCAGAATGGAGGTTTGTGAAGTCACAGAATGGAGGTGTGTGAAGTCACAGAATGGAGGTTTGTGAAATCACAGAATGGAGTTGTGTTAATTCATTGAATGGAGGTGTGTGAAGTCATAGGATCGAGGTGTGTGAAGTCACAGAATGGAGGTGTGTGAAGTCACAGAATGGAGGTGTGTGAACTCAGAATGTAGGTGTGTGAAGCCACAGAATGGAGGTGTTTGCAGTCAGAGAATCGAAGTGTGTGAAGTCATAGAAAGTAGGTGTGTGAACTCAGAATGGAGGTGTGTGAAGTCACAGAATGGAGGTTTTTGAAGTCATAGAATGGAGGTGTGTGAAGTCAGAGAATGGATGTTTCTGAAGTAAGAATGAAGGTGTGTGAAGTCATACAATGGAGATGTGTGAAGTCAAATTGGAGGTGTGTGAACTCATAGAATGGAGGTGTGTGAACTCATAGAATGGAGGTTTGTGAAGTCATGGAATGGCGGTGTGTGAAGTCAAAGAATGGAGGTGTGTGAAGTGAAAGAATAGAGGTGTGTGAAGTCACAGAATGGAGGTGTGTGAAGTCACAGATTGGAAATGTCTGAAGTCAAAACGGAGGTGTGTGAAGTCACAAAATGGAGGTGTGTGAAGTCAGAGAATGGAGGTGTGTGAAGTCAAAAAGGTGGTGTGTGAAGTCACAGAATGGAGTTGTGTGAATTCATAGAATGGAGCTGTGTGAAGTCAGAATGGAGGTGTGTGAAGTCAGAATGGAGGGGTGTGAAGTCAGAATGGAGGTGTGTGAAGTCACAGAATGGAGGTGTGTGAAGTCATAGAATGGAGGTGTGTGAAATCATAGAATGGAGGTGTGTGAAGTCAGAATGGAGGTGTGTCACGTCACAGAATTGAGGTGTGTGAAGTCAGAGAATGGAGGTGTGTGAAGTCAGAATGAAGGTGTGTGAAGTCACAGAAAGGAGGTGTGTGAAGTCACAGAATGGATGTTTGTGAAGTAAGAATGAAGGTGTTTGAAGTCATAGAATGGAGGTGTGTGAAGTCACAGAATGGAGGTGTGTGAAGTCATAGAATGGAGGTGTGTGAAGTCATAGAATTGAGGTGTGTGAAGTCATAGAATGGAGGTGTGTGAAGTCACAGAATGGAGGTGTGTGAAGTCAGAAGGGAGGTGTGTGAAGTCATAGACTGAGGTGGGTGAAGTCATAGAAAGGAGGTGTGGGAAGTCATAGAATGGAGGAGTGTGAAGTCATAGAGTGGAGGTGAGTGAAGTCACAGATTCGAGGTCTGTGATGTCATAGAATGGAGGTGTGTGAAGTCAGAATAGAGGTGTGTGAAATCATAGAATGGAGATGTGTGAACTCATAGAATGGAATTGTGTGACGTCACAATGGAAGAATGTGAAGTCATAGAATGGAGGTGTGAGAAGTCACAGAATGGACGTGTGTGAAATCATAAAATGAAGGTGTGGGAAGTCAGAATGGAGGTGTGTGAAGTCACAGAATGGAGGTGTGTGAACTCAGAATGGAGGTGTGTGAAGTCATAGATGGAGGTGTGTGAAGTAATAGTGTGGAGGTGTGTGAAATCACAGAATGGAGTTTTGTGAAGTCACAGAATGGAGCTTTGTGAAGTCAGAACGGAGGTGTGTGAAGTCATAGAATTGAGGTGTGTGAAGTCATAGAATGGAGGTGTGTGAAGTCATAAAATGGAGGTGTGTGAACTCATAGAATGGAGGCGTGTGAAGTCAAAATGGAGTTGTGTAAAGTCATAGAATGGTGTTTTTTGATGTCAACGAATGTAGGTGTGTGAAGACATAGAATGGAGGTGTGTGAACTCAGAATGGAGGTGTGTGAAGTCACAGAATGGAGGTGTGTGAAGTCACAGAATGGAAGTTTGTGAAATCACAGAATGGAGTTGTGTTAATTCATTGAATGGAGGTGTGTGAAGTCATAGGATCGAGGTGTGTGAAGTCACAGAATGGAGGTGTGTGAAGTCACAGAATGGAGGTGTGTGAACTCAGAATGTAGGTGTGTGAAGCCACAGAATGGAGGTGTGTGAAGTCAGAGAATCGAAGTGTGTGAAGTCATAGAAAGTAGGTGTGTGAACTCAGAATGGAGGTGTGTGAAGTCACAGAATGGAGTTTTGTGAAGTCATAGAATGGAGGTGTGTGAAGTCAGAGAATGGATGTTTCTGAAGTAAGAATGAAGGTGTGTGAAGTCATAGAATGGAGATGTGTTAAGTCAAATTGGAGGTGTGTGAACTCATAGAATGGAGGTGTGTGAACTCATAGAATGGAGGTTTGTGAAGTCATGGAATGGCGGTGTGTGAAGTCAAAGAATGGAGGTGTGTGAAGTGAAACAATAGAGGTGTGTGAAGTCACAGAATGGAGGTGTGTGAAGTCACAGATTGGAAGTGTCTGAAGTCAAAACGGAGGTGTGTGAAGTCACAGAATGGAGGTGTGTGAAGTCAGAGAATGGAGGTGTGTGAAGTCAAAAAGGTGGTGTGTGAAGTCACAGAATGGAGGTGTGTGAATTCACAGAATGGAGCTGTGTGAAGTCAGAATGGAGGTGTGTGAAGTCAGAATGGAGGGGTGTGAAGTCAGAATGGAGGTGTGTGAAGTCACAGAATGGAGGTGTGTGAAGTCATAGAATGGAGGTGTGAGAAGTCACAGAATGGACGTGTGTGAAGTCATAAAATGAAGGTGTGAGAAGTCAGAATGGAGGTGTGTGAAGTCACAGAATGGAGGTGTGTGAACTCAGAATGGAGGTGTGTGAAGTCATAGATGGAGGTGTGTGAAGTAATAGTGTGGAGGTGTGTGAAATCACAGAATGGAGTTTTGTGAAGTCACAGAATGGAGCTTTGTGAAGTCAGAACGGAGGTGTGTGAAGTCATAGAATTGAGGTGTGTGAAGTCATAGAATGGAGGTGTGTGAAGTCATAAAATGGAGGTGTGTGAACTCATAGAATGGAGGCGTGTGAAGTCAAAATGGAGTTGTGTGAAGTCATAGAATGGTGTTTTTTGATGTCAACGAATGGAGGTGTGTGAAGTCATAGAATGGAGGTGTGTGAAGTCAGATTGGAGGTGTGTGAAATCACAGAATGGAGGTGTGTGAAGTCACAGAATGGAGGTGTGTGAACTCAGAATGTAGGTGTGTGAAGCCACAGAATGGAGGTGTGTGAAGTCATAGAATGGAAGTGTGTGAAATCATAGAATGGATGTGTGTGAAGTCACAGAATTAAGGTGTGTGAAGTCAGAATGGAGGTGTGTGAAGTCAAAATGGAGGTGAGTGAAGTCATAGAATGGAGGTGTGTGAAGTCATAGAATGGAGGTCTGTGAACTCAGAATGGAGGTTTGTGAAGTCATAGAATGGAGGTGTGTGAACTCAGAATGGAGGTGTGTGAAGTCACAGAATGGAGGTGTGTGAAGTCACAGAATGGAGGTTTGTGAAATCACAGAATGGAGTTGTGTTAATTCATTGAATGGAGGTGTGTGAAGTCATAGGATCGAGGTGTGTGATGTCACAGAATGGAGGTGTGTGAAGTCACAGAATGGAGGTGTGTGAACTCAGAATGTAGGTGTGTGAAGCCACAGAATGGAGGTGTTTGCAGTCAGAGAATCGAAGTTTGTGAAGTCATAGAAAGTAGGTGTGTGAACTCAGAATGGAGGTGTGTGAAGTCACAGAATGGAGGTTTTTGAAGTCATAGAATGGAGGTGAGTGAAGTCAGAGAATGGATGTTTCTGAAGTAAGAATAAAGGTGTGTGAAGTCATAGAATGGAGATGTGTGAAGTCAAATTGGAGGTGTGTGAACTCATAGAATGGAGGTGTGTGAACTCATAGAATGGAGGTTTGTGAAGTCATGGAATGGCGGTGTGTGAAGTCAAAGAATGGAGGTGTGTGAAGTGAAAGAATAGAGGTGTGTGAAGTCACAGAATGGAGGTGTGTGAAGTCACAGATTGGAAATGTCTGAAGTCAAAACGGAGGTGTGTGAAGTCACAAAATGGAGGTGTGTGAAGTCAGAGAATGGAGGTGTGTGAAGTCAAAAAGGTGGTGTGTGAAGTCACAGAATGGAGGTGTGTGAATTCATAGAATGGAGCTGTGTGAAGTCAGAATGGAGGTGTGTGAAGTCAGAATGGAGGGGTGTGAAGTCAGAATGGAGGTGTGTGAAGTCACAGAATGGAGGTGTGTGAAGTCATAGAATGGAGGTGTGTGAAATCATAGAATTGAGGTGTGTGAAGTCAGAGAATGGAGGTGTGTCAAGTCAGAATGAAGGTGTGTGAAGTCACAGAAAGGAGGTGTGTGGAGTCACAGAATGGATGTTTGTGAAGTAAGAATGAAGGTGTTTGAAGTCATAGAATGGAGGTGTGTGAAGTCACAGAATGGAGGTGTGTGAAGTCATAGAATTGAGGTGTGTGAAGTCATAGAATTGAGGTGTGTGAAGTCATAGAATGGAGGTGTGTGAAGTCACAGAATGGAGGTGTGTGAAGTCAGAAGGGAGGTGTGTGAAGTCATAGACTGAGGTGGGTGAAGTCATAGAAAGGAGGTGTGGGAAGTCATAGAATGGAGGAGTGTGAAGTCATAGAGTGGAGGTGAGTGAAGTCACAGATTCGAGGTCTGTGATGTCATAGAATGGAGGTGTGTGAAGTCAGAATAGAGGTGTGTGAAATCATAGAATGGAGATGTGTGAACTCATAGAATGGAATTGTGTGACGTCACAATGGAAGAATGTGAAGTCATACAATGGAGGTGTGAGAAGTCACAGAATGGACGTGTGTGAAATCATAAAATGAAGGTGTGGGAAGTCAGAATGGAGGTGTGTGAAGTCACAGAATGGAGGTGTGTGAACTCAGAATGGAGGTGTGTGAAGTCATAGATGGAGGTGTGTGAAGTAATAGTGTGGAGGTGTGTGAAATCACAGAATGGAGTTTTGTGAAGTCACAGAATGGAGCTTTGTGAAGTCAGAACGGAGGTGTGTGAAGTCATAGAATGGAGGTGTGTGAAGTCATAAAATGGAGGTGTGTGAACTCATAGAATGGAGGCGTGTGAAGTCAAAATGGAGTTGTGTAAAGTCATAGAATGGTGTTTTTTGATGTCAACGAATGGAGGTGTGTGAAGACATAGAATGGAGGTGTGTGAAATCAGATTGGAGGTGTGTGAAATCACAGAATGGAGGTGTGTGAAGTCACAGAATGGAGGTGTGTGAACTAAGAATGTAGGTGTGTGACGCCACAGAATGGAGGTGTGTGAAGTCATAGAATGGAAGTGTGTGAAACCATAGAATGGAGGTGTGTGAAGTCACAGAATTAAGGTGTGTGAAGTCAGAATGGAGGTGTGTGAAGTCAGAATGGAGGTGAGTGAAGTCATAGAATGGAGGTGTGTGAAGTCATGGAATGGAGGTCTGTGAACTCAGAATGGAGGTTTGTGAAGTCATAGAATGGAGGTGTGTGAACTCAGAATGGAGGTGTGTGAAGTCATAGAATGGAGGTGTGTGAAGTCATAGAATGGAAGTGTGTGAAGTCATAGAATGGACGTCTGTGAACTCAGAATGGGGGTTTGTGAAGTCATAGAATGGAGGAGTGTGAACTCAGAATGGAGGTGTGTGAAGTCACAGAATGGAGGTGTGTGAAGTCACAATGGAGTTGTGTGAAGTCATAGAATGGTTGTTTTTGATGTCAACGAATGGGGGTGTGTGAAGTCATAGAATGGAGGTGTGTGATGTCAGATTGGAGGTGTGTGAAATCCCAGAATAGAGGTGTGTCAACTCAGAAATGAGGTGTGTGAAGTCATAGAATGGAGGTGTGTGAAGTCATAGAATGGAGGTGTGTGAAGTCAGAATGGAGGTGTGTGAAGTCAGAATGGAGGTGTGTGAAGTCATAGAATGGAAGTGTGTGTAGTCATGGAATGGAGGTCTGTGAACTCAGAATGGGGGTTTGTGAAGTCATAGAATGGAGGTGTGTGAACTCAGAATGGAGGTGTGTGAAGTCACAGAATGGAGCTGTGTGAAGTCATAGAATGGAGGTGTGTTAAATCACAGAATGGAGGTGTGTGAATTCAAGAATGGAGGTGTGTGAAGTCATAAAATGGAGGTGTGTGAACTCATAGAATGGAGGCGTGTGAAGTCAAAATGGAGTTGTGTAAAGTCATAGAATGGTGTTTTTTGATGTCAACGAATGGAGGTGTGTGAAGACATAGAATGGAGGTGTGTGAAATCAGATTGGAGGTGTGTGAAATCACAGAATGGAGGTGTGTGAAGTCACAGAATGGAGGTGTGTGAACTCAGAATGTAGGTGTGTGAAGCCACAGAATGGAGGTGTGTGAAGTCATAGAATGGAAGTGTGTGAAATCATAGAATGGAGGTGTGTGAAGTCACAGAATTAAGGTGTGTGAAGTCAGAATGGAGGTGTGTGAAGTCAGAATGGAGGTGAGTGAAGTCATAGAATGGAGGTGTGTGAAGTCATAGAATGGAGGTCTGTGAACTCAGAATGGAGGTTTGTGAAGTCATAGAATGGAGGTGTGTGAACTCAGAATGGAGGTGTGTGAAGTCATAGAATGGAGGTGTGTGAAGTCATAGAATGGAAGTGTGTGAAGTCATAGAATGGACGTCTGTGAACTCAGAATGGGGGTTTGTGAAGTCATAGAATGGAGGAGTGTGAACTCAGAATGGAGGTGTGTGAACTCACAGAATTAAGGTGTGTGAAGTCAGAATGGAGGTGTGTGAAGTCAGAATGGAGGTGAGAGAAGTCATAGAATGGAGGTGTGTGAAGTCATAGAATGGAGGTCTGTGAACTCAGAATGGAGGTTTGTGAAGTCATAGAATGGAGGTGTGTGAACTCAGAATGGAGGTGTGTGAAGTCACAGAATGGAGGTGTGTGAAGTCACAGAATGGAAGTTTGTGAAATCACAGAATGGAGTTGTGTTAATTCATTGAATGGAGGTGTGTGAAGTCATAGGATCGAGGTGTGTGAAGTCAGAGAATGGAGGTGTGTGAAGTCACAGAATGGAGGTGTGTGAACTCAGAATGTAGGTGTGTGAAGCCACAGAATGGAGGTGTGTGAAGTCAGAGAATCGAAGTGTGTGAAGTCATAGAAAGTAGGTGTGTGAACTCAGAATGGAGGTGTGTGAAGTCACAGAATGGAGTTTTGTGAAGTCATAGAATGGAGGTGTGTGAAGTCAGAGAATGGATGTTTCTGAAGTAAGAATGAAGGTGTGTGAAGTCATAGAATGGAGATGTGTGAAGTCAAATTGGAGGTGTGTGAACTCATAGAATGGAGGTGTGTGAACTCATAGAATGGAGGTTTGTGAAGTCATGGAATGGCGGTGTGTGAAGTCAAAGAATGGAGGTGTGTGAAGTGAAACAATAGAGGTGTGTGAAGTCACAGAATGGAGGTGTGTGAAGTCACAGATTGGAAGTGTCTGAAGTCAAAACGGAGGTGTGTGAAGTCACAGAATGGAGGTGTGTGAAGTCAGAGAATGGAGGTGTGTGAAGTCAAAAAGGTGGTGTGTGAAGTCACAGAATGGAGGTGTGTGAATTCACAGAATGGAGCTGTGTGAAGTCAGAATGGAGGTGTGTGAAGTCAGAATGGAGGGGTGTGAAGTCAGAATGGAGGTGTGTGAAGTCACAGAATGGAGGTGTGTGAAGTCATAGAATGGAGGTGTGAGAAGTCACAGAATGGACGTGTGTGAAGTCATAAAATGAAGGTGTGAGAAGTCAGAATGGAGGTGTGTGAAGTCACAGAATGGAGGTGTGTGAACTCAGAATGGAGGTGTGTGAAGTCATAGATGGAGGTGTGTGAAGTAATAGTGTGGAGGTGTGTGAAATCACAGAATGGAGTTTTGTGAAGTCACAGAATGGAGCTTTGTGAAGTCAGAACGGAGGTGTGTGAAGTCATAGAATTGAGGTGTGTGAAGTCATAGAATGGAGGTGTGTGAAGTCATAAAATGGAGGTGTGTGAACTCATAGAATGGAGGCGTGTGAAGTCAAAATGGAGTTGTGTGAAGTCATAGAATGGTGTTTTTTGATGTCAACGAATGGAGGTGTGTGAAGTCATAGAATGGAGGTGTGTGAAGTCAGATTGGAGGTGTGTGAAATCACAGAATGGAGGTGTGTGAAGTCACAGAATGGAGGTGTGTGAACTCAGAATGTAGGTGTGTGAAGCCACAGAATGGAGGTGTGTGAAGTCATAGAATGGAAGTGTGTGAAATCATAGAATGGATGTGTGTGAAGTCACAGAATTAAGGTGTGTGAAGTCAGAATGGAGGTGTGTGAAGTCAGAATGGAGGTGAGTGAAGTCATAGAATGGAGGTGTGTGAAGTCATAGAATGGAGGTCTGTGAACTCAGAATGGAGGTTTGTGAAGTCATAGAATGGAGGTGTGTGAACTCAGAATGGAGGTGTGTGAAGTCACAGAATGGAGGTGTGTGAAGTCACAGAATGGAGGTTTGTGAAATCACAGAATGGAGTTGTGTTAATTCATTGAATGGAGGTGTGTGAAGTCATAGGATCGAGGTGTGTGATGTCACAGAATGGAGGTGTGTGAAGTCACAGAATGGAGGTGTGTGAACTCAGAATGTAGGTGTGTGAAGCCACAGAAAGGAGGTGTTTGCAGTCAGAGAATCGAAGTTTGTGAAGTCATAGAAAGTAGGTGTGTGAACTCAGAATGGAGGTGTGTGAAGTCACAGAATGGAGGTTTTTGAAGTCATAGAATGGAGGTGTGTGAAGTCAGAGAATGGATGTTTCTGAAGTAAGAATAAAGGTGTGTGAAGTCATAGAATGGAGATGTGTGAAGTCAAATTGGAGGTGTGTGAACTCATAGAATGGAGGTGTGTGAACTCATAGAATGGAGGTTTGTGAAGTCATGGAATGGCGGTGTGTGAAGTCAAAGAATGGAGGTGTGTGAAGTGAAAGAATAGAGGTGTGTGAAGTCACAGAATGGAGGTGTGTGAAGTCACAGATTGGAAATGTCTGAAGTCAAAACGGAGGTGTGTGAAGTCACAAAATGGAGGTGTGTGAAGTCAGAGAATGGAGGTGTGTGAAGTCAAAAAGGTGGTGTGTGAAGTCACAGAATGGAGGTGTGTGAATTCATAGAATGGAGCTGTGTGAAGTCAGAATGGAGGTGTGTGAAGTCAGAATGGAGGGGTGTGAAGTCAGAATGGAGGTGTGTGAAGTCACAGAAGGGAGGTGTGTGAAGTCATAGAATGGAGGTGTGTGAAATCATAGAATGGAGGTGTGTGAAGTCAGAATGGAGGTGTGTCACGTCACAGAATTGAGGTGTGTGAAGTCAGAGAATGGAGGTGTGTGAAGTCAGAATGAAGGTGTGTGAAGTCACAGAAAGGAGGTGTGTGAAGTCACAGAATGGATGTTTGTGAAGTAAGAATGAAGGTGTTTGAAGTCATAGAATGGAGGTGTGTGAAGTCACAGAATGGAGGTGTGTGAAGTCATAGAATGGAGGTGTGTGAAGTCATAGAATTGAGGTGTGTGAAGTCATAGAATGGAGGTGTGTGAAGTCACAGAATGGAGGTGTGTGAAGTCAGAAGGGAGGTGTGTGAAGTCATAGACTGAGGTGGGTGAAGTCATAGAAAGGAGGTGTGGGAAGTCATAGAATGGAGGAGTGTGAAGTCATAGAGTGGAGGTGAGTGAAGTCACAGATTCGAGGTCTGTGATGTCATAGAATGGAGGTGTGTGAAGTCAGAATAGAGGTGTGTGAAATCATAGAATGGAGATGTGTGAACTCATAGAATGGAATTGTGTGACGTCACAATGGAAGAATGTGAAGTCATAGAATGGAGGTGTGAGAAGTCACAGAATGGACGTGTGTGAAATCATAAAATGAAGGTGTGGGAAGTCAGAATGGAGGTGTGTGAAGTCACAGAATGGAGGTGTGTGAACTCAGAATGGAGGTGTGTGAAGTCATAGATGGAGGTGTGTGAAGTAATAGTGTGGAGGTGTGTGAAATCACAGAATGGAGTTTTGTGAAGTCACAGAATGGAGCTTTGTGAAGTCAGAACGGAGGTGTGTGAAGTCATAGAATGGAGGTGTGTGAAGTCATAAAATGGAGGTGTGTGAACTCATAGAATGGAGGCGTGTGAAGTCAAAATGGAGTTGTGTAAAGTCATAGAATGGTGTTTTTTGATGTCAACGAATGGAGGTGTGTGAAGACATAGAATGGAGGTGTGTGAAATCAGATTGGAGGTGTGTGAAATCACAGAATGGAGGTGTGTGAAGTCACAGAATGGAGGTGTGTGAACTCAGAATGTAGGTGTGTGACGCCACAGAATGGAGGTGTGTGAAGTCATAGAATGGAAGTGTGTGAAACCATAGAATGGAGGTGTGTGAAGTCACAGAATTAAGGTGTGTGAAGTCAGAATGGACGTGTGTGAAGTCAGAATGGAGGTGAGTGAAGTCATAGAATGGAGGTGTGTGAAGTCATGGAATGGAGGTCTGTGAACTCAGAATGGAGGTTTGTGAAGTCATAGAATGGAGGTGTGTGAACTCAGAATGGAGGTGTGTGAAGTCATAGAATGGAGGTGTGTGAAGTCATAGAATGGAAGTGTGTGAAGTCATAGAATGGACGTCTGTGAACTCAGAATGGGGGTTTGTGAAGTCATAGAATGGAGGAGTGTGAACTCAGAATGGAGGTGTGTGAAGTCACAGAATGGAGGTGTGTGAAGTCACAATGGAGTTGTGTGAAGTCATAGAATGGTTGTTTTTGATGTCAACGAATGGGGGTGTGTGAAGTCATAGAATGGAGGTGTGTGATGTCAGATTGGAGGTGTGTGAAATCCCAGAATAGAGGTGTGTCAACTCAGAAATGAGGTGTGTGAAGTCATAGAATGGAGGTGTGTGAAGTCATAGAATGGAGGTGTGTGAAGTCAGAATGGAGGTGTGTGAAGTCAGAATGGAGGTGTGTGAAGTTATAGAATGGAAGTGTGTGTAGTCATGGAATGGAGGTCTGTGAACTCAGAATGGTGGTTTGTGAAGTCATAGAATGGAGGTGTGTGAACTCAGAATGGAGGTGTGTGAAGTCACAGAATGGAGCTGTGTGAAGTCATAGAATGGAGGTGTGTTAAATCACAGAATGGAGGTGTGTGAATTCAAGAATGGAGGTGTGTGAAGTCATAGGTTCGAGTTGTGTGAAGTCACAGAATGGAGGTGTGTGAAGTCACAGAATGGAGGTGTGTGAAGTCACAGAATGGAGGTGTGTGAACTCAGAATGGAGGTGTGTGAAGCCACAGAATGGAGGTGTGTGAAGTCATAGAATGGAAGTTTGTGAAGTCATAGAATGGAGGTGTGTGGAGGAAGAATGGAGGTGTGTGCAGTCAGAGAATGGAGGTGTGTGAACTCAGAATGGAGGTGTGTGAAGTCACAGAATGGAGGTTTGTGATGTCATAGAATGGAGGTGTGTGAAGTCAGAGAATGGATGATTCTGAAGTAAGAATGAAGGTGTGTGAAGTCATAGAATGGAGTTGTGTGAAGTCATGGAATGGAGGTGTGTGAAGTCAAAGAATGGAGGTGTGTGAAGTGAAACAATAGAGGTGTGTGAAGTCACAGAATGGAGGTGTGTGAAGTCACAGAATGGAAGTGTTTGAAGTCAAAACGGAGGTGTGTGAAGTCACAGAATGGAGGTGTGTGAAGTCACAGAATGGAGGTGTGTGAAGTCAAAAAGGTGGTGTGTGAAGTCACAGAATGGAGGTGTGTGAAGTCATAGAATGGAGGTGTGTGAGGTCACAGAATGGAGGTGTGTGAAGTCAGAATGAAGGTGTGTGAAGTCACAGAATGGAGGTGTGTGAAGTCACAGAATGGAAGTGTGTGTAGTCATAGAATGGAGGTCTGTGAACTCAGAATGGGGGTTTGTGAAGTCATAGAATGGAGGTGTGTGAACTCAGAATGGAGGTGTGTGAAGTCACAGAATGGAGCTGTGTGAAGTCATAGAATGGAGGTGTGTTAAATCACAGAATGGAGGTGTGTGAATTCAAGAATGGAGGTGTGTGAAGTCATAGGTTCGAGTTGTGTGAAGTCACAGAATGGAGGTGTGTGAAGTCACAGAATGGAGGTGTGTGAAGTCACAGAATGGAGGTGTGTGAACTCAGAATGGAGGTGTGTGAAGCCACAGAATGGAGGTGTGTGAAGTCATAGAATGGAAGTTTGTGAAGTCATAGAATGGAGGTGTGTGGAGGAAGAATGGAGGTGTGTGAAGTCAGAGAATGGAGGTGTGTGAACTCAGAATGGAGGTGTGTGAAGTCACAGAATGGAGGTTTGTGATGTCATAGAATGGAGGTGTGTGAAGTCAGAGAATGGATGATTCTGAAGTAAGAATGAAGGTGTGTGAAGTCATAGAATGGAGTTATGTGAAGTCATGGAATGGAGGTGTGTGAAGTCAAAGAATGGAGGTGTGTGAAGTGAAACAATAGAGGTGTGTGAAGTCACAGAATGGAGGTGTGTGAAGTCACAGAATGAAAGTGTGTGAAGTCAAAACGGAGGTGTGTGAAGTCACAGAATGGAGGTGTGTGAAGTCACAGAATGGAGGTGTGTGAAGTCAAAAAGGTGGTGTGTGAAGTCACAGAATGGAGGTGTGTGAAGTCATAGAATGGAGGTGTGTGAAGTCACAGAATGGAGGTGTGTGAAGTCAGAATGAAGGTGTGTGAAGTCACAGAATGGAGGTGTGTGAAGTCACAGAATGGAGGTGTGTGAAGTCATAGAATGGAGGTGTGTGAAGTCATAGAATTGAGGTGTGTGAAGTCATAGAATGGAGGTGTGTGAAGTCATAAAATGGAGGTGTGTGAACTCATAGAATGGAGGCGTGTGAAGTCAAAATGGAGTTGTGTGAAGTCATAGAATGGTGTTTTTTGATGTCAACGAATGGAGGTGTGTGAAGTCATAGAATGGAGGGGTGTGAAGTCAGATTGGAGGTGTGTGAAATCACAGAATGGAGGTGTGTGAAGTCACAGAATGGAGGTGTGTGAACTCAGAATGTAGGTGTGTGAAGCCACAGAATGGAGGTGTGTGAAGTCATAGAATGGAAGTGTGTGAAATCATAGAATGGAGGTGTGTGAACTCACAGAATTAAGGTGTGTGAAGTCAGAATGTAGGTGTGTGAAGTCAGAATGGAGGTGAGAGAAGTCATAGAATGGAGGTGTGTGAAGTCATAGAATGGAGGTCTGTGAACTCAGAATGGAGGTTTGTGAAGTCATAGAATGGAGGTGTGTGAACTCAGAATGGAGGTGTGTGAAGTCACAGAATGGAGGTGTGTGAAGTCACAGAATGGAGGTTTGTGAAATCACAGAATGGAGTTGTGTTAATTCATTGAATGGAGGTGTGTGAAGTCATAGGATCGAGGTGTGTGAAGTCACAGAATGGAGGTGTGTGAAGTCACAGAATGGAGGTGTGTGAACTCAGAATGTAGGTGTGTGAAGCCACAGAATGGAGGTGTGTGAAGTCAGAGAATCGAAGTGTGTGAAGTCATAGAAAGTAGGTGTGTGAACTCAGAATTGAGGTGTGTGAAGTCACAGAATGGAGTTTTGTGAAGTCATAGAATGGAGGTGTGTGAAGTCAGAGAATGGATGTTTCTAAAGTAAGAATGAAGGTGTGTGAAGTCATAGAATGGAGATGTGTGAACTCATAGAATGGAGGTTTGTGAAGTCATGGAATGGCGGTGTGTGAAGTCAAAGAATGGAGGTGTGTGAAGTGAAACAATAGAGGTGTGTGAAGTCACAGAATGGAGGTGTGTGAAGTCACAGATTGGAAGTGTCTGAAGTCAAAACGGAGGTGTGTGAAGTCACAGAATGGAGGTGTGTGAAGTCAGAGAATGGACGTGGGTGAAGTCAAAAAGGTGGTGTGTGAAGTCAAAGAATGGAGGTGTGTGAAATCATAGAATGGAGCTGTGTGAAGTCAGAATGGAGGTGTGTGAAGTCAGAATGGAGGGGTGTGAAGTCAGAATGGAGGTGTGTGAAGTCACAGAATGGAGGTGTGTGAAGTCATAGAATGGAGGTGTGAGAAGTCACAGAATGGACGTGTGTGAAGTCATAAAATGAAGGTGTGGGAAGTCAGAATGGAGGTGTGTGAAGTCACAGAATGGAGGTGTGTGAACTCAGAATGGAGGTGTGTGAAGTCATAGATGGAGGTGTGTGAAGTAATAGTGTGGAGGTGTGTGAAATCACAGAATGGAGTTTTGTGAAGTCACAGAATGGAGCTTTGTGAAGTCAGAACGGAGGTGTGTGAAGTCATAGAATTGAGGTGTGTGAAGTCATAGAATGGAGGTGTGTGAAGTCATAAAATGGAGGTGTGTGAACTCATAGAATGGAGGCGTGTGAAGTCAAAATGGAGTTGTGTGAAGTCATAGAATGGTGTTTTTTGATGTCAACGAATGGAGGTGTGTGAAGTCATAGAATGGAGGTGTGTGAAGTCAGATTGGAGGTGTGTGAAATCACAGAATGGAGGTGTGTGAAGTCACAGAATGGAGGTGTGTGAACTCAGAATGTAGGTGTGTGAAGCCACAGAATGGAGGTGTGTGAAGTCATAGAATGGAAGTGTGTGAAATCATACAATGGATGTGTGTGAAGTCACAGAATTAAGGTGTGTGAAGTCAGAATGGAGGTGTGTGAAGTCAGAATGGAGGTGAGTGAAGTCATAGAATGGAGGTGTGTGAAGTCATAGAATGGAGGTCTGTGAACTCAGAATGGAGGTTTGTGAAGTCATAGAATGGAGGTGTGTGAACTCAGAATGGAGGTGTGTGAAGTCACAGAATGGAGGTGTGTGAAGTCACAGAATGGAGGTTTGTGAAATCACAGAATGGAGTTGTGTTAATTCATTGAATGGAGGTGTGTGAAGTCATAGGATCGAGGTGTGTGAAGTCACAGAATGGAGGTGTGTGAAGTCACAGAATGGAGGTGTGTGAACTCAGAATGTAGGTGTGTGAAGCCACAGAATGGAGGTGTTTGAAGTCAGAGAATCGAAGTGTGTGAAGTCATAGAAAGTAGGTGTGTGAACTCAGAATGGAGGTGTGTGAAGTCACAGAATGGAGGTTTTTGAAGTCATAGAATGGAGGTGTGTGAAGTCAGAGAATGGATGTTTCTGAAGTAAGAATGAAGGTGTGTGAAGTCATAGAATGGAGATGTGTGAAGTCAAATTGGAGGTGTGTGAACTCATAGAATGGAGGTGTGTGAACTCATAGAATGGAGGTTTGTGAAGTCATGGAATGGCGGTGTGTGAAGTCAAAGAATGGAGGTGTGTGAAGTGAAAGAATAGAGGTGTGTGAAGTCACAGAATGGAGGTGTGTGAAGTCAGAGAATGGAGGTGTGTGAAGTCAAAAAGGTGGTGTGTGAAGTCACAGAATGGAGGTGTGTGAAGTCAAAAAGGTGGTGTGTGAAGTCACAGAATGGAGGTGTGTGAATTCATAGAATGGAGCTGTGTGAAGTCAGAATGGAGGTGTGTGAAGTCAGAATGGAGGGGTGTGAAGTCAGAATGGAGGTGTGTGAAGTCACAGAATGGAGGTGTGTGAAGTCATAGAATGGAGGTGTGTGAAATCATAGAATGGAGGTGTGTGAAGTCAGAATGGAGGTGTGTCACGTCACAGAATTGAGGTGTGTGAAGTCAGAGAATGGAGGTGTGTGAAGTCAGAATGAAGGTGTGTGAAGTCACAGAAAGGAGGTGTGTGAAGTCACAGAATGGATGTTTGTGAAGTAAGAATGAAGGTGTTTGAAGTCATAAAATGGAGGTGTGTGAAGTCACAGAATGGAGGTGTGTGAAGTCATAGAATGGAGGTGTGTGAAGTCATAGAATTGAGGTGTGTGAAGTCATAGAATGGAGGTGTGTGAAGTCACCGAATGGAGGTGTGTGAAGTCAGAAGGGAGGTGTGTGAAGTCATAGACTGAGGTGGGTGAAGTCATAGAAAGGAGGTGTGGGAAGTCATAGAATGGAGGAGTGTGAAGTCATAGAGTGGAGGTGAGTGAAGTCACAGATTCGAGGTCTGTGATGTCATAGAATGGAGGTGCGTGAAGTCAGAATAGAGGTGTGTGAAATCATAGAATGGAGATGTGTG
This sequence comes from Megascapheus bottae, assembly GCA_024803745.1. Taxonomy (NCBI): domain Eukaryota; kingdom Metazoa; phylum Chordata; class Mammalia; order Rodentia; family Geomyidae; genus Megascapheus; species Megascapheus bottae. Next base: position 305,108 of record JANJXV010000787.1, read on the forward strand.
AACTCATAGAATGGAATTGTGTGACGTCACAATGGAAGAATGTGAAGTCATAGAATGGAGGTGTGAGAAGTCACAGAATGGACGTGTGTGAAATCATAAAATGAAGGTGTGGGAAGTCAGAATGGAGGTGTGTGAAGTCATAGATGGAGGTGTGTGAAGTAATAGTGTGGAGGTGTGTGAAATCACAGAATGGAGTTTTGTGAAGTCACAGAATGGAGCTTTGTGAAGTCAGAACGGAGGTGTGTGAAGTCATAGAATTGAGGTGTGTGAAGTCATAGAATGGAGGTGTGTGAAGTCATAAAATGGAGGTGTGTGAACTCATAGAATGGAGGCGTGTGAAGTCAAAATGGAGTTGTGTAAAGTCATAGAATGGTGTTTTTTGATGTCAACGAATGGAGGTGTGTGAAGTCATAGAATGGAGGTGTGTGAAATCAGATTGGAGGTGTGTGAAATCACAGAATGGAAGTGTGTGAAGTCACAGAATGGAGGTGTGTGAAGTCATAGAATGGAAGTGTGTGAAATCATAGAATGGAGGTGTGTGAAGTCACAGAATTAAGGTGTGTGAAGTCAGAATGGAGGTGTGTGAAATCAGAATGGAGGTGAGTGAAGTCATAGAATGGAGGTGTGTGAAGTCATAGAATGGAGGTCTGTGAACTCAGAATGGAGGTTTGTGAAGTCATAGAATGGAGGTGTGTGAACTCAGAATGGAGGTGTGTGAAGTCATAGAATGGAGGTGTGTGAAGTCATAGAATGGAAATGTGTGAAGTCATAGAATGGACGTCTGTGAACTCAGAATGGGGGTTTGTGAAGTCATAGAATGGAGGAGTGTGAACTCAGAATGGAGGTGTGTGAAGTCATAGAATGGAGGTGTGTGAAGTCACAATGGAGTTGTGTGAAGTCATAGAATGGTTGTTTTTGATGTCAACGAATGGGGGTGTGTGAAGTCATAGAATGGAGGTGTGTGATGTCAGATTGGAGGTGTGTGAAATCCCAGAATAGAGGTGTGTCAACTCAGAAATGAGGTGTGTGAAGTCATAGAATGGAGGTGTGTGAAGTCATAGAATGGAGGTGTGTGAAGTCAGAATGGAGGTGTGTGAAGTCAGAATGGAGGTGTGTGAAGTCATAGAATGGAAGTGTGTGTAGTCATAGAATGGAGGTCTGTGAACTCAGAATGGGGGTTTGTGAAGTCATAGAATGGAGGTGTGTGAACTCAGAATGGAGGTGTGTGAAGTCACAGAATGGAGCTGTGTGAAGTCATAGAATGGAGGTGTGTTAAATCACAGAATGGAGGTGTGTGAATTCAAGAATGGAGGTGTGTGAAGTCATAGGTTCGAGTTGTGTGAAGTCACAGAATGGAGGTGTGTGAAGTCACAGAATGGAGGTGTGTGAAGTCACAGAATGGAGGTGTGTGAACTCAGAATGGAGGTGTGTGAAGCCACAGAATGGAGGTGTGTGAAGTCATAGATTGGTAGTTTGTGAAGTCATAGAATGGAGGTGTGTGGAGGAATAATGGAGCTGTGTGAAGTCAGAGAATGGAGGTGTGTGAACTCAGAATGGAGGTGTGTGAAGTCACAGAATGGAGGTTTGTGATATCATAGAATGGAGGTGTGTGAAGTCAGAGAATGGATGATTCTGAAGTAAGAATGAAGGTGTGTGAAGTCATAGAATGGAGTTGTGTGAAGTCATGGAATGGAGGTGTGTGAAGTCAAAGAATGGAGGTGTGTGAAGTGAAACAATAGAGGTGTGTGAAGTCACAGAATGGAGGTGTGTGAAGTCACAGAATGGAAGTGTGTGAAGTCAAAATGGAGGTGTGTGAAGTCACAGAATGGAGGTGTGTGAAGTCACAGAATGGAGGTGTATGAAGTCAAAAATAGAGGTGTGTGAAGTCACAGAATGGAGGTGTGTGAAGTCACAGAATGGAGGTGTGTGAAGTCATAGAATGGAGGTGTGTTAAGTCACAGAATGGAGGTGTGTGAAGTCAGAATGAAGGTGTGTGAAGTCACAGAATGGAGGTGTGTGAAGTCACAGAATGGATGTTTGTGAAGTTAGAATGAAGGTGTTTGAAGTCATAGAGTGGAGGTGTGTGAAGTCACAGAATGGAGGTGTGTGAAGTCATAGAATGGAGGTGTGTGAAGTCATAGAATTGAGGTGTGTGAAGTCATAGAATGGAGGTGTGTGAAGTCATAAAATGGAGGTGTGTGAACTCATAGAATGGAGGCGTGTGAAGTCAAAATGGAGTTGTGTGAAGTCATAGAATGGTGTTTTTTGATGTCAACGAATGGAGGTGTGAAGTCATAGAATGGAGGTGTGTGAAGTCAGATTGGAGGTGTGTGAAATCACAGAATGGAGGTGTGTGAAGTCACAGAATGGAGGTGTGTGAACTCAGAATGTAGGTGTGTGAAGCCACAGAATGGAGGTGTGTGAAGTCACAGAATGGAAGTGTGTGAAATCATAGAATGGAGGTGTGTGAAGTCGAGAATTAAGGTGTGTGAAGTCAGAATGGAGGTGTGTGAAGTCAGAATGGAGGTGAGAGAAGTCATAGAATGGAGGTGTGTGAAGTCATAGAATGGAGGTCTGTGAACTCAGAATGGAGGTTTGTGAAGTCATAGAATAGAGGTGTGTGAACTCAGAATGGAGTTGTGTGAAGTCACAGAATGGAGGTGTGTGAAGTCACAGAATGGAGGTTTGTGAAATCACAGAATGGAGTTGTGTTAATTCATTGAATGGAGGTGTGTGAAGTCATAGGATCGAGGTGTGTGAAGTCACAGAATGGAGGTGTGTGAAGTCACAGAATGGAGGTGTGTGAACTCAGAATGTAGGTGTGTGAAGCCACAGAATGGAGGTGTGTGAAGTCAGAGAATCGAAGTGTGTGAAGTCCTAGAAAGTAGGTGTGTGAACTCAGAATGGAGGTGTGTGAAGTCACAGAATGGAGGTTTGTGAAGTCATAGAATGGAGGTGTGTGAAGTCAGAGAATGGATGTTTCTGAAGTAAGAATGAAGGTGTGTGAAGTCATAGAATTTAGATGTGTGAAGTCAAATTGGAGGTGTGTGAACTCATAGAATGGAGGTGTGTGAACTCATAGAATGGAGGTTTGTAAAGTCATGGAATGGGGGTGTGTGAAGGCAAAAATGGAGGTGTGTGAAGTGAAAGAATAGAGGTGTGTGAAGTCACAGAATGGAGGTGTGTGAAGTCACAGATTGGAAATGTCTGAAGTCAAAACGGAGGTGTGTGAAGTCACAAAATGGAGGTGTGTGAAGTCAGAGAATGGAGGTGTGTGAAGTCAAAAAGGTGGTGTGTGAAGTCACAGAATGGAGGGGTGTGAATTCATAGAATGGAGCTGTGTGAAGTCAGAATGGAGGTGTGTGAAGTCACAGAATGGAAATGTCTGAAGTCAAAACGGAGGTGTGTGAAGTCACAAAATGGAGGTGTGTGAAGTCACAGAATGGAGGTGTGTGAAGTCAAAAAGGTGGTGTGTGAAGTCACAGAATGGAGGTGTGTGAAGTCATAGAATGGAGGTGTGTGAAGTCACAGAATGGAGGTGTGTGAAGTCAGAATGAAGGTGTGTGAAGTCACAGAATGGAGGTGTGTGAAGTCACAGGATGGATGTTTGTGAAGTTAGAATGAAGGTGTTTGAAGTCATAGAGTGGAGGTGTGTGAAGTCACAGAATGGAGGTGTGTGAAGTCATAGAATGGAGGTGTGTGAAGTCATAGAATTGAGGTGTGTGAAGTCATAGAATGGAGGTGTGTGAAGTCATAAAATGGAGGTGTGTGAACTCATAGAATGGAGGCGTGTGAAGTCAAAATGGAGTTGTGTGAAGTCATAGAATGGTTTTTTTTGATGTCAACGAATGGAGGTGTGTGAAGTCATAGAATGGAGGTGTGTAAAGTCAGATTGGAGGTGTGTGAAATCACAGAATGGAGGTGTGTGAAGTCAGAGAATGGAGGTGTGTGAACTCAGAATGTAGGTGTGTGAAGCCACAGAATGGAGGTGTGTGAAGTCATAGAATGGAAGTGTGTGAAATCATAGAATGGAGGTGTGTGAAGTCACAGAATTAAGGTGTGTGAAGTCAGAATGGAGGTGTGTGAAGTCAGAATGGAGGTGAGAGAAGACATAGAATGGAGGTGTGTGAAGTCATAGAATGGAGGTCTGTGAACTCAGAATGGAGGTTTGTGAAGTCATAGAATGGAGGTGTGTGAACTCAGAATGGAGGTGTGTGAAGTCACAGAATGGAGGTGTGTGAAGTCACAGAATGGAGGTTTGTGAAATCACAGAATGGAGTTGTGTTAATTCATTGAATGGAGGTGTGTGAAGTCATAGGATCGAGGTGTGTGAAGTCACAGAATGGAGGTGTGTGAAGTCATAGAATGGAGGTGTGTGAACTCAGAATGTAGGTGTGTGAAGCCACAGAATGGAGGTGTGTGAAGTCAGAGAATCGAAGTGTGTGAAGTCATAGAAAGTAGGTGTGTGAACTCAGAATGGAGGTGTGTGAAGTCAGAGAATGGATGTTTCTGAAGTAAGAATGAAGGTGTGTGAAGTCATAGAATGGAGATGTGTGAAGTCAAATTGGAGGTGTGTGAACTCATAGAATGGAGGTGTGTGAACTCATAGAATGGAGGTTTGTGAAGTCATGGAATGGCGGTGTGTGAAGTCACAGATTGGAAGTGTCTGAAGTCAAAACGGAGGTGTGTGAAGTCACAGAATGGAGGTGTGTGAAGTCAGAGAATGGAGGTGTGTGAAGTCAAAAAGGTGGTGTGTGAAGTCACAGAATGGAGGTGTGTGAATTCATAGATTGGAGCTGTGTGAAGTCAGAATGGAGGTGTGTGAAGTCAGAATGGAGGGGTGTGAAGTCAGAATGGAGGGGTGTGAAGTCACAGAATGGAGGTGTGTGAAGTCATAGAATGGAGGTGTGTGAAATCATAGAATGGAGGTGTGTGAAGTCAGAATGGAGGTGTGTCACGTCACTGAATTGAGGTGTGTGAAGTCAGAGAATGGAGGTGTGTGAAGTCAGAATGAAGGTGTGTGAAGTCACAGAAAGGAGGTGTGTGAAGTCACAGAATGGATGTTTGTGAAGTAAGAATGAAGGTGTTTGAAGTCATAGAATGGAGGTGTGTGAAGTCACAGAATGGAGGTGTGTGAAGTCATAGAATGGAGGTGTGTGAAGTCATAGAATTGAGGTGTGTGAAGTCATAGAATGGAGGTGTGTGAAGTCACAGAATGGAGGTGTGTGAAGTCAGAATGGAGGTGTGTGAAGTCATAGACTGAGGTGGGTGAAGTCATAGAAAGGAGGTGTGGGAAGTCATAGAATGGAGGAGTGTGAAGTCATAGAGTGGAGGTGAGTGAAGTCACAGATTCGAGGTCTGTGATGTCATAGAATGGAGGTGTGTGAAGTCAGAATAGAGGTGTGTGAAATCATAGAATGGAGATGTGTGAACTCATAGAATGGAGTTGTGTGACGTCACAATGGAAGAATGTGAAGTCATAGAATGGAGGTGTGAGAAGTCACAGAATGGAGGTGTGTGAAGTCATAAAATGAAGGTGTGGGAAGTCAGAATGGAGGTGTGTGAAGTAATAGTGTGGAGGTGTGTGAAATCACAGAATGGAGTTTTGTGAAGTCACAGAATGGAGCTTTGTGAAGTCAGAACGGAGGTGTGTGAAGTCATAGAATGGAGGTGTGTGAAGTCAGAATGGAGGTGTGTGAACTCATAGAATGGAGGTGTGTGAAGTCACAATGGAGGTGTGTGAAGTCATAGAATTTAGGTGTGTGAAGTCACAAAATGGAGGTGTGTGAAGTCATAGAATGGAGGTGTGTGAAGTCATAGAATGGAGGTGTGTGAAGTCAGAATGGAGGTGTGTGAAGTCACAGAATTGAGGTGTGTGAAGTCACAGAATGGAGGTGCGTGGAGTCAGAATGAAGGTGTGTGAAATCACAGAATGGAAGTGTGTGAAGTCACAGAATGGATGTTGTGAAGTAAGAATGAAGGTGTTTGAAGTCATAGAGTGGAGGTGTGTGAAGTCACAGAATGGAGGTGTGTGAAGTCATAGAATGGAGGTGTGTGAAGTCATAGAATTGAGGTGTGTGAAGTCATAGAATGGAGGTGTGTGAAGTCATAAAATGGAGGTGTGTGAACTCATAGAATGGAGGTGTGTGAAGTTAAAATGGAGTTGTGTGAAGTCATAGAATGGTGGTTTTTGATGTAAACGAATGGAGGTGTGTGAAGTCACAGAATGGAGGTGTGTGAACTCAGAATGGAGGTGTGTGAAGTCACAGAATGGAGGTTTGTGAAGTCATAGAATGGAGGTGTGTGAAGTCAGAGAATGGATGTTTCTGAAGTAAGAATGAATGTGTGTGAAGTCATAGAATGGAGGTGTGTGAAGTCAAATTGGAGGTGTGTGAACTCAGAGAATGGAGGTCTGTGAACTCATAGAATGGAGGTGTGTGAAGTCATGGAATGGAGGTGTGTGAAGTGAAACAATAGAGGTGTGTGAAGTCACAGAATGGAGGTGTGTGAAGTCACAGTATGGAATGTGTGAAGTTAAAACGGAGGTGTGTGAAGTCACAGAATGGAGGTGTGTGAAGCCACAGAATGGAGGTGTGTGAAGTCAAAAAGTTGGTGTGTGAATCACAGAATGGAGGTGTGTGAAGTCATAGAATGGAGGTGTGTGAAATCATAGAATGGAGGTATGTGAAGTCAGAATGGAGGTGTGTGAAGTCACAGAATTGAGGTGTGTGAAGTCACAGAATGGAGGTGTGTGAAGTCAGAATGAAGGTGTGTGAAGTCACAGAATGGAGGTGTGTGAAGTCACAGAATGGATGTTTGTGAAGTAAGAATGAAGGTGTTTGAAGTCATAGAGTGGAGGTGTGTGAAGTCACAGAATGGAGGTGTGTGAAGTCATAGAATGGAGGTGTGTGAAGTCATAGAATTGAGGTGTGTGAAGTCATAGAATGGAGGTGTGTGAAGTCATAAAATGGAGGTGTGTGAACTCATAGAATGGAGGTGAGTGAAGTCTAAATGGAGTTGTGTGAAGTCATAGAATGGTGTTTTTTGATGTCAACGAATGGAGGTGTGTGAAGTCATAGAATGGAGGTGTGTGAAGTCACAGAATGGAGGTGTGTGAACTCAGAATGTAGGTGTGTGAAGCCACAGAATGGAGGTGTGTGAAGTCATAGAATGGAAGTGTGTGAAATCATTGAATGGAGGTGTGTGAAGTCACAGAATTGAGGTGTGTGAAGTCAGAATGGATGTGTGTGAAGTCAGAATAGAGGTGAGTGAAGTCATAGAATGGAGGTGTGTGAAGTCACAGAATGGATGTTTGTGAAGTAAGAATGAAGGTGTTTGAAGTCATAGAATGGAGGTGTGTGAAGTCACAGAATGGAGGTGTGTGAAGTCATAGAATGGAGGTGTGTGAAGTCATAGAATTGAGGTGTGTGAAGTCATAGAATGGAGGTGTGTGAAGTCACAGAATGGAGGTGTGTGAAGTCAGAATGGAGGTGTGTGAAGTCATAGACTGAGGTGGTGAAGTCATAGAAAGGAGGTGTGGGAAGTCATAGAATGGAGGAGTGTGAAGTCATAGAGTGGAGGTGAGTGAAGTCACAGATTCGAGGTTTGTGATGTCATAGAATGGAGGTGTGTGAAGTCAGAATAGAGGTGTGTGAACTCATAGAATGGAGTTGTGTCGTCACAATGGAAGAATGTGAAGTCATAGAATGGAGGTGTGAGAAGTCACAGAATGGACTGTGTGAAGTCATAAAATGAAGGTGTGGGAAGTCAGAATGGAGGAGTGTGAAGTAATAGTGTGGAGGTGTGTGAAATCACAGAATGGAGTTTTGTGGAGTCACAGAATGGAGCTTTGTGAAGTCAGAACGGAGGTGTGTGAAGTCATAGAATGGAGGTGTGTGAAGTCAGAATGGAGGTGTGTGAAGTCACAGAATTGAGGTGTGTGAAGTCACAGAATGGAGGTGTGTGAAGTCAGAATGAAGGTGTGTGAAATCACAGAATGGAGGTGTGTGAAGTCACAGAATGGATGTTGTGAAGTAAGAATGAAGGTGTTTGAAGTCATAGAGTGGAGGTGGGTGAAGTCACAGAATGGAGGTGTGTGAAGTCATAGAATGGAGGTGTGTGAAGTCATAGAATTGAGGTGTGTGAAGTCATAGAATGGAGGTGTGTGAAGTCATAAAATGGAGGTTTGTGAACTCATAGAATGGAGGTGTGTGAAGTTAAAATGGAGTTGTGTGAAGTCATAGAATGGTGGTTTTTGATGTCAACGAATGGAGGTGTGTGAAGTCACAGAATGTAGGTGTGTGAACTCAGAATGGAGGTGTGTGAACTCATAGAATGCAGGTGTGTGAAGTCATGGAATGGAGGTGTGTGAAGTCACAGTATGGAATGTGTGAAGTCAAAACGGATGTGTGTGAAGTCACAGAATGGAGGGGTGTGAAGTCACAGAATGGAGGTGTGTGAAGTCAAAAAGGTGGTGTGTGAAGTCACAGAATGGAGGTGTGTGAAGTCATAGAATGGAGGTGTGTGAAATCATAGAATGGATGTTTCTGAAGTAAGAATGAATGTGTGTGAAGTCATAGAATGGAGGTGTGTGAAGTCAAATTGGAGGTGTGTGAACTCATAGAATGGAGGTGTGTGAACTCATAGAATGGAGGTGTGTGAAGTCATGGAATGGAGGTGTGTGAAGTGGAACAATAGAGGTGTGTGAAGTCACAGAATGGAGGTGTGTGAAGTCACAGTATGGAATGTGTGAAGACAAAACTGAGGTGTGTGAAGTCACAGAATGGAGGTGTGTGAAGTCACAGAATGGAGGTGTGTGAAGTCAAAAAGGTGGTGTGTGAAGTCACAGAATGGAGGTGTGTGAAGTCATAGAATGGAGGTGTGTGAAATCATAGAATGGAGGTATGTGAAGTCAGAATGGAGGTGTGTGAAGTCACAGAATTGAGGTGTGTGAAGTCACAGAATGGAGGTGTGTGAAGTCAGAATGAAGGTGTGTGAAGTCACAGAATGGAGGTGTGTGAAGTCACAGAATGGATGTTTGTGAAGTAAGAATGAAGGTGTTTGAAGTCATAGAGTGGAGGTGTGTGAAGTCACAGAATGGAGGTGTGTGAAGTCATAGAATGGAGGTGTGTGAAGTCATAGAATTGAGCTGTGTGAAGTCATAGAATGGAGGTGTGTGAAGTCATAAAATGGAGGTGTGTGAACTCATAGAATGGAGGTGAGTGAAGTCTAAATGGAGTTGTGTGAAGTCATAGAATGGTGTTTTTTGATGTCAACGAATGGAGGTGTGTGAAGTCATAGAATGGAGGTGTGTGAAGTCACAGAATGGAGGTGTGTGAACTCAGAATGTAGGTGTGTGAAGCCACAGAATGGAGGTGTGTGAAGTCACAGAATTGAGGTGTGTGAAGTCAGAATGGATGTGTGTGAAGTCAGAATAGAGGTGAGTGAAGTCATAGAATGGAGGTGTGTGAAGTCAAAGAATGGATGTTTGTGAAGTAAGAATGTAGGTGTTTGAAGTCATAGAATGGAGGTGTGTGAAGTCACAGAATGGAGGTGTGTGAAGCCATAGAATGGAGGTGTGTGAAGCCATAGAATGGAGGTGTGTGAAGTCAAAGAATTGAGGTGTGTGAAGTCATAGAATGGAAGTGTGTGAAGTCACAGAATGGAGGTGTGTGAAGTCAGAATGGAGGTGTGTGAAGTCATAGACTGAGGTGGGTGAAGTCATAGAAAGGAGGTGTGGGAAGTCATAGAATGGAGGAGTGTGAAGTCATAGAGGGGAGGTGAGTGAAGTCACAGATTCGAGGTCTGTGATGTCATAGAATGGAGGTGTGTGAAGTCAGAATAGAGTTGTGTGAAATCATAGAATGGAGATGTGTGAACTCATAGAATGGAGTTGTGTGACTTCACAATGGAAGAATGTGAAGTCATAGAATGGAGGTGTGAGAAGTCAGAGAATGGACGTGTGTGAAGTCATAAAATGAAGGTGTGGGAAGTCAGAATGGAGGTGTGTGAAGTAATAGTGTGGAGGTGTGTGAAATCACAGAATGGAGTTTTGTGAAGTCACAGAATGGAGCTTTGTGAAGTCAGAATGGCGGTGTGTGAAGTCATAGAATGGAGGTGTGTGAAGTCACAATGGAGGTGTGTGAACTCATAGAATGGAGGTGTGTGAAGTCACAATGGAGGTGTGTGAAGTCATAGAATTTAGGTGTGTGAAGTCACAAAATGGAGGTGTGTGAAGTCATAGAATGGAGGTGTGTGAAGTCATAGAATGGAGGTGTGTGAAGTCAGAATGGAGGTGTGTGAAGTCACAGAATTGAGGTGTGTGAAGTCACAGAATGGAGGTGTGTGGAGTCAGAATGAAGGTGTGTGAAATCACAGAATGGAGGTGTGTGGTCACAGAATGGATGTTGTGAAGTAAGAATGAAGGTGTTTGAAGTCATAGAGTGGAGGTGGGTGAAGTCACAGAATGGAGGTGTGTGAAGTCATAGAATGGAGGTGTGTGAAGTCATAGAATTGAGGTGTGTGAAGTCATAGAATGGAGGTGTGTGAAGTCATAAAATGGAGGTGTGTGAACTCATAGAATGGAGGTGTGTGAAGTTAAAATGGAGTTGTGTGAAGTCATAGAATGGTGGTTTTTGATGTCAACGAATGGAGGTGTGTGAAGTCACAGAATGGAGGTGTGTGAACTCAGAATGGAGGTGTGTGAAGTCACAGAATGGAGGTTTGTGAAGTCATAGAATGGAGGTGTGTGAAGTCAGAGAATGGATGTTTCTGAAGTAAGAATGAATGTGTGTGAAGTCATAGAATGGAGGTGTGTGAAGTCAAATTGGAGGTGTGTGAACTCATAGAATGGAGGTGTGTGAACTCATAGAATGGAGGTGTGTGAAGTCATGGAATGGAGGTGTGTGAAGTGGAACAATAGAGGTGTGTGAAGTCACAGAATGGAGGTGTGTGAAGTCACAGTATGGAATGTGTGAAGACAAAACGGAGGTGTGTGAAGTCACAGAATGGAGGTGTGTGAAGTCACAGAATGGAGGTGTGTGAAGTCAAAAAGGTGGTGTGTGAAGTCACAGAATGGAGGTGTGTGAAGTCATAGAATGGAGGTGTGTGAAATCATAGAATGGAGGTATGTGAAGTCAGAATGGAGGTGTGTGAAGTCACAGAATTGAGGTGTGTGAAGTCACAGAATGGAGGTGTGTGAAGTCAGAATGAAGGTGTGTGAAGTCACAGAATGGAGGTGTGTGAAGTCACAGAATGGATGTTTGTGAAGTAAGAATGAAGGTGTTTGAAGTCATAGAGTGGAGGTGTGTGAAGTCACAGAATGGAGGTGTGTGAAGTCATAGAATGGAGGTGTGTGAAGTCATAGAATTGAGGTGTGTGAAGTCATAGAATGGAGGTGTGTGAAGTCATAAAATGGAGGTGTGTGAACTCATAGAATGGAGGTGAGTGAAGTCTAAATGGAGTTGTGTGAAGTCATAGAATGGTGTTTTTTGATGTCAACGAATGGAGGTGTGTGAAGTCACAGAATGGAGGTGTGTGAAGTCACAGAATGGAGGTGTGTGAACTCAGAATGTAGGTGTGTGAAGCCACAGAATGGAGGTGTGTGAAGTCACAGAATTGAGGTGTGTGAAGTCAGAATGGATGTGTGTGAAGTCAGAATAGAGGTGAGTGAAGTCATAGAATGGAGGTGTGTGAAGTCAAAGAATGGATGTTTGTGAAGTAAGAATGAAGGTGTTTGAAGTCATAGAATGGAGGTGTGTGAAGTCACAGAATGGAGGTGTGTGAAGTCATAGAATGGAGGTGTGTGAAGTCATAGAATTGAGGTGTGTGAAGTTATAGAATGGAGGTGTGTGAAGTCACAGAATGGAGGTGTGTGAAGTCAGAATGGAGGTGTGTGAAGTCATAGACTGAGGTGGGTGAAGTCATAGAAAGGAGGTGTGGGAAGTCATAGAATGGAGGAGTGTGAAGTCATAGAGTGGAAGTGAGTGAAGTCACAGATTCGAGGTCTGTGATGTCATAGAATGGAGGTGTGTGTAGTCAGAATAGAGGTGTGTGAACTCATAGAATGGAGTTGTGTGACGTCACAATGGAAGAATGTGAAGTCATAGAGTGGAGGTGTGAGAAGTCACAGAATGGACTGTGTGAAGTCATAAAATGAAGGTGTGGGAAGTCAGAATGGAGGTGTGTGAAGTAATAATGTGGAGTTGTGTGAAATCACAGAATGGAGTTTTGTGGAGTCACAGAATGGAGCTTTGTGAAGTCAGAACGGAGGTGTGTGAAGTCATAGAATGGAGGTGTGTGAAGTCAGAATGGAGGTGTGTGAACTCATAGAATGGAGGTGTGTGAAGCCATAGAATGGAGGTGTGTGAAGTCATAGAATTGAGGTGTGTGAAGTCATAGAATGGAGGTGTGTGAAGTCACAGAATGGAGGTGTGTGAAGTCAGAATGGAGGTGTGTGAAGTCATAGACTGAGGTGGGTGAAGTCATAGAAAGGAGGTGTGGGAAGTCATAGAATGGAGGAGTGTGAAGTCATAGAGTGGAGGTGAGTGAAGTCACAGATTCGAGGTCTGTGATGTCATAGAATGGAGGTGTGTGAAGTCAGAATAGAGTTGTGTGAAATCATAGAATGGAGATGTGTGAACTCATAGAATGGAGTTGTGTGACTTCACAATGGAAGAATGTGAAGTCATAGAATGGAGGTGTGAGAAGTCAGAGAATGGACGTGTGTGAAGTCATAAAATGAAGGTGTGGGAAGTCAGAATGGAGGTGTGTGAAGTAATAGTGTGGAGGTGTGTGAAATCACAGAATGGAGTTTTGTGAAGTCACAGAATGGAGCTTTGTGAAGTCAGAACGGAGGTGTGTGAAGTCATAGAATGGAGGTGTGTGAAGTCAGAATGGAGGTGTGTGAACTCATAGAATGGAGGTGTGTGAAGTCACAATGGAGGTGTGTGAAGTCATAGAATTTAGGTGTGTGAAGTCACAAAATGGAGGTGTGTGAAGTCATAGAATGGAGGTGTGTGAAGTCATAGAATGGAGGTGTGTGAAGTCAGAATGGAGGTGTGTGAAGTCACAGAATTGAGGTGTGTGAAGTCACAGAATGGAGGTGTGTGGAGTCAGAATGAAGGTGTGTGAAATCACAGAATGGAGGTGTGTGAAGTCACAGAATGGATGTTGTGAAGTAAGAATGAAGGTGTTTGAAGTCATAGAGTGGAGGTGGGTGAAGTCACAGAATGGAGGTGTGTGAAGTCATAGAATGGAGGTGTGTGAAGTCATAGAATTGAGGTGTGTGAAGTCATAGAATGGAGGTGTGTGAAGTCATAAAATGGAGGTGTGTGAACTCATAGAATGGAGGTGTGTGAAGTTAAAATGGAGTTGTGTGAAGTCATAGAATGGTGGTTTTTGATGTCAACGAATGGAGGTGTGTGAAGTCACAGAATGGAGGTGTGTGAACTCAGAATGGAGGTGTGTGAAGTCACAGAATGGAGGTTTGTGAAGTCATAGAATGGAGGTGTGTGAAGTCAGAGAATGGATGTTTCTGAAGTAAGAATGAATGTGTGTGAAGTCATAGAATGGAGGTGTGTGAAGTCAAATTGGAGGTGTGTGAACTCATAGAATGGAGGTGTGTGAACTCATAGAATGGAGGTGTGTGAAGTCATGGAATGGAGGTGTGTGAAGTGGAACAATAGAGGTGTGTGAAGTCACAGAATGGAGGTGTGTGAAGTCACAGTATGGAATGTGTGAAGACAAAACGGAGGTGTGTGAAGTCACAGAATGGAGGTGTGTGAAGTCACAGAATGGAGGTGTGTGAAGTCAAAAAGGTGGTGTGTGAAGTCACAGAATGGAGGTGTGTGAAGTCATAGAATGGAGGTGTGTGAAATCATAGAATGGAGGTATGTGAAGTCAGAATGGAGGTGTGTGAAGTCACAGAATTGAGGTGTGTGAAGTCACAGAATGGAGGTGTGTGAAGTCAGAATGAAGGTGTGTGAAGTCACAGAATGGAGGTGTGTGAAGTCACAGAATGGATGTTTGTGAAGTAAGAATGAAGGTGTTTGAAGTCATAGAGTGGAGGTGTGTGAAGTCACAGAATGGAGGTGTGTGAAGTCATAGAATGGAGGTGTGTGAAGTCATAGAATTGAGGTGTGTGAAGTCATAGAATGGAGGTGTGTGAAGTCATAAAATGGAGGTGTGTGAACTCATAGAATGGAGGTGAGTGAAGTCTAAATGGAGTTGTGTGAAGTCATAGAATGGTGTTTTTTGATGTCAACGAATGGAGGTGTGTGAAGTCATAGAATGGAGGTGTGTGAAATCACAGAATGGAGGTGTGTGAACTCAGAATGTAGGTGTGTGAAGCCACAGAATGGAGGTGTGTTAAGTCACAGAATTGAGGTGTGTGAAGTCAGAATGGATGTGTGTGAAGTCAGAATAGAGGTGAGTGAAGTCATAGAATGGAGGTGTGTGAAGTCAAAGAATGGATGTTTTTGAAGTAAGAATGAAGGTGTTTGAAGTCATAGAATGGAGGTGTGTGAAGTCACAGAATGGAGGTGTGTGAAGTCATAGAATGGAGGTGTGTGAAGTAATAGAATTGAGGTGTGTGAAGTTATAGAATGGAGGTGTGTGAAGTCACAGAATGGAGGTGTGTGAAGTCAGAATGGAGGTGTGTGAAGTCATAGACTGAGGTGGGTGAAGTCATAGAAAGGAGGTGTGGGAAGTCATAGAATGGAGGAGTGTGAAGTCATAGAGTGGAGGTGAGTGAAGTCACAGATTCGAGGTCTGTGATGTCATAGAATGGAGGTGTGTGTAGTCAGAATAGAGGTGTGTGAACTCATAGAATGGAGTTGTGTGACGTCACAATGGAAGAATGTGAAGTCATAGAATGGAGGTGTGAGAAGTCACAGAATGGACTGTGTGAAGTCATAAAATGAAGGTGTGGGAAGTCAGAATGGAGGTGTGTGAAGTAATAGTGTGGAGGTGTGTGAAATCACAGAATGGAGTTTTGTGGAGTCACAGAATGGAGCTTTGTGAAGTCAGAACGGAGGTGTGTGAAGTCATAGAATGGAGGTGTGTGAAGTCAGAATGGAGGTGTGTGAAGTCATAGAATGGAGGTGTGTGAAGTCACAATGGAGGTGTGTGAAGTCATAGAATTTAGGTGTGTGAAGTCACAAAATGGAGGTGTGTGAAGTCATAGAATGGAGGTGTGTGAAGTCATAGAATGGAGGTGTGTGAAGTCAGAATGGAGGTGTGTGAAGTCACAGAATTGAGGTGTGTGAAGTCACAGAATGGAGGTGTGTGAAGTTAGAATGAAGGTGTGTGAAATCACAGAATGGAGGTGTGTGAAGTCACAGAATGGATGTTGTGAAGTAAGAATGAAGGTGTTTGAAGTCATAGAGTGGAGGTGGGTGAAGTCACAGAATGGAGGTGTGTGAAGTCATAGAATGGAGGTGGGTGAAGTCATAGAATTGAGGTGTGTGAAGTCATAGAATGGAGGTGTGTGAAGTCATAAAATGGAGGTTTGTGAACTCATAGAATGGAGGTGTGTGAAGTTAAAATGGAGTTGTGTGAAGTCATAGAATGGTGGTTTTTGATGTCAACGAATGGAGGTGTGTGAAGTCACAGAATGGAGGTGTGTGAACTCAGAATGGAGTTGTGTGAAGTCACAGAATGGAGGTTTGTGAAGTCATAGAATGGAGGTGTGTGAAGTCAGAGAATGGATGTTTCTGAAGTAAGAATGAATGTGTGTGAAGTCATAGAATGGAGGTGTGTGAAGTCAAATTGGAGGTGTGTGAACTCATAGAATGGAGGTGTGTGAACTCATAGAATGGAGGTGTGTGAAGTCATGGAATGGAGGTGTGTGAAGTCAAAGAATGGGGTTGTGTGAAGTGAAACAATAGAGGTGTGTGAAGTCACAGAATGGAGGTGTGTGAAGTTACAGAATGGAAGTGTGTGAAGTCAAAACGGAGGTGTGTGGAGTCATGGAATGGAGGTGTGTGAAGTGAAACAATAGAGGTGTGTGAAGTCACAGAATGGAGGTGTGTGAAGTCACAGTATGGAATGTGTGAAGTCAAAACGGAGGTGTGTGAAGTCACAGAATGGAGGTGTGTGAAGTCACATAATGGAGGTGTGTGAAGTCAAAAAGGTGGTGTGTGAAGTCACAGAATGGAGGTGTGTGAAGTCATAGAATGGAGGTGTGTGAAATCATAGAAAGGAGGTATGTAAAGTCAGAATAGAGGTGTGTGAAGTCACAGAATTGAGGTGTGTGAAGTCACAGAATGGAGGTGTGTGAAGTCAGAATGAAGGTGTGTGAAATCACAGAATGGAGGTGTGTGAAGTCACAGAATGGATGTTTGTGAAGTAAGAATGAAGGTGTTTGAAGTCATAGAGTGGAGGTGTGTGAAGTCACAGAATGGAGCTGTGTGAAGTCATAGAATGGAGGTGTGTGAAGTCATAGAATTGAGGTGTGTGAAGTCATAGAATGGAGGTGTGTGAAGTCATAAAATGGAGGTGTGTGAACTCATAGAATGGAGGTGAGTGAAGTCTAAATGGAGTTGTGTGAAGTCATAGAATGGTGTTTTTTGATGTCAACGAATGGAGGTGTGTGAAGTCAGAGAATGGAGGTGTGTGAAGTCAGAATGGATGTGTGTGAAGTCAGAATAGAGGTGAGTGAAGTCATAGAATGGAGGTGTGTGAAGTCACAGAATGGATGTTTGTGAAGTAAGAATGAAGGTGTTTGAAGTCATAGAATGGAGGTATGTGAAGTCACAGAATGGAGGTGTGTGAAGTCATAGAATGGAGGTGTGTGAAGTCATAGAATTGAGGTGTGTGAAGTCATAGAATGGAGGTGTGTGAAGTCACAGAATGGAGGTGTGTAAAGTCAGAATGGAGGTGTGTGAAGTCATAGACTGAGGTGGGTGAAGTCATAGAAAGGAGGTGTGGGAAGTCATAGATTGGAGGAGTGTGAAGTCATAGAGTGGAGGTGAGTGAAGTCACCGATTCGAGGTCTGTGATGTCATAGATGGAGGTGTGTGAAGTCAGAATAGAGGTGTGTGAAATGATAGAATGGAGATGTGTGAACTCATAGAATGGAGTTGTGTGACGTCACAATGGAAGTGTGTGAAGTCATAGAATGGAGGTGTGAGAAGTCACAGAATGGAGGTGTGTGAAGTCATAGAATGGAGGTGTGTAAAGTCAGAATGGAGGTGTGTAAAGTCACAGAATTGAGGTGTGTGAAATCACAGAATGGAGGTGTGTGAAGTCACAGAATGGATGTTGTGAAGTAAGAATGAAGGTGTTTGAAATCATAGAGTGGAGGTGGGTGAAGTCACAGAATGGAGGTGTGTGAAGTCATAGAATGGAGGTGTGTGAAGTCATAGAATTGAGGTGTGTGAAGTCATAGAATGGAGGTGTGTGAAGTCATAAAATGGAGGTGTGTGAACTCATAGAATGGAGGTGTGTGAAGTTAAAATTGAGTTGTGTGAAGTCATAGAATGGTGGTTTTTGATGTCAACGAATGGAGGTGTGTGAAGTCACAGAATGGAGGTTTGTGAAGTCATAGAATGGAGGTGTGTGAAGTCAGAGAATGGATGTTTCTGAAGTAAGAATGAATGTGTGTGAAGTCATAGAATGGAGATGTGTGAAGTCAAATTGGAGGTGTGTGAACTCATAGAATGGAGGTGTGTGAACTCACAGAATGGAGGTGTGGGAAGTCATGGAATGGAGGTGTGTGAAGTGAAACAATAGAGGTGTGTGAAGTCACAGAATGGAGGTGTGTGAAGTCACAGTATGGAATGTGTGAAGTCAAAACGGAGGTGTGTGAAGTCACAGAATGGAGGTGTGTGAAGTCACTGAATGGAGGTGTGTGAAGTCAAAAAGGTGGTGTGTGAAGTCACAGAATGGATGTTTGTAAAGTAAGAATGAAGGTGTTTGAAGTCATAGAGTGGAGGTGTGTGAAGTCACAGAATGGAGGTGTGTGAAGTCATAGAGTGGAGGTGTGTGAAGTCACAGAATGGAGGTGTGTGAAGTCATAGAATGGAGGTGTGTGAAGTCATAGAATTGAGGTGTGTGAAGTCATAGAATGGAGGTGTGTGAAGTCATAAAATGGAGGTGTGTGAACTCATAGAATGGAGGTGAGTGAAGTCTAAATGGAGTTGTGTGAAGTCATAGAATGGTGTTTTTTGATGTCAACGAATGGAGGTGTGTGAAGTCATAGAATGGAGGTGTCTGAAGTCACAGAATGGAGGTGTGTGAACTCAGAATGTAGGTGTGTGAAGCCACAGAATGGAGGTGTGTAAAGTCATAGAATGGAAGTGTGTGAAATCATTGAATGGAGGTGTGTGAAGTCACAGAATTGAGGTGTGTGAAGTCAGAATGGATGTGTGTGAAGTCAGAATAGAGGTGAGTGAAGTCATAGAATGGAGGTGTGTGAAGTCACAGAATGGATGTTTGTGAAGTAACAATGAAGGTGTTTGAAGTCATAGAATGGAGGTGTGTGAAGTCACAGAATGGAGGTGTGTGAAGTCATAGAATGGAGGTGTGTGAAGTCACAGAATGGAGGTGTGTGAAGTCATAGACTGAGGTGGGTGAAGTCATAGAAAGGAGGTGTGGGAAGTCATAGAATGGAGGAGTGTGAAGTCATAGAGTGGAGGTGAGTGAAGTCACAGATTCGAGGTCTGTGATGTCATAGAATGGAGGTGTGTGAAGTCAGAATAGAGGTGTGTGAAATCATAGAATGGAGATGTGTGAACTCATAGAATGGAGTTGTGTGACGTCACAATGGAAGAATGTGAAGTCATAGAATGGAGGTGTGAGAAGTCAGAGAATGGACGTGTGTGAAGTCATAAAATGAAGGTGTGTGAACTCATAGAATGGAGGTGTGTGAAGTCACAGAATGGAGGTGTGTGAACTCAGAATGGAGGTGTGTGAAGTCATAGATGGAGGTGTGTGAAGTAATAGTGTGGAGGTGTGTGAAATCACAGAATGGAGTTTTGTGAAGTCACAGAATGGAGCTTTGTGAAGTCAGAACGGAGGTGTGTGAAGTCATAGAATGGAGGTGTGTGAAGTCAGAATGGAGGTGTGTGAACTCATAGAATGGAGGTGTGTGAAGTCACAATGGAGGTGTGTGAAGTCATAGAATTTAGGTGTGTGAAGTCACAAAATGGAGGTGTGTGAAGTCATAGAATGGAGGTGTGTGAAGTCATAGAATGGAGGTGTGTGAAGTCAGAATGGAGGTGTGTGAAGTCACAGAATTGAGGTGTGTGAAGTCACAGAATGGAGGTGTGTGAAGTCAGAATGAAGGTGTGTGAAATCACAGAATGGAGGTGTGTGAAGTCACAGAATGGATGTTGTGAAGTAAGAATGAAGGTGTTTGAAGTCATAGAGTGGAGGTGGGTGAAGTCACAGAATGGAGGTGTGTGAAGTCATAGAATGGAGGTGTGTGAAGTCATAGAATTGAGGTGTGTGAAGTCATAGAATGGAGGTGTGTGAAGTCATAAAATGGAGGTGTGTGTACTCATAGAATGGAGGTGTGTGAAGTTAAAATGGAGTTGTGTGAAGTCATAGAATGGTGGTTTTTGATGTCAACGAATGGAGGTGTGTGAAGTCACAGAATGGAGGTGTGTGAACTCAGAATGGAGGTGTGTGAAGTCACAGAATGGAGGTTTGTGAAGTCATAGAATGGAGGTGTGTGAAGTCAGAGAATGGATGTTTCTGAAGTAAGAATGAATGTGTGTGAAGTCATAGAATGGAGGTGTGTGAAGTCAAATTGGAGGTGTGTGAACTCATAGAATGGAGGAGTGTGAACTCATAGAATAGAGGTGTGTGAAGTCATGGAATGGAGGTGTGTGAAGTGAAACAATAGAGGTGTGTGAGGTCACAGAATGGAGGTGTGTGAAGTCACAGTATGGAATGTGTGAAGTTAAAACGGAGGTGTGTGAAGTCACAGAATGGAGGTGTGTGAAGTCACAGAATGGAGGTGTGTGAAGTCAAAAAGGTGGTGTGTGAAGTCACAGAATGGAGGTGTGTGAAGTCATAGAATGGAGGTGTGTGAAATCATAGCATAGAGGTATGTGAAGTCAGAATGGAGGTGTGTGAAGTCACAGAATTGAGGTGTGTGAAGTCACAGAATGGAGATGTGTGAAGTCAGAATGAAGGTGTGTGAAGTCACAGAATGGAGGTGTGTGAAGTCACAGAATGGATGTTTGTGAAGTACGAATGAAGGTGTTTGAAGTCATAGAGTGGAGGTGTGTGAAGTCACAGAATGGAGGTGTGTGAAGTCATAGAATGGAGGTGTGTGATGTCATAGAATTGAGGTGTGTGAAGTCATAGAATGGAGGTGTGTGAAGTCATAAAATGGAGGTGTGTGAACTCATAGAATGGAGGTGTGTGAAGTCTAAATGGAGTTGTGTGAAGTCATAGAATGGTGTTTTTTGATGTCAACGAATGGAGGTGTGTGAAGTCATAGAATGGAGGTGTGTGAAGTCACAGAATGGAGGTGTGTGAACTCAGAATGTAGGTGTGTGAAGCCACAGAATGGAGGTGTGTGAAGGCATAGAATGGAAGTGTGTGAAATCATTGAATAGAGGTGTGTGAAGTCACAGAATTGAGGTGTGTGAAGTCAGAATGGATGTGTGTGAAGTCAGAATAGAGGTGAGTGAAGTCATAGAATTGAGGTGTGTGAAGTCATAGAATGGAGGTCTGTGAACTCAGAATGGAGGTTTGTGAAGTCATAGAATGGAGGTGTGTGAAGTCAAAGAATGGAGGTGTGTGAAGTCATATAATGGAGGTGTGTGAAGTCATAAAATGGAGGTGTGTGAATTCATAGAATGGAGGTGTGTGAAGTCACAATGGAGTTGTGTGAAGTCATAGAATGGTTGTTTTTGATGTCAATGAATGGAGGTGTGTGAACTCATAGAATGGAGGTGTGTGAAGTCAGAATGGTGGTGTGTGAAATCACAGAATGGAGGTGTGTCAACTCAGAAATGAGGTGTGTGAAGTCATAGAATGGAGGTGTGTGAAGTCATAGAATGGAAGTGTGTGAAATCATAGAATGGAGGTGTGTGAAGTCAAAGAATTGATGTGTGTGAAGTCAGAATGGAGGTGTGTGAAGTCAGAATGGAGGTGTGTGAAGTCATAGAATGGAAGTGTGTGAAGTCATAGAATGGAGGTCTGTGAACTCAGAATGGGGGTTTGTGAAATCATAGAATGGAGGTGTGTGAACTCAGAATGGAGGTGTGTGAAGTCACAGAATGGAGGTGTGTGAAGTCATAGAATGGAGGTGTGTGAAATAACAGAATGGAGGTGTGTGAATTCATAGAATGGAGGTGTGTGAAATCATAGGATCGAGGTGTGTGAAGTCACAGAATGGAGGTGTGTGAAGTCACAGAATGGAGGTGTGTGAAGTCACAGAATGGAGGTGTGTGAACTCAGAATGGAGGTGTGTGAAGCCACAGAATGGAGGTGTGTGAAGTCATAGAATGGAAGTGTGTGAAGTCATAGAATGGAGGTGTGTGAAGGAAGAATGGAGGTGTGTGAAGTCACAGAATGGAGGTGTGTGAATTCAGAATGGAGGTGTGTGAAGTCACAGAATGGAGGTTTGTGAAGTTATAGAATGGAGGTGTGTGAAGTCAGAGAATGGATGTTTCTGAAGTAAGAATGAAGGTGTGTGAAGTCATAGAATGGAGGTGTGTGAAGTCAAATTGGAGGTGTGTGAACTCATAGAATGGAGGTGTGTGAACTCATAGAATGGAGGTGTGTGAAGTCACAGAATGGAGGTGTGTGAAGTCAGAGAATGGAGGTGTGTGAAGTCAAAAAGGTGGTGTGTGAAGTCACAGAATGGAGGTGTGTGAATTCATAGAATGGAGCTGTGTGAAGTCAGAATGGAGGTGTGTGAAGTCAGAATGGAGGGGTGTGAAGTCAGAATTGAGGTGTGTGAAGTCACAGAATGGAGGTGTGTGAAGTCATAGAACGGAGGTGTGTGAAATCATAGAATGGAGGTGTGTGAAGTCAGAATGGAGGTGTGTCACGTCACAGAATTGAGGTGTGTGAAGTCAGAGAATGGAGGTGTGTGAAGTCAGAATGAAGGTGTGTGAAGTCTCAGAAAGGAGGTGTGTGAAGTCACAGAATGGATGTCTGTGAAGTAAGAATGAAGGTGTTTGAAGTCATAGAATGGAGGTGTGTGAAGTCATAGAATGGAGGTGTGTGAAGTCATAGAATTGAGGTGTGTGAAGTCATAGAATGGAGGTGTGTGAAGTCACAGAATGGAGGTGTGTTAAGTCAGAATGGAGGTGTGTGAAGTCATAGACTGAGGTGGGTGAAGTCATAGAAAGGAGGTGTGGGAAGTCATAGAATGGAGGAGTGTGAAGTCATAGAGTGGAGGTGAGTGAAGTCACAGTTTCGAGGTCTGTGATGTCATAGAATGGAGGTGTGTGAAGTCAGAATAGAGGTGTGTGAAATCATAGAATGGAGATGTGTGAACTCATAGAATGGAGTTGTGTGACGTCACAATGGAAGAATGTGAAGTCATAGAATGGAGGTGTGAGAAGTCACAGAATGGACGTGTGTAAAGTCATAAAATGAAGGTGTGGGAAGTCAGAATGGAGGTGTGTGAAGTCACAGAATGGAAGTGTGTAAACTCAGAATGGAGGTGTGTGAAGTCATAGATGGAGGTGTGTGAAGTAATAGTGTGGAGGTGTGTGAAATCACAGAATGGAGTTTTGTGAAGTCACAGAATGGAGCTTTGTGAAGTCAGAACGGAGGTGTGTGAAGTCATAGAATGGAGGTGTGTGAAGTCAGAATGGAGGTGTGTGAACTCATAGAATGGAGGTGTGTGAAGTCACAATGGAGGTGTGTGAAGTCATAGAATTTAGGTGTGTGAAGTAACAAAATGGAGGTGTGTGAAGTCATAGAATGGAGGTGTGTGAAGTCAGAATGGAGGTGTGTGAAATCACAGAATTGAGGTGTGTGAAGTCACAGAATGGAAGTGTGTGAAGTCAGAATGAAGGTGTGTGAAATCACAGAATGGAGGTGTGTGAAGTCACAGAATGGATGTTGTGAAGTAAGAATGAAGGTGTTTGAAGTCATGGAGTGGAGGTGGGTGAAGTCACAGAATGGTGGTGTGTGAAGTCATAGAATGGAGGTGTGTGAAGTCATAGAATTGAGGTGTGTGAAGTCATAGAATGGAGGTGTGTGAAGTCATAAAATGGAGGTGTGTGAACTCATAGAATGGAGGTGTGTGAAGTTAAAATGGAGTTCTGTGAAGTCATAGAATGGTGGTTTTTGATGTCAACGAATGGAGGTGTGTGAAGTCACAGAATGGAGGTGTGTGAACTCAGAATGGAGGTGTGTGAAGTCACAGAATGGAGGTTTGTGAAGTCAAAGAATGGAGGTGTGTGAAGTCAGAGAATGGATGTTTCTGAAGTAAGAATGAATGTGTGTGAAGTCATAGAATGGAGGTGTGTGAAGTCAAATTGGAGGTGTGTGAACTCATAGAATGGAGGTGTGTGACCTCATAGAATGGAGGTGTGTGAAGTCATAGAATGGAGGTGTGTGAAGTGAAACAATAGAGGTGTGTGAAGTCACAGAATGGAGGTGTGTGAAGTCACAGTATGGAATGTGTGAAGACAAAACGGAGGTGTGTGAAGTCACAGAATGGAGGTGTGTGAAGTCACAGAATGGAGGTGTGTGAAGTCAAAAAGGTGGTGTGTGAAGTCACAGAATGGAGGTGTGTGAAGTCATAGAATGGTGGTGTGTGAAATCATAGAATGGAGGTATGTGAAGTCAGAATGGAGGTGTGTGAAGTCACAGAACTGAGGTGTGTGAAGTCACAGAATGGAGGTGTGTGAAGTCAGAATGAAGGTGTGTGAAGTCACAGAATGGAGGTGTGTGAAGTCACAGAATGGATGTTTGTGAAATAAGAATGAAGGTGTTTGAAGTCATAGAGTGGAGGTGTGTGAAGTCACAGAATGGAGGTGTGTGAAGTCATAGAATGGAGGTGTGTGAAGTCATAGAATTGAGGTGTGTGAAGTCATAGAATGGAGGTGTGTGAAGTCATAAAATGGAGGTGTGTGAACTCATAGAATGGAGGTGTGTGAAGTCTAAATGGAGTTGTGTGAAGTCATAGAATGGTGTTTTTTGATGTCAACGAATGGAGGTGTGTGATGTCATAGAATGGAGGTGTGTGAAGTCACAGAATGGAGGTGTGTGAACTCAGAATGTAGGTGTGTGAAGCCACAGAATGGAGGTGTGTGAAGTCATAGAATGGAAGTGTGTGAAATCATTGAATGGAGGTGTGTGAAGTCACAGAATTGAGGTGTGTGAAGTCAGAATGGATGTGTGTGAAGTCAGAATAGAGGTGAGTGAAGTCATAGAATGGAGGTGTGTGAAGTCATAGAATGGAGGTCTGTGAACTCAGAATGGAGGTTTGTGAAGTCATAGAATGGAGGTGTGTGAAGTCAAAGAATGGAGGTGTGTGAAGTCATATAATGGAGGTGTGTGAAGTCATAAAATGGAGGTGTGTGAATTCATAGAATGGAGGTGTGTGAAGTCACAATAGAGTTGTGTGAAGTCATAGAATGGTTGTTTTTGATGTCAATGAATGGAGGTGTGTGAACTCATAGAATGGAGGTGTGTGAACTCAGAATGGAGGTGTGTGAAGTCACAGAATGGAGGTGTGTCAACTCAGAAATGAGGTGTGTGAAGTCATAGAATGGAGGTGTGTGAATTCATAGAATGGAGGTGTGTGAAGTCATAGGATCGAGGTGTGTGAAGTCACAGAATGGAGGTGTGTGAAGTCACAGAATGGAGGTGTGTGAAGTCACAGAATGGAGGTGTGTGAACCCAGAAGGGAGGTGTGTGAAGCCACAGAATGGAGGTGTGTGGAGTCATAGAATGGAAGTGTGTGAAGTCATAGAATGGAGGTGTGTGAAAGAAGAATGGAGGTGTGTGAAGTCACAGAATGGAGGTTTGTGAAGTCATATAATGGAGGTGTGTGAAGTCAGAGAATGGATGTTACTGAAGTAAGAATGAAGGTGTGTGAAGTCATAGAATGGAGGTGTGTGAAGTCAAATTGGAGGTGTGTGAACTCCTAGAATGGAGGTGTGTGAACTCATAGAATGGAGGTGTGTGAAGTCATGGAATGGAGGTGTGTGAAGTCAAAGAATGGAGATGTGTGAAGTGAAACAATAGAGGTGTGTGAAGTCACAGAATGGAGGTGTGTGAAGTTACAGAATGGAAGTGTGTGAAGTCAAAACGGAGGTGTGTGGAGTCACAGAATGGAGTTGTGTGAAGTCACAGAATGGAGGTGTATGAAGTCACAGAATGGAGGTGTGTGAACTCAGAATGGAGGTGTGTGAAGTCATAGATGGAAGTGTGTGAAGTAATAGTGTGGAGGTGTGTGAAATCACAGAATGGAGTTTTGTGAAGTCACAGAATGGAGCTTTGTGAAGTCAGAACGGAGGTGTGTGAAGTCATAGAATGGAGGTGTGTGAAGTCAGAATGGAGGTGTGTGAACTCAAAGAATAGAGGTGTGTGAAGTCACAATGGAGGTGTGTGAAGTCCTTGAATGGAGGTGTGTGAAATCATAGAATGGAGGTGTGTGAAGTCAGAATGGAGGTGTGTGAAGTCACAGAACTGAGGTGTGTGAAGTCACAGAATGGAGGTGTGTGAAGTCAGAATGAAGGTGTGTGAAATCACAGAATGGAGGTGTGTGAAGTCACAGAATGGATGTTGTGCAGTAAGAATGAAGGTGTTTGAAGTCATAGAGTGGAGGTGTGTGAAGTCACAGAATGGAGGTGTGTGAAGTCATAGAATGGAGGTGTGTGAAGTCATAGAATTGAGGTGTGTGAAGTCATAGAATGGAGGTGTGTGAAGTCATAAAATGGAGGTGTGTGAACTCATAGAATGGAGGTGTGTGAAGTTAAAATGGAGTTGTGTGAAGTCATAGAATGGTGGTTTTTTGATGTCAACGAATGGAGGTGTGTGAAGTCACAGAATGGAGGTGTGTGAACTCAGAATGGAGGTGTGTGAAGTCACAGAATGGAGGTTTGTGAAGTCATAGAATGGAGGTGTGTGAAGTCAGAGAATGGATGTTTCTGAAGTAAGAATGAATGTGTGTGAAGTCATAGAATGGAGGTGTGTGAAGTCAAATTGGAGGTGTGTGAACTCATAGAATGGAGGTGTGTGAAGTCATGGAATGGAGGTGTGTGAAGTGAAACAATAGAGGTGTGTGAAGTCAAAGAATGGAGGTGTGTGAAGTCACAGTATGGAATGTGTGAAGTCAAAACGGAGGTGTGTGAAGTCACAGAATGGAGGTGTGTGAAGTCAAAGAATGGAGGTGTGTGAAGTCAAAAAGGTGGTGTGTGAAGTCACAGAATGTAGGTGTGTGAAGTCATATAATGGAGGTGTGTGAAATCATAGAATGGAGGTATGTGAAGTCAGAATGGAGGTGTGTGAAGTCACAGAATGGAGGTGTGTGAAGTCACAGAATGGAGGTGTGTGAAGTCAGAATGAAGGTGTGTGAAGTCACAGAATGGAGGTGTGTGAAGTCACAGAATGGATGTTTGTGAAGTACGAATGAAGGTGTTTGAAGTCATAGAGTGGAGGTGTGTGATGTCACGGAATGGAGGTGTGTGAAGTCATAGAATGGAGGTGTGTGAAGCCACAGAATGGAGGTGTGTCAAGTCATAGAATGGAAGTGTGTGAAATCATTGAATGGAGGTGTGTGAAGTCACAGAATTGAGGTGTGTGAAGTCAGAATGGATGTGTGTGAAGTCAGAATAGAGGTGAGTGAAGTCATAGAATGGAGGTGTGTGAAGTCATAGAATGGAGGTCTGTGAACTCAGAATGGAGGTTTGTGAAGTCATATAATGGAGGTGTGTGAAGTCAAAGAATGGAGGTGTGTGAAGTCATATAAGGGAGGTGTGTGAAGTCATAAAATGGAGGTGTGTGAATTCATAGAATGGAGGTGTGTGAAGTCACAATGGAGTTGTGTGAAGTCATAGAATGGTTGTTTTTGATGTCAATGAATGGAGGTGTGTGAACTCATAGAATGGAGGTGTGTGAAGTCAGAATGGAGGTGTGTGAAATCACAGAATGGAGGTGTGTCAACTCAGAAATGAGGTGTGTGAAGTCATAGAATGGAGGTTTGTGAAGTCATAGAATGGAAGTGTGTGAAATCATAGAATGGAGGTGTGTGAAGTCAGAATGGAGGTGTGTGAAGTCAGAATGGAGGTGTGTGAAGTCATAGAATGAAGTGTGTGAAGTCATAGAATGGAGGTCTGTGAACTCAGAATGGGGGTTTGTGAAATCATTGAATGGAGGTGTGTGAACTCAGAATGGAGGTGTGTGAAGTCACAGAATGGAGGTGTGTGAAGTCATAGAATGGAGCTGTGTGAAATAACAGAATGGAGGTGTGTGAATTCATAGAATGGAGGTGTGTGAAGTCATAGGATCGAAGTGTGTGAAGTCACAGAATGGAGGTGTGTGAAGTCACAGAATGG
The DNA here is from genome assembly GCA_024803745.1 of Megascapheus bottae. Taxonomy (NCBI): domain Eukaryota; kingdom Metazoa; phylum Chordata; class Mammalia; order Rodentia; family Geomyidae; genus Megascapheus; species Megascapheus bottae. The sequence goes on from JANJXV010000787.1 coordinate 332,593, forward strand.
AGGTATGTGAAGTCACAGAATGGAGGTTTGTGAACTCAGAATGGAGGTGTGTGAAGCCACAGAATGGAGGTGTGTGAAGTCATAGAATGGAAGTGTGTGAAGTCATAGAATTATGGTGTGTGAAAGAAGAATGGAGGTGTGTGAAGTCACAGAATGGAGGTGTGTGAATTCAGAATGGAGGTGTGTGAAGTCACAGAATGGAGGTTTGTGAAGTCATAGAATGGAGGTGTGTGAAGTCAGAGAATGGATGTTTCTGAAGTAAGAATGAAGGTGTGTGAAGTCATAGAATGGAGGTGTGTGAAGTCAAATTGGAGGTGTGTGAACTCATAGAATGGAGGTGTGTGAACTCATAGAATGGAGGTGTGTGAAGTCATGGAATGGAGGTGTGTGAAGTGAAACAATAGAGGTGTGTGAAGTCACAGAATGGAGGTGTGTGAAGTCACAGTATGGAATGTGTGAAGTCAAAACGGAGGTGTGTGAAGTCACAGAATGGAGGTGTGTGAAGTCACAGAATGTAGGTGTGTGAAGTCAGAATGAAGGTGTGTGAAATCACAGAATGGAGGTGTGTGAAGTCACAGAATGGATGTTGTGAAGTAAGAATGAAGGTGTTTGAAGTCATAGAGTGGAGGTGGGTGAAGTCACAGAATGGAGGTGTGTGAAGTCATAGAATGGAGGTGTGTGAAGTCATAGAATTGAGGTGTGTGAAGTCATAGAATGGAGGTGTGTGAAGTCATAAAATGGAGGTGTGTGTACTCGTAGAATGGAGGTGTGTGAAGTTAAAATGGAGTTGTGTGAAGTCATAGAATGGTGGTTTTTGATGTCAACGAATGGAGGTGTGTGAAGTCACAGAATGGAGGTGTGTGAACTCAGAATGGAGGTGTGTGAAGTCACAGAATGGAGGTTTGTGAAGTCATAGAATGGAGGTGTGTGAAGTCAGAGAATGGATGTTTCTGAAGTAAGAATGAATGTGTGTGAAGTCATAGAATGGAGGTGTGTGAAGTCAAATTGGAGGTGTGTGAACTCATAGAATGGAGGTGTGTGAACTCATAGAATAGAGGTGTGTGAAGTCATGGAATGGAGGTGTGTGAAGTGAAACAATAGAGGTGTGTGAAGTCACAGAATGGAGGTGTGTGGAAGTCACAGTATGGAATGTGTGAAGTTAAAACGGAGGTGTGTGAAGTCACAGAATGGAGGTGTGTGAAGTCACAGAATGGAGGTGTGTGAAGTCAAAAAGGTGGTGTGTGAAGTCACAGAATGGAGGTGTGTGAAGTCATAGAATGGAGGTGTGTGAAATCATAGCATAGAGGTATGTGAAGTCAGAATGGAGGTGTGTGAAGTCACAGAATTGAGGTGTGTGAAGTCACAGAATGGAGGTGTGTGAAGTCAGAATGAAGGTGTGTGAAGTCACAGAATGGAGGTGTGTGAAGTCACAGAATGGATGTTTGTGAAGTACGAATGAAGGTGTTTGAAGTCATAGAGTGGAGGTGTGTGAAGTCACAGAATGGAGGTGTGTGAAGTCATAGAATGGAGGTGTGTGATGTCATAGAATTGAGGTGTGTGAAGTCATAGAATGGAGGTGTGTGAAGTCATAAAATGGAGGTGTGTGAACTCATAGAATGGAGGTGTGTGAAGTCTAAATGGAGTTGTGTGAAGTCATAGAATGGTGTTTTTTGATGTCAACGAATGGAGGTGTGTGAAGTCATAGAATGGAGGTGTGTGAAGTCACAGAATGGAGGTGTGTGAAGTCATAGAATGGAAGTGTGTGAAATCATTGAATGGAGGTGTGTGAAGTCACAGAATTGAGGTGTGTGAAGTCAGAATGGATGTGTGTGAAGTCAGAATAGAGGTGAGTGAAGTCATAGAATGGAGGTGTGTGAAGTCATAGAATGGAGGTCTGTGAACTAAGAATGGAGGTTTGTGAAGTCATAGAATGGAGGTGTGTGAAGCCACAGAATGGAGGTGTGTGAAGTCATAGAATGGAAGTGTGTGAAATCATTGAATGGAGGTGTGTGAAGTCACAGAATTGAGGTGTGTGAAGTCAGAATGGATGTGTGTGAAGTCAGAATAGAGGTGAGTGAAGTCATAGAATGGAGGTGTGTGAAGTCATAGAATGGAGGTCTGTGAACTCAGAATGGAGGTTTGTGAAGTCATAAAATGGAGGTGTGAGAAGTCAAAGAATGGAGGTGTGTGAAGTCATATAATGGAGGTGTGTGAAGTCATAAAATGGAGGTGTGTGAATTCATAGAATGGAGGTGTGTGAAGTCACAATGGAGTTGTGTGAAGTCATAGAATGGTTGTTTTTGATGTCAATGAATGGAGGTGTGTGAACTCATAGAATGGAGGTGTGTGAAGTCAGAATGGAGGTGTGTGAAATCACAGAATGGAGGTGTGTCAACTCAGAAATGAGGTGTGTGAAGTCATAGAATGGAGGTGTGTGAAATAACAGAATGGAGGTGTGTGAATTCATAGAATGGAGGTGTGTGAAGTCATAGGATCGAGGTGTGTGAAGTCACAGAATGGAGGTGTGTGAAGTCACAGAATGGAGGTGTGTGAAGTCACAGAATGGAGGTGTGTGAACTCAGAATGGAGGTGTGTGAAGCCACAGAATGGAGGTGTGTGAAGTCATAGAATGGAAGTGTGTGAAGTCATAGAATGGAGGTGTGTGAAGGAAGAATGGAGGTGTGTGAAGTCACAGAATGGAGGTGTGTGAATTCAGAATGGAGGTGTGTGAAGTCACAGAATGGAGGTTTGTGAAGTTATAGAATGGAGGTGTGTGAAGTCAGAGAATGGATGTTTCTGAAGTAAGAATGAAGGTGTGTGAAGTCATAGAATGGAGGTGTGTGAAGTCAAATTGGAGGTGTGAGAACTCATAGAATGGAGGTGTGTGAACTCATAGAATGGAGGTGTGTGAAGTCACAGTATGGAGGTGTGTGAAGTCAGAGAATGGAGGTGTGTGAAGTCAAAAAGGTGGTGTGTGAAGTCACAGAATGGAGGTGTGTGAATTCATAGAATGGAGCTGTGTGAAGTCAGAATGGAGGTGTGTGAAGTCAGAATGGAGGGGTGTGAAGTCAGAATGGAGGTGTGTGAAGTCACAGAATGGAGGTGTGTGAAGTCATAGAACGGAGGTGTGTGAAATCATAGAATGGAGGTGTGTGAAGTCAGAATGGAGGTGTGTCACGTCACAGAATTGAGGTGTGTGAAGTCAGAGAATGGAGGTGTGTGAAGTCAGAATGAAGGTGTGTGAAGTCTCAGAAAGGAGGTGTGTGAAGTCACAGAATGGATGTCTGTGAAGTAAGAATGAAGGTGTTTGAAGTCATAGAATGGAGGTGTGTGAAGTCATAGAATGGAGGTGTGTGAAGTCATAGAATTGAGGTGTGTGAAGTCATAGAATGGAGGTGTGTGAAGTCACAGAATGGAGGTGTGTGAAGTCAGAATGGAGGTGTGTGAAGTCATAGACTGAGGTGGGTGAAGTCATAGAAAGGAGGTGTGGGAAGTCATAGAATGGAGGAGTGTGAAGTCATAGAGTGGAGGTGAGTGAAGTCACAGTTTCGAGGTCTGTGATGTCATAGAATGGAGGTGTGTGAAGTCAGAATAGAGGTGTGTGAAATCATAGAATGGAGATCTGTGAACTCATAGAATGGAGTTGTGTGACGTCACAATGGAAGAATGTGAAGTCATAGAATGGAGGTGTGAGAAGTCACAGAATGGACGTGTGTAAAGTCATAAAATGAAGGTGTGGGAAGTCAGAATGGAGGTGTGTGAAGTCACAGAATGGAAGTGTGTAAACTCAGAATGGAGGTGTGTGAAGTCATAGATGGAGGTGTGTGAAGTAATAGTGTGGAGGTGTGTGAAATCACAGAATGGAGTTTTGTGAAGTCACAGAATGGAGCTTTGTGAAGTCAGAACGGAGGTGTGTGAAGTCATAGAATGGAGGTGTGTGAAGTCAGAATGGAGGTGTGTGAACTCATAGAATGGAGGTGTGTGAAGTCACAATGGAGGTGTGTGAAGTCATAGAATTTAGGTGTGTGAAGTCACAAAATGGAGGTGTGTGAAGTCATAGAATGGAGGTGTGTGAAGTCAGAATGGAGGTGTGTGAAATCACAGAATTGAGGTGTGTGAAGTCACAGAATGGAGGTGTGTGAAGTCAGAATGAAGGTGTGTGAAATCACAGAATGGAGGTGTGTGAAGTCACAGAATGGATGTTGTGAAGTAAGAATGAAGGTGTTTGAAGTCATAGAGTGGAGGTGGGTGAAGTCACAGAATGGTGGTGTGTGAAGTCATAGAATGGAGGTGTGTGAAGTCATAGAATTGAGGTGTGTGAAGTCATAGAATGGAGGTGTGTGAAGTCATAAAATGGAGGTGTGTGAACTCATAGAATGGAGGTGTGTGAAGTTAAAATGGAGTTGTGTGAAGTCATAGAATGGTGGTTTTTGATGTCAACGAATGGAGGTGTGTGAAGTCACAGAATGGAGGTGTGTGAACTCAGAATGGAGGTGTGTGAAGTCACAGAATGGAGGTTTGTGAAGTCATAGAATGGAGGTGTGTGAAGTCAGAGAATGGATGTTTCTGAAGTAAGAATGAATGTGTGTGAAGTCATAGAATGGAGGTGTGTGAAGTCAAATTGGAGGTGTGTGAACTCATAGAATGGAGGTGTGTGACCTCATAGAATGGAGGTGTGTGAAGTCATAGAATGGAGGTGTGTGAAGTGAAACAATAGAGGTGTGTGAAGTCACAGAATGGAGGTGTGTGAAGTCACAGTATGGAATGTGTGAAGACAAAACGGAGGTGTGTGAAGTCACAGAATGGAGGTGTGTGAAGTCACAGAATGGAGGTGTGTGAAGTCAAAAAGGTGGTGTGTGAAGTCACAGAATGTAGGTGTGTGAAGTCATATAATGGAGGTGTGTGAAATCATAGAATGGAGGTATGTGAAGTCAGAATGGAGGTGTGTGAAGTCACAGAACTGAGGTGTGTGAAGTCACAGAATGGAGGTGTGTGAAGTCAGAAAGAAGGTGTGTGAAGTCACAGAATGGAGGTGTGTGAAGTTACAGAATGGATGTTTGTGAAATAAGAATGAAGGTGTTTGAAGTCATAGAGTGGAGGTGTGTGAAGTCACAGAATGGAGGTGTGTGAAGTCATAGAATGGAGGTGTGTGAAGTCATAGAATTGAGGTGTGTGAAGTCATAGAATGGAGGTGTGTGAAGTCATAAAATGGAGGTGTGTGAACTCATAGAATGGAGGTGTGTGAAGTCTAAATGGAGTTGTGTGAAGTCATAGAATGGTGTTTTTTGATGTCAACGAATGGAGGTGTGTGAAGTCATAGAATGGAGGTGTGTGAAGTCACAGAATGGAGGTGTGTGAACTCAGAATGTAGGTGTGTGAAGCCACAGAATGGAGGTGTGTGAAGTCATAGAATGGAAGTGCGTGAAATCATTGAATGGAGGTGTGTGAAGTCACAGAATTGAGGTGTGTGAAGTCAGAATGGATGTGTGTGAAGTCAGAATAGAGGTGAGTGAAGTCATAGAATGGAGGTGTGTGAAGTCATAGAATGGAGGTCTGTGAACTCAGAATGGAGGTTTGTGAAGTCATAGAATGGAGGTGTGTGAAGTCAAAGAATGGAGGTGTGTGAAGTCATATAAGGGAGGTGTGTGAAGTCATAAAATGGAGGTGTGTGAATTCATAGAATGGAGGTGTGTGAAGTCACAATAGAGTTGTGTGAAGTCATAGAATGGTTGTTTTTGATGTCAATGAATGGAGGTGTGTGAACTCATAGAATGGAGGTGTGTGAACTCAGAATGGAGGTGTGTGAAGTCACAGAATGGAGGTGTGTCAACTCAGAAATGAGGTGTGTGAAGTCATAGAATGGAGGTGTGTGAATTCATAGAATGGAGGTGTGTGAAGTCATAGGATCGAGGTGTGTGAAGTCACAGAATGGAGGTGTGTGAAGTCACAGAATGGAGGTGTGTGAAGTCACAGAATGGAGGTGTGTGAACTCAGAAGGGAGGTGTGTGAAGCCACAGAATGGAGGTGTGTGGACTCATAGAATGGAAGTGTGTGAAGTCATAGAATGGAGGTGTGTGAAAGAAGAATGGAGGTGTGTGAAGTCACAGAATGGAGGTTTGTGAAGTCATAGAATGGAGGTGTGTGAAGTCAGAGAATGGATGTTTCTGAAGTAAGAATGAATGTGTGTGAAGTCATAGAATGGAGGTGTGTGAAGTCAAATTGGAGGTGTGTGAACTCATAGAATGGAGGTGTGTGACCTCATAGAATGGAGGTCTGTGAAGTCATAGAATGGAGGTGTGTGAAGTGAAACAATAGAGGTGTGTGAAGTCACAGAATGGAGGTGTGTGAAGTCACAGTATGGAATGTGTGAAGACAAAACGGAGGTGTGTGAAGTCACAGAATGGAGGTGTGTGAAGTCACAGAATGGAGGTGTGTGAAGTCAAAAAGGTGGTGTGCGAAGTCACAGAATGGAGGTGTGTGAAGTCATAGAATGGAGGTGTGTGAAATCATAGAATGGAGGTATGTGAAGTCAGAATGGAGGTGTGTGAAGTCACAGAACTGAGGTGTGTGAAGTCACAGAATGGAGGTGTGTGAAGTCAGAATGAAGGTGTGTGAAGTCACAGAATGGAGGTGTGTGAAGTCAAAGAATGGATGTTTGTGAAATAAGAATGAAGGTGTTTGAAGTCATAGAGTGGAGGTGTGTGAAGTCACAGAATGGAGGTGTGTGAAGTCATAGAATGGAGGTGTGTGAAGTCACAGAATGGATGTCTGTGAAGTAAGAATGAAGGTGTTTGAAGTCATAGAATGGAGGTGTGTGAAGTCATAGAATGGAGGTGTGTGAAGTCATAGAATTGAGGTGTGTGAAGTCATAGAATGGAGGTGTGTGAAGTCACAGAATGGAGGTGTGTGAAGTCAGAATGGAGGTGTGTGAAGTCATAGACTGAGGTGGGTGAAGTCATAGAAAGGAGGTGTGGGAAGTCATAGAATGGAGGAGTGTGAAGTCATAGAGTGGAGGTGAGTGAAGTCACAGTTTCGAGGTCTGTGATGTCATAGAATGGAGGTGTGTGAAGTCAGAATAGAGGTGTGTGAAATCATAGAATGGAGATCTGTGAACTCATAGAATGGAGTTGTGTGACGTCACAATGGAAGAATGTGAAGTCATAGAATGGAGGTGTGAGAAGTCACAGAATGGACGTGTGTAAAGTCATAAAATGAAGGTGTGGGAAGTCAGAATGGAGGTGTGTGAAGTCACAGAATGGAAGTGTGTAAACTCAGAATGGAGGTGTGTGAAGTCATAGATGGAGGTGTGTGAAGTAATAGTGTGGAGGTGTGTGAAATCACAGAATGGAGTTTTGTGAAGTCACAGAATGGAGCTTTGTGAAGTCAGAAAGGAGGTGTGTGAAGTCATAGAATGGAGGTGTGTGAAGTCAGAATGGAGGTGTGTGAACTCATAGAATGGAGGTGTGTGAAGTCACAATGGAGGTGTGTGAAGTCATAGAATTTAGGTGTGTGAAGTCACAAAATGGAGGTGTGTGAAGTCATAGAATGGAGGTGTGTGAAGTCAGAATGGAGGTGTGTGAAATCACAGAATTGAGGTGTGTGAAGTCACAGAATGGAGGTGTGTGAAGTCAGAATGAAGGTGTGTGAAATCACAGAATGGAGGTGTGTGAAGTCACAGAATGGATGTTGTGAAGTAAGAATGAAGGTGTTTGAAGTCATAGAGTGGAGGTGGGTGAAGTCACAGAATGGTGGTGTGTGAAGTCATAGAATGGAGGTGTGTGAAGTCATAGAATTGAGGTGTGTGAAGTCATAGAATGGAGGTGTGTGAAGTCATAAAATGGAGGTGTGTGAACTCATAGAATGGAGGTGTGTGAAGTTAAAATGGAGTTGTGTGAAGTCATAGAATGGTGGTTTTTGATGTCAACGAATGGAGGTGTGTGAAGTCACAGAATGGAGGTGTGTGAACTCAGAATGGAGGTGTGTGAAGTCACAGAATGGAGGTTTGTGAAGTCATAGAATGGAGGTGTGTGAAGTCAGAGAATGGATGTTTCTGAAGTAAGAATGAATGTGTGTGAAGTCATAGAATGGAGGTGTGTGAAGTCAAATTGGAGGTGTGTGAACTCATAGAATGGAGGTGTGTGACCTCATAGAATGGAGGTGTGTGAAGTCATAGAATGGAGGTGTGTGAAGTGAAACAATAGAGGTGTGTGAAGTCACAGAATGGAGGTGTGTGAAGTCACAGTATGGAATGTGTGAAGACAAAACGGAGGTGTGTGAAGTCACAGAATGGAGGTGTGTGAAGTCACAGAATGGAGGTGTGTGAAGTCAAAAAGGTGGTGTGTGAAGTCACAGAATGTAGGTGTGTGAAGTCATATAATGGAGGTGTGTGAAATCATAGAATGGAGGTATGTGAAGTCAGAATGGAGGTGTGTGAAGTCACAGAACTGAGGTGTGTGAAGTCACAGAATGGAGGTGTGTGAAGTCAGAAAGAAGGTGTGTGAAGTCACAGAATGGAGGTGTGTGAAGTTACAGAATGGATGTTTGTGAAATAAGAATGAAGGTGTTTGAAGTCATAGAGTGGAGGTGTGTGAAGTCACAGAATGGAGGTGTGTGAAGTCATAGAATGGAGGTGTGTGAAGTCATAGAATTGAGGTGTGTGAAGTCATAGAATGGAGGTGTGTGAAGTCATAAAATGGAGGTGTGTGAACTCATAGAATGGAGGTGTGTGAAGTCTAAATGGAGTTGTGTGAAGTCATAGAATGGTGTTTTTTGATGTCAACGAATGGAGGTGTGTGAAGTCATAGAATGGAGGTGTGTGAAGTCACAGAATGGAGGTGTGTGAACTCAGAATGTAGGTGTGTGAAGCCACAGAATGGAGGTGTGTGAAGTCATAGAATGGAAGTGCGTGAAATCATTGAATGGAGGTGTGTGAAGTCACAGAATTGAGGTGTGTGAAGTCAGAATGGATGTGTGTGAAGTCAGAATAGAGGTGAGTGAAGTCATAGAATGGAGGTGTGTGAAGTCATAGAATGGAGGTCTGTGAACTCAGAATGGAGGTTTGTGAAGTCATAGAATGGAGGTGTGTGAAGTCAAAGAATGGAGGTGTGTGAAGTCATATAAGGGAGGTGTGTGAAGTCATAAAATGGACGTGTGTGAATTCATAGAATGGAGGTGTGTGAAGTCACAATAGAGTTGTGTGAAGTCATAGAATGGTTGTTTTTGATGTCAATGAATGGAGGTGTGTGAACTCATAGAATGGAGGTGTGTGAACTCAGAATGGAGGTGTGTGAAGTCACAGAATGGAGGTGTGTCAACTCAGAAATGAGGTGTGTGAAGTCATAGAATGGAGGTGTGTGAATTCATAGAATGGAGGTGTGTGAAGTCATAGGATCGAGGTGTGTGAAGTCACAGAATGGAGGTGTGTGAAGTCACAGAATGGAGGTGTGTGAAGTCACAGAATGGAGGTGTGTGAACTCAGAAGGGAGGTGTGTGAAGCCACAGAATGGAGGTGTGTGGACTCATAGAATGGAAGTGTGTGAAGTCATAGAATGGAGGTGTGTGAAAGAAGAATGGAGGTGTGTGAAGTCACAGAATGGAGGTTTGTGAAGTCATAGAATGGAGGTGTGTGAAGTCAGAGAATGGATGTTTCTGAAGTAAGAATGAATGTGTGTGAAGTCATAGAATGGAGGTGTGTGAAGTCAAATTGGAGGTGTGTGAACTCATAGAATGGAGGTGTGTGACCTCATAGAATGGAGGTCTGTGAAGTCATAGAATGGAGGTGTGTGAAGTGAAACAATAGAGGTGTGTGAAGTCACAGAATGGAGGTGTGTGAAGTCACAGTATGGAATGTGTGAAGACAAAACGGAGGTGTGTGAAGTCACAGAATGGAGGTGTGTGAAGTCACAGAATGGAGGTGTGTGAAGTCAAAAAGGTGGTGTGTGAAGTCACAGAATGGAGGTGTGTGAAGTCATAGAATGGAGGTGTGTGAAATCATAGAATGGAGGTATGTGAAGTCAGAATGGAGGTGTGTGAAGTCACAGAACTGAGGTGTGTGAAGTCACAGAATGGAGGTGTGTGAAGTCAGAATGAAGGTGTGTGAAGTCACAGAATGGAGGTGTGTGAAGTCAAAGAATGGATGTTTGTGAAATAAGAATGAAGGTGTTTGAAGTCATAGAGTGGAGGTGTGTGAAGTCACAGAATGGAGGTGTGTGAAGTCATAGAATGGAGGTGTGTGAAGTCACAGAATGGATGTCTGTGAAGTAAGAATGAAGGTGTTTGAAGTCATAGAATGGAGGTGTGTGAAGTCATAGAATGGAGGTGTGTGAAGTCATAGAATTGAGGTGTGTGAAGTCATAGAATGGAGGTGTGTGAAGTCACAGAATGGAGGTGTGTGAAGTCAGAATGGAGGTGTGTGAAGTCATAGACTGAGGTGGGTGAAGTCATAGAAAGGAGGTGTGGGAAGTCATAGAATGGAGGAGTGTGAAGTCATAGAGTGGAGGTGAGTGAAGTCACAGTTTCGAGGTCTGTGATGTCATAGAATGGAGGTGTGTGAAGTCAGAATAGAGGTGTGTGAAATCATAGAATGGAGATCTGTGAACTCATAGAATGGAGTTGTGTGACGTCACAATGGAAGAATGTGAAGTCATAGAATGGAGGTGTGAGAAGTCACAGAATGGACGTGTGTAAAGTCATAAAATGAAGGTGTGGGAAGTCAGAATGGAGGTGTGTGAAGTCACAGAATGGAAGTGTGTAAACTCAGAATGGAGGTGTGTGAAGTCATAGATGGAGGTGTGTGAAGTAATAGTGTGGAGGTGTGTGAAATCACAGAATGGAGTTTTGTGAAGTCACAGAATGGAGCTTTGTGAAGTCAGAAAGGAGGTGTGTGAAGTCATAGAATGGAGGTGTGTGAAGTCAGAATGGAGGTGTGTGAACTCATAGAATGGAGGTGTGTGAAGTCACAATGGAGGTGTGTGAAGTCATAGAATTTAGGTGTGTGAAGTCACAAAATGGAGGTGTGTGAAGTCATAGAATGGAGGTGTGTGAAGTCAGAATGGAGGTGTGTGAAATCACAGAATTGAGGTGTGTGAAGTCACAGAATGGAGGTGTGTGAAGTCAGAATGAAGGTGTGTGAAATCACAGAATGGAGGTGTGTGAAGTCACAGAATGGATGTTGTGAAGTAAGAATGAAGGTGTTTGAAGTCATAGAGTGGAGGTGGGTGAAGTCACAGAATGGTGGTGTGTGAAGTCATAGAATGGAGGTGTGTGAAGTCATAGAATTGAGGTGTGTGAAGTCATAGAATGGAGGTGTGTGAAGTCATAAAATGGAGGTGTGTGAACTCATAGAATGGAGGTGTGTGAAGTTAAAATGGAGTTGTGTGAAGTCATAGAATGGTGGTTTTTGATGTCAACGAATGGAGGTGTGTGAAGTCACAGAATGGAGGTGTGTGAACTCAGAATGGAGGTGTGTGAAGTCACAGAATGGAGGTTTGTGAAGTCATAGAATGGAGGTGTGTGAAGTCAGAGAATGGATGTTTCTGAAGTAAGAATGAATGTGTGTGAAGTCATAGAATGGAGGTGTGTGAAGTCAAATTGGAGGTGTGTGAACTCATAGAATGGAGGTGTGTGACCTCATAGAATGGAGGTGTGTGAAGTCATAGAATGGAGGTGTGTGAAGTGAAACAATAGAGGTGTGTGAAGTCACAGAATGGAGGTGTGTGAAGTCACAGTATGGAATGTGTGAAGACAAAACGGAGGTGTGTGAAGTCACAGAATGGAGGTGTGTGAAGTCACAGAATGGAGGTGTGTGAAGTCAAAAAGGTGGTGTGTGAAGTCACAGAATGTAGGTGTGTGAAGTCATATAATGGAGGTGTGTGAAATCATAGAATGGAGGTATGTGAAGTCAGAATGGAGGTGTGTGAAGTCACAGAACTGAGGTGTGTGAAGTCACAGAATGGAGGTGTGTGAAGTCAGAAAGAAGGTGTGTGAAGTCACAGAATGGAGGTGTGTGAAGTTACAGAATGGATGTTTGTGAAATAAGAATGAAGGTGTTTGAAGTCATAGAGTGGAGGTGTGTGAAGTCACAGAATGGAGGTGTGTGAAGTCATAGAATGGAGGTGTGTGAAGTCATAGAATTGAGGTGTGTGAAGTCATAGAATGGAGGTGTGTGAAGTCATAAAATGGAGGTGTGTGAACTCATAGAATGGAGGTGTGTGAAGTCTAAATGGAGTTGTGTGAAGTCATAGAATGGTGTTTTTTGATGTCAACGAATGGAGGTGTGTGAAGTCATAGAATGGAGGTGTGTGAAGTCACAGAATGGAGGTGTGTGAACTCAGAATGTAGGTGTGTGAAGCCACAGAATGGAGGTGTGTGAAGTCATAGAATGGAAGTGCGTGAAATCATTGAATGGAGGTGTGTGAAGTCACAGAATTGAGGTGTGTGAAGTCAGAATGGATGTGTGTGAAGTCAGAATAGAGGTGAGTGAAGTCATAGAATGGAGGTGTGTGAAGTCATAGAATGGAGGTCTGTGAACTCAGAATGGAGGTTTGTGAAGTCATAGAATGGAGGTGTGTGAAGTCAAAGAATGGAGGTGTGTGAAGTCATATAAGGGAGGTGTGTGAAGTCATAAAATGGAGGTGTGTGAATTCATAGAATGGAGGTGTGTGAAGTCACAATAGAGTTGTGTGAAGTCATAGAATGGTTGTTTTTGATGTCAATGAATGGAGGTGTGTGAACTCATAGAATGGAGGTGTGTGAACTCAGAATGGAGGTGTGTGAAGTCACAGAATGGAGGTGTGTCAACTCAGAAATGAGGTGTGTGAAGTCATAGAATGGAGGTGTGTGAATTCATAGAATGGAGGTGTGTGAAGTCATAGGATCGAGGTGTGTGAAGTCACAGAATGGAGGTGTGTGAAGTCACAGAATGGAGGTGTGTGAAGTCACAGAATGGAGGTGTGTGAACTCAGAAGGGAGGTGTGTGAAGCCACAGAATGGAGGTGTGTGGACTCATAGAATGGAAGTGTGTGAAGTCATAGAATGGAGGTGTGTGAAAGAAGAATGGAGGTGTGTGAAGTCACAGAATGGAGGTTTGTGAAGTCATAGAATGGAGGTGTGTGAAGTCAGAGAATGGATGTTTCTGAAGTAAGAATGAATGTGTGTGAAGTCATAGAATGGAGGTGTGTGAAGTCAAATTGGAGGTGTGTGAACTCATAGAATGGAGGTGTGTGACCTCATAGAATGGAGGTCTGTGAAGTCATAGAATGGAGGTGTGTGAAGTGAAACAATAGAGGTGTGTGAAGTCACAGAATGGAGGTGTGTGAAGTCACAGTATGGAATGTGTGAAGACAAAACGGAGGTGTGTGAAGTCACAGAATGGAGGTGTGTGAAGTCACAGAATGGAGGTGTGTGAAGTCAAAAAGGTGGTGTGTGAAGTCACAGAATGGAGGTGTGTGAAGTCATAGAATGGAGGTGTGTGAAATCATAGAATGGAGGTATGTGAAGTCAGAATGGAGGTGTGTGAAGTCACAGAACTGAGGTGTGTGAAGTCACAGAATGGAGGTGTGTGAAGTCAGAATGAAGGTGTGTGAAGTCACAGAATGGAGGTGTGTGAAGTCAAAGAATGGATGTTTGTGAAATAAGAATGAAGGTGTTTGAAGTCATAGAGTGGAGGTGTGTGAAGTCACAGAATGGAGGTGTGTGAAGTCATAGAATGGAGGTGTGTGAAGTCATAGAATTGAGGTGTGTGAAGTCATAGAATGGAGGTGTGTGAAGTCATAAAATGGAGGTGTGTGAACTCATAGAATGGAGGTGTGTGAAGTCTAAATGGAGTTGTGTGAAGTCATAGAATGGTGTTTTTTGATGTCAACGAATGGAGGTGTGTGAAGTCATAGAGTGGAGGTGTGTGAAGTCACCGAATGGAGGTGTGTGAACTCAGAATGTAGGTGTGTGAAGCCACAGAATGGAGGTGTGTGAAGTCATAGAATGGAAGTGTGTGAAATCATTGAATGGAGGTGTGTGAAGTCACAGAATTGAGGTGTGTGAAGTCAGAATGGATGTGTGTGAAGTCAGAATAGAGGTGAGTGAAGTCATAGAATGGAGGTGTGTGAAGTCATAGAATGGAGGTCTGTGAACTCAGAATGGAGGTTTGTGAAGTCATAGAATGGAGGTGTGTGAAGTCAAAGAATGGAGGTGTGTGAAGTCATATAATGGAGGTGTGTGAAGTCATAAAATGGAGGTGTGTGAATTCATAGAATGGAGGTGTGTGAAGTCACAATAGAGTTGTGTGAAGTCATAGAATGGTTGTTTTTGATGTCAATGAATGGAGGTGTGTGAACTCATAGAATGTAGGTGTGTGAACTCAGAATGGAGGTGTGTGAAGTCACAGAATGGAGGTGTGTCAACTCAGAAATGAGGTGTGTGAAGTCATAGAATGGAGGTGTGTGAATTCATAGAATGGAGGTGTGTGAAGTCATAGGATCGAGGTGTGTGAAGTCACAGAATGGAGGTGTGTGAAGTCACAGAATGGAGGTGTGTGAAGTCACAGAATGGAGGTGTGTGAACTCAGAAGGGAGGTGTGTGAAGCCACAGAATGGAGGTGTGTGGAGTCATAGAATGGAAGTGTGTGAAGTCATAGAATGGAGGTGTGTGAAAGAAGAATGGAGGTGTGTGAAGTCACAGAATGGAGGTTTGTGAAGTCATAGAATGGAGGTGTGTGAAGTCAGAGAATGGATGTTACTGAAGTAAGAATGAAGGTGTGTGAAGTCATAGAATGGAGGTGTGTGAAGTCAAATTGGAGGTGTGTGAACTCCTAGAATGGAGGTGTGTGAACTCATAGAATGGAGGTGTGTGAAGTCATGGAATGGAGGTGTGTGAAGTCAAATAATGGAGATGTGTGAAGTGAAACAATAGAGGTGTGTGAAGTCACAGAATGGAGGTGTGTGAAGTTACAGAATGGAAGTGTGTGAAGTCAAAACGGAGGTGTGTGGAGTCACAGAATGGAGTTGTGTGAAGTCACAGAATGGAGGTGTGTGAAGTCACAGAATGGAGGTGTGTGAACTCAGAATGGAGGTGTGTGAAGTCATAGATGGAGGTGTGTGAAGTAATAGTGTGGAGGTGTGTGAAATCACAGAATGGAGTTTTGTGAAGTCACAGAATGGAGCTTTGTGAAGTCAGAACGGAGGTGTGTGAAGTCATAGAATGGAGGTGTGTGAAGTCAGAATGGAGGTGTGTGAACTCAAAGAATAGAGGTGTGTGAAGTCACAATGGAGGTGTGTGAAGTCCTAGAATGGAGGTGTGTGAAATCATAGAATGGAGGTGTGTGAAGTCAGAATGGAGGTGTGTGAAGTCACAGAATTGAGGTGTGTGAAGTCACAGAATGGAGGTGTGTGAAGTCAGAATGAAGGTGTGTGAAATCACAGAATGGAGGTGTGTGAAGTCACAGAATGGATGTTGTGCAGTAAGAATGAAGGTGTTTGAAGTCATAGAGTGGAGGTGTGTGAAGTCACAGAATGGAGGTGTGTGAAGTCATAGAATGGAGGTGTGTGAAGTCATAGAATTGAGGTGTGTGAAGTCATAGAATGGAGGTGTGTGAAGTCATAAAATGGAGGTGTGTGAACTCATAGAATGGAGGTGTGTGAAGTTAAAATGGAGTTGTGTGAAGTCATAGAATGGTGGTTTTTGATGTCAACGAATGGAGGTGTGTGAAGTCACAGAATGGAGGTGTGTGAACTCAGAATGGAGGTGTGTGAAGTCACAGAATGGAGGTTTGTGAAGTCATAGAATGGAGGTGTGTGAAGTCAGAGAATGGATGTTTCTGAAGTAAGAATGAATGTGTGTGAAGTCATAGAATGGAGGTGTGTGAAGTCAAATTGGAGGTGTGTGAACTCATAGAATGGAGGTGTGTGAACTCATAGAATGGAGGTGTGTGAAGTCATGGAATGGAGGTGTGTGAAGTGAAACAATAGAGGTGTGTGAAGTCAAAGAATGGAGGTGTGTGAAGTCACAGTATGGAATGTGTGAAGTCAAAACGGAGGTGTGTGAAGTCACAGAATGGAGGTGTGTGAAGTCAAAGAATGGAGGTGTGTGAAGTCAAAAAGGTGGTGTGTGAAGTCACAGAATGTAGGTGTGTGAAGTCATATAATGGAGGTGTGTGAAATCATAGAATGGAGGTATGTGAAGTCAGAATGGAGGTGTGTGAAGTCACAGAATGGAGGTGTGTGAAGTCACAGAATGGAGGTGTGTGAAGTCAGAATGAAGGTGTGTGAAGTCACAGAATGGAGGTGTGTGAAGTCACAGAATGGATGTTTGTGAAGTACGAATGAAGGTGTTTGAAGTCATAGAGTGGAGGTGTGTGAAGTCACAGAATGGAGGTGTGTGAAGTCATAGAATGGAGGTGTGTGAAGCCACAGAATGGAGGTGTGTGAAGTCATAGAATGGAAGTGTGTGAAATCATTGAATGGAGGTGTGTGAAGTCACAGAATTGAGGTGTGTGAAGTCAGAATGGATGTGTGTGAAGTCAGAATAGAGGTGAGTGAAGTCATAGAATGGAGGTGTGTGAAGTCATAGAATGGAGGTCTGTGAACTCAGAATGGAGGTTTGTGAAGTCATATAACGGAGGTGTGTGAAGTCAAAGAATGGAGGTGTGTGAAGTCGTATAAGGGAGGTGTGTGAAGTCATAAAATGGAGGTGTGTGAATTCATAGAATGGAGGTGTGTGAAGTCACAATGGAGTTGTGTGAAGTCATAGAATGGTTGTTTTTGATGTCAATGAATGGAGGTGTGTGAACTCATAGAATGGAGGTGTGTGAAGTCAGAATGGAGGTGTGTGAAATCACAGAATGGAGGTGTGTCAACTCAGAAATGAGGTGTGTGAAGTCATAGAATGGAGGTTTGTGAAGTCATAGAATGGAAGTGTGTGAAATCATAGAATGGAGGTGTGTGAAGTCAGAATGGAGGTGTGTGAAGTCAGAATGGAGGTGTGTGAAGTCATAGAAGGGAAGTGTGTGAAGTCATAGAATGGAGGTCTGTGAACTCAGAATGGGGGTTTGTGAAATCATTGAATGGAGGTGTGTGAACTCAGAATGGAGGTGTGTGAAGTCACAGAATGGAGGTGTGTGAAGTCATAGAATGGAGCTGTGTGAAATAACAGAATGGAGGTGTGTGAATTCATAGAATGGAGGTGTGTGAAGTCATAGGATCGAAGTGTGTGAAATCACAGAATGGAGGTGTGTGAAGTCACAGAATGGAGGTGTGTGAAGTCACAGAATGGAGGTGTGTGAAGTCATAGAATGGAAGTGTGTGAAGTCATAGAATTATGGTGTGTGAAAGAAGAATGGAGGTGTGTGAAGTCACAGAATGGAGGTGTGTGAATTCAGAATGGAGGTGTGTGAAGTCACAGAATGGAGGTTTGTGAAGTCATAGAATGGAGGTGTGTGAAGTCAGAGAATGGATGTTTCAGAAGTAAGAATGAAGGTGTGTGAAGTCATAGAATGGAGGTTTGTGAAGTCAAATTGGAGGTGTGTGAACTCATAGAATGGAGGTGTGTGAACTCATAGAATGGAGGTGTGTGAAGTCATGGAATGGAGGTGTGTGAAGTCAAAGAATGGGGTTGTGTGAAGTGAAACAATAGAGGTGTGTGAAGTCACAGAATGGAGGTGTGTGAAGTTACAGAATGGAAGTGTGTGAAGTCAAAACGGAGGTGTGTGGAGTCACAGAATGGAGTTGTGTGAAGTCACAGAATGGAGGTGTGTGAAGTCATAAAATGGAGGTGTGTGAAATCATAGAATGGAGGTGTGTGAAGTCACAGAATGGAGGTGTGTGAAGTCACAGCATGGAGGTGTGTGAACTCAGAATGGAGGTGTGTGAAGTCATAGGATCGAGGTGTGTGAAGTCACAGAATGGAGGTGTGTGAAGTCACAGAATGCAGGTGTGTGAAGTCACAGAATGGAGGTGTGTGAACTCAGAATGGAGGTGTTTGAAGCCACAGAATGGAGGTCTGTGAAGTCATAGAATGGAAGTGTGTGAAGTCATAGAATGGAGGTGTGTGAAGGAAGAATGGAGGTGTGTGAAGTCACAGAATGGAGGTGTGAATTCAGAATGGAGGTGTTTGAAGTCACAGAATGGAGGTTTGTGAAGTCATGGAATGGAGGTGTGTGAAGTCAGAGAATGGATGTTTCTGAAGTAAGAATGAACGTGTGTGAAGTCATAGAATGGAGGTGTGTGAAGTCAAATTGGAGGTGTGTGAACTCAGAGAATGGAGGTGTGTGAACTCATAGAATGGAGGTGTGTGAAGTCATGGATTGGAGGTGTGTGAAGTCAAAGAATGGAGGTGTGTGAAGTGAAACAATAGAGGTGTGTGAAGTCACAGAATGGAGGTGTGTGAAGTTACAGAGTGGAAGTGTGTGAAGTCAAAACGGAGGTGTGTGGAGTCACAGAATGGAGTTGTGTGAAGTCACAGAATGGAGGTGTGTGAAGTCATAGAATGGAGGTGTGTGAAATCATAGAATGGAGGTGTGTGAAGTCAGAATGGAGGTGTGTGAAGTCACAGAATTGAGGTGTGTGAAGTCAAAGAATGGAGGTGTGTGAAGTCAGAATGAAGGTGTGTGAAGTCACAGAATGGAGGTGTGTGAAGTCACAGAACGGATGTTTGTGAAGTAAGAATGAAGGTGTTTGAAGTCATAGAGTGGAGGTGTGTGAAGTCACAGAAGGGAGGTGTGTGAAGTCAGATTGGAGGTGTGTGAAACCACAGAATGGAGGTGTGTGAAGTCATAGAATGGAGGTGTGTGAAGTCATAAAATGGAGGTGTGTGAACTCATAGAATGGAGTTGTGTGAAGTCAAAATGGAGTTGTGTGAAGTCATAGAATTGTGTTTTTTGATATCAACGAATGGAGGTGTGTGAAGTCAACGAATGGAGGTGTGTGAAGTCAGATTGGAGGTGTGTGAAATCACAGAATGGAGGTGTGTGAAGTCACAGAATGGAGGTGTGTAAACTCAGAATGTAGGTGTGTGAAGCCACAGATTGGAGGTGTGTGAAGTCATAGAATGGAAGTGTGTGAAATCATAGAATGGAGGTGTGTGAAGTTAAAATGGAGTTGTGTGAAGTCATAGAATGGTGGTTTTTGATGTCAACGAATGGAGGTGTGTGAAGTCACAGAATGGAGCTGTGTGAACTCAGAATGGAGGTGTGTGAAGTCACAGAATGGAGGTTTGTGAAGTCATAGAATGGAGGTGTGTGAAGTCAGAGAATGGATGTTTCTGAAGTAAGAATGAATGTGTGTGAAGTCATAGAATGGAGGTGTGTGAAGTCAAACTGGAGGTGTGTGAACTCATAGAATGGAGGAGTGTGAACTCATAGAATGGAGGTGTGTGAAGTCATGGAATGGAGGTGTGTGAAGTGAAACAATAGAGGTGTGTGAAGTCAAAGAATGGAGGTGTGTGAAGTCACAGTATGGAATGTGTGAAGTCAAAACGGAGGTGTGTGAAGTCACAGAATGGAGGTGTGTGAAGTCAAAGAATGGAGGTGTGTGAAGTCAAAAAGGTGGTGTGTGAAGTCACAGAATGTAGGTGTGTGAAGTCATATAATGGAGGTGTGTGAAATCATAGAATGGAGGTATGTGAAGTCAGAATGGAGGTGTGTGAAGTCACAGAATGGAGGTGTGTGAAGTCACAGAATGGAGGTGTGTGAAGTCAGAATGAAGGTGTGTGAAGTCACAGAATGGAGGTGTGTGAAGTCACAGAATGGATGTTTGTGAAGTACGAATGAAGGTGTTTGAAGTCATAGAGTAGAGGTGTGTGAAGTCACAGAATGGAGGTGTGTGAAGTCATAGAATGGAGGTGTGTGAAGCCACAGAATGGAGGTGTGTGAAGTCATAGAATGGAAGTGTGTGAAATCATTGAATGGAGGTGTGTGAAGTCACAGAATTGAGGTGTGTGAAGTCAGAATGGATGTGTGTGAAGTCAGAATAGAGGTGAGTGAAGTCATAGAATGGAGGTGTGTGAAGTCATAGAATGGAGGTCTGTGAACTCAGAATGGAGGTTTGTGAAGTCATATAATGGAGGTGTGTGAAGTCAAAGAATGGAGGTGTGTGAAGTCATATAAGGGAGGTGTGTGAAGTCATAAAATGGAGGTGTGTGAATTCATAGAATGGAGGTGTGTGAAGTCACAATGGAGTTGTGTGAAGTCATAGAATGGTTGTTTTTGATGTCAATGAATGGAGGTGTGTGAACTCATAGAATGGAGGTGTGTGAAGTCAGAATGGAGGTGTGTGAAATCACAGAATGGAGGTGTGTCAACTCAGAAATGAGGTGTGTGAAGTCATAGAATGGAGGTTTGTGAAGTCATAGAATGGAAGTGTGTGAAATCATAGAATGGAGGTGTGTGAAGTCAGAATGGAGGTGTGTGAAGTCAGAATGGAGGTGTGTGAAGTCATAGAATGGAAGTGTGTGAAGTCATAGAATGGAGGTCTGTGAACTCAGAATGGGGGTTTGTGAAATCATTGAATGGAGGTGTGTGAACTCAGAATGGAGGTGTGTGAAGTCACAGAATGGAGGTGTGTGAAGTCATAGAATGGAGCTGTGTGAAATAACAGAATGGAGGTGTGTGAATTCATAGAATGGAGGTGTGTGAAGTCATAGGATCGAAGTGTGTGAAGTCACAGAATGGAGGTGTGTGAAGTCACAGAATGGAGGTGTGTGAAGTCACAGAATGGAGGTGTGTGAACTCAGAATGGAGGTGTGTGAAGCCACAGAATGGAGGTGTGTGAAGTCATAGAATGGAAGTGTGTGAAGTCATAGAATTATGGTGTGTGAAAGAAGAATGGAGGTGTGTGAAGTCACAGAATGGAGGTGTGTGAATTCAGAATGGAGGTGTGTGAAGTCACAGAATGGAGGTTTGTGAAGTCATAGAATGGAGGTGTGTGAAGTCAGAGAATGGATGTTTCTGAAGTAAGAATGAAGGTGTGTGAAGTCATAGAATGGAGGTGTGTGAAGTCAAATTGGAGATGTGTGAACTCATAGAATGGAGGTGTGTGAACTCACAGAATGGAGGTGTGTGAAGTCACAGTATGGAATGTGTGAAGTCAAAACGGAGGTGTGTGAAGTCACAGAATGGAGGTGTGTGAAGTCACAGAATGTAGGTGTGTGAAGTCAAAAAGTTGGTGTGTGAAGTCACAGAATGGAGGTGTGTGAAGTCATATAATGGAGGTGTGTGAAATCATAGAATGGAGGTATGTGAAGTCAGAATGGAGGTGTGTGAAGTCACAGAATTGAGGTGTGTGAAGTCACAGAATGGAGGTGTGTGAAGTCAGAATGAAGGTGTGTGAAGTCACAGAATGGAGGTGTGTGAAGTCACAGAATGGATGTTTGTGAAGTAAGAATGAAGGTGTTTGAAGTCATAGAGTGGAGGTGTGTGAAGTCACAGAATGGAGGTGTGTGAAGTCATAGAATGGAGGTGTGTGAAGTCATGGAATAGAGGTGTGTGAAGTCATAGAATGGAGGTGTGTGAAGTCAGAGAATGGATGTTTCTGAAGTAAGAATGAAGGTGTGTGAAGTCATAGAATGGAGGTGTGTGAAGTCAAATTGGAGATGTGTGAACTCATAGAATGGAGGTGTGTGAACTCATAGAATGGAGGTGTGTGAAGTCATGGAATGGAGGTGTGTGAAGTCAAAGAATGGGGTTGTGTGAAGTGAAACAATAGAGGTGTGTGAAGTCACAGAATGGAGGTGTGTGAAGTTACAGAATGGAAGTGTGTGAAGTCAAAACGGAGGTGTGTGGAGTCACAGAATGGAGTTGTGTGAAGTCACAGAATGGAGGTGTGTGAAGTCATAAAATGGAGGTGTGTGAAATCATAGAATGGAGGTGTGTGAAGTCACAGAATGGAGGTGTGTGAAGTCACAGCATGGAGGTGTGTGAACTCAGAATGGAGGTGTGTGAAGTCATAGATGGAGGTGTGTGAAGTAATAGTTTGGATGTGTGTGAAATCACAGAATGGAGTTTTGTGAAGTCACAGAATGGAGCTTTGTGAAGTCAGAACGGAGGTGTGTGAAGTCATAGAATGGAGGTGTGTGAAGTCAGAATGGAGGTGTGTGAACTCATAGAATAGAGGTGTGTGAAGTCACAATGGAGGTGTGTGAAGTCATAGAATTTAGGTGTGTGAAGTCACAAAATGGAGGTGTGTGAAGTCATAGAATGGAGGTGTGTGAAGTCATAGAATGGAGGTGTGTGAAGTCAGAATGGAGGTGTGTGAAGTCACAGAATTGAGGTGTGTGAAGTCACAGAATGGAGGTGTGTGAAGTCAGAATGAACGTGTGTGAAATCACAGAATGAAGGTGTGTGAAGTCACAGAATGGATGTTGTGAAGTAAGAATGAAGGTGTTTGAAGTCATAGAGTGGAGGTGGGTGAAGTCACAGAATGGAGGGGTATGAAGTCATAGAATGGAGGTGTGTGAAGTCATAGAATTGAGGTGTGTGAAGTCAGAATGGAGGTGTGTGAAGTCATAAAATGGAGGTGTGTGAACTCATAGAATGGAGGTGTGTGAAGTTAAAATGGAGTTGTGTGAAGTCATAGAACGGTGGTTTTTGATGTCAACGAATGGAGGTGTGTGAAGTCACAGAATGGAGGTGTGTGAACTCAGAATGGAGGTGTGTGAAGTCACAGAATGGAGGTGTGTGAAGTCAGAGAATGGAGGTGTGTGAAGTCAGAGAATGGATGTTTCTGAAGTAAGAATGAATGTGTGTGAAGTCATAGAATGGAGGTGTGTGAAGTCAAATTGGAGGTGTGTGAACTCATAGAATGGAGGTGTGTGAACTCATAGAATGGAGGTGTGTGAAGTCATGGAATGGAGGTGTGTGAAGTGAAACAATAGAGGTGTGTGAAGTCACAGAATGGAGGTGTGTGAAGTCACAGTATGGAATGTGTGAAGTCAAAACGGAGGTGTGTGAAGTCACAGAATGGAGGTGTGTGAAGTCACAGAATGTAGGTGTGTGAAGTCAAAAAGTTGGTGTGTGAAGTCACAGAATGGAGGTGTGTGAAGTCATATAATGGAGGTGTGTGAAATCATAGAATGGAGGTATGTGAAGTCAGAATGGAGGTGTGTGAAGTCACAGAATTGAGGTGTGTGAAGTCACAGAATGGAGGTGTGTGAAGTCAGAATGAAGGTGTGTGAAGTCACAGAATGGAGGTGTGTGAAGTCACAGAATGGATGTTTGTGAAGTAAGAATGAAGGTGTTTGAAGTCATAGAGTGGAGGTGTGTGAAGTCACAGAATGGAGGTGTGTGAAGTCATAGAATGGAGGTGTGTGAAGTCATGGAATAGAGGTGTGTGAAGTCATAGAATGGAGGTGTGTGAAGTCATAAAATGGAGGTGTGTGAACTCATAGAATGGAGGTGTGTGAAGTCTAAATGGAGTTGTGTGAAGTCATAGAATTGTGTTTTTTGATGTCAACGAATGGAGGTGTGTGAAGTCATAGAATGGAGGTGTGTGAAGTCACAGAATGGAGGTGTGTGAACTCAGAATGTAGGTGTGTGAAGCCACAGAATGGAGGTGTGTGAAGTCATAGAATGGA
Organism: Megascapheus bottae; assembly: GCA_024803745.1. Lineage (NCBI taxonomy): Eukaryota > Metazoa > Chordata > Mammalia > Rodentia > Geomyidae > Megascapheus > Megascapheus bottae. Next base: position 356,149 of record JANJXV010000787.1, read on the forward strand.
AGTGTGTGAAATCATTGAATGGAGGTGTGTGAAGTCACAGAATTGAGGTGTGTGAAGTCAGAATGGATGTGTGTGAAGTCAGAATAGATGTGAGTGGAGTCATAGAATGGAGGTGTGTGAAGTCTTAGAATGGAGGTCTGTGAACTCAGAATGGAGGTTTGTGAAGTCATAGAATGGAGGTGTGTGAAGTCAAAGAATGGAGGTGTGTGAAGTCATATAATGGAGGTGTGTGAAGTCATAAAATGGAGGTTGTGAATTCATAGAATGGAGGTGTCTGAAGTCACAATGGAGTTGTGTGAAGTCATAGAATGGTTGTTTTTGATGTCAATGAATGGAGGTGTGTGAACTCATAGAATGGAGGTGTGTGAAGTCAGAATGGAGGTGTGTGAAATCACAGAATGGAGGTGTGTCAACTCAGAAATGAGGTGTGTGTAGTCATAGAATGGAGGTGTGTGAAGTCATAGAATGGAAGTGTGTGAAATCATAGAATGGAGGTGTGTGAAGACAAAGAATTGAGGTGTGTGAAGTCAGAATGGAGGTGTGTGAAGTCAGAATGGAGGTGTGTGAAGTCATAGAATGGAAGTGTGTGAAGTCATAGAATGGAGGTCTGTGAACTCAGAATGGGGGTTTGTGAAATCATAGAATGGAGGTGTGTGAACTCAGAATGGAGGTGTGTGAAGTCACAGAATGGAGGTGTGTGAAGTCATAGAATGGAGGTGTGTGAAATCACAGAATGGAGGTGTGTGAATTCATAGAATGGAGGTGTGTGAAGTCATAGGATCGAGGTGTGTGAAGTCACAGAATGGAGGTGTGTGAAGTCACAGAATGGAGGTGTGTGAAGTCACAAAATGGAGGTGTGTGAACTCAGAATGGAGGTGTTTGAAGCCACAGAATGGAGGTGTGTGAAGTCATAGAATGGAAGTGTGTGAAGTCATAGAATGGAGGTGTGTGAAGGAAGAATGGAGGTGTGTGAAGTCACAGAATGGAGGTGTGAATTCAGAATGGAGGTGTTTGAAGTCACAGAATGGAGGTTTGTGAAGTCATGGAATGGAGGTGTGTGAAGTCAGAGAATGGATGTTTCTGAAGTAAGAATGAACGTGTGTGAAGTCATAGAATGGAGGTGTGTGAAGTCAAATTGGAGGTGTGTGAACTCAGAGAATGGAGGTGTGTGAACTCATAGAATGGAGGTGTGTGAAGTCATGGATTGGAGGTGTGTGAAGTCAAAGAATGGAGGTGTGTGAAGTGAAACAATTGAGGTGTGTGAAGTCACAGAATGGAGGTGTGTGAAGTTACAGAGTGGAAGTGTGTGAAGTCAAAACGGAGGTGTGTGGAGTCACAGAATGGAGTTGTGTGAAGTCACAGAATGGAGGTGTGTGAAGTCATAGAATGGAGGTGTGTGAAATCATAGAATGGAGGTGTGTGAAGTCAGAATGGAGGTGTGTGAAGTCACAGAATTGAGGTGTGTGAAGTCAAAGAATGGAGGTGTGTGAAGTCAGAATGAAGGTGTGTGAAGTCACAGAATGGAGGTGTGTGAAGTCACAGAACGGATGTTTGTGAAGTAAGAATGAAGGTGTTTGAAGTCATAGAGTGGAGGTGTGTGAAGTCACAGAAGGGAGGTGTGTGAAGTCAGATTGGAGGTGTGTGAAATCACAGAATGGAGGTGTGTGAAGTCATAGAATGGAGGTGTGTGAAGTCATAAAATGGAGGTGTGTGAACTCATAGAATGGAGGTGTGTGAAGTCAAAATGGAGTTGTGTGAAGTCATAGAATTGTGTTTTTTGATATCAACGAATGGAGGTGTGTGAAGTCAACGAATGGAGGTGTGTGAAGTCAGATTGGAGGTGTGTGAAATCACAGAATGGAGGTGTGTGAAGTCACAGAATGGAGGTGTGTAAACTCAGAATGTAGGTGTGTGAAGCCACAGAATGGAAGTGTGTGAAGTCATAGAATGGAAGTGTGTGAAATCATAGAATGGAGGTGTGTGAAGTCACAGAATTGAGGTGTGTGAAGTCAGAATGGAGGTGTGTAGTCAGAATGGAGGTGAGTGAAGTCATAGAATGGAGGTGTGTGAAGTCATAGAATGGAGGTCTGTGAACTCAGAATGGAGGTTTGTGAAGTCATAGCATGGAGGTGTGTGAACTCAGAATGGAGGTGTGTGAAGTCACAGAATGGAGGTGTGTGAAGTCATAGAATGGAGGTGTGTGAACTCACAGAATGGAGGTGTGTTAATTCATAGAATGGAGGTGCGTGAAGTAATAGGATCGAGGTGTGCGAAGTCACAGAATGGAGGTGTGTGAAGTCACAGAATGGAGGTGCGTGAAGTCACAGAATGGAGGTGTGTGAACTCAGAATGTAGGTGTGTGAAGCCCCAGAATGGAGGTGTGTGAAGTCATAAAATGTAAGTGTGTGAAGTCATAGAAAGGAGGTGTGTGAACTCAGAATGGAGGTGTGTGAAGTCACAGAATGGAGGTTTGTGAAGTCATAGAATGCAGGTGTGTGAAGTCAGAGAATGGATGTTTCTGAAGTAAGAATTAAGGTGTGTGAAGTCATAGAATGGAGATGTGTGAAGTCAAATTGGAGGTGTGTGAAGTCATAAAATGGAGGTGTGTGAACTCATGGAATGGAGGTGTGTGAAGTCAAAATGGAGTTGTGTGAAGTCATAGAATTGTGTTTTTTGATATCAACGAATGGAGGTGTGTGAAGTCAACGAATGGAGGTGTGTGAAGTCAGATTGGAGGTGTGTGAAATCACAGAATGGAGGTGTGTGAAGTCACAGAATGGAGGTGTGTAAACTCAGAATGTAGGTGTGTGAAGCCACAGAATGGAGGTGTGTGAAGTCATAGAATGGAAGTGTGTGAAATCATAGAATGGAGGTGTGTGAAGTCACAGAATTGAGGTGTGTGAAGTCAGAATGGAGGTGTGTAGTCAGAATGGAGGTGAGTGAAGTCATAGAATGGAGGTGTGTGAAGTCATAGAATGGAGGTCTGTGAACTCAGAATGGAGGTTTGTGAAGTCATAGCATGGAGGTGTGTGAACTCAGAATGGAGGTGTGTGAAGTCACAGAATGGAGGTGTGTGAAGTCATAGAATGGAGGTTTTTTGAACTCACAGAATGGAGGTGTGTTAATTCATAGAATGGAGGTGCGTGAAGTAATAGGATCGAGGTGTGCGAAGTCACAGAATGGAGGTGTGTGAAGTCACAGAATGGAGGTGTGTGAACTCAGAATGTAGGTGTGTGAAGCCCCAGAATGGAGGTGTGTGAAGTCATAAAATGTAAGTGTGTGAAGTCATAGAAAGGAGGTGTGTGAACTCAGAATGGAGGTGTGTGAAGTCACAGAATGGAGGTTTGTGAAGTCATAGAATGGAGGTGTGTGAAGTCAGAGAATGGATGTTTCTGAAGTAAGAATGAAGGTGTGTGAAGTCATAGAATGGAGATGTGTGAAGTCAAATTGGAGGTGTGTGAACTCATAGAATGGAGGTGTGTGAACTCATAGAATGGAGGTTTGTGAAGTCATGGAATGGCGGTGTGTGAAGTCAAAGAATGGAGGTGTGTGAATTCCCAGATTGGAAGTGTGTGAAGGCAAAACGGAGGTGTGTGAAGTCACAGAATGGAGGTGTGTGAAATCATAGAATGGAGATGTGTGAACTCATAGAATGGAGTTGTGTGATGTCACAATGGAAGAATGTGAAGTCATAGAATGGAGGTGTGAGAAGTCACAGAATGGACGTGTGTGAAGTCATAAAATGAAGGTGTGGGAAGTCAGAATGGAGGTGTGTGAAGTCACAGAATGGAGGTGTGTGAACTCAGAATGGAGGTGTGTGAAGTCATAGATGGAGGTGTGTGAAGTAATAGTGTGGAGGTGTGTGAAATCACAGAATGGAGTTTTGTGAAGTCACAGAATGGAGCTTTGTGAAGTCAGAACGGAGGTGTGTGAAGTCATAGAATGGAGGTGTGTGAAGTCAGAATGGAGGTGTGTGAACTCATAGAATGGAGGTGTGTGAAGTCACAATGGAGGTGTGTGAAGTCATAGAATTTAGGTGTGTGAAGTCACAAAATGGAGGTGTGTGAAGTTATAGAATGGAGGTGTGTGAAGTCATAGAATGGAGGTGTGTGAAGTCAGAATGGAGGTGTGTGAAGTCACAGAATGGAGGTGTGTGAAGTCAGAATGAACGTGTGTGAAATCACAGAATGGAGGTGTGTGAAGTCACAGAATGGATGTTGTGAAGTAAGAATGAAGGTGTTTGAAGTCATAGAGTGGAGGTGGGTGAAGTCACAGAATGGAGGTGTGTGAAGTCATAGAATGGAGGTGTGTGAAGTCATAGAATTGAGGTGTGTGAAGTCATAGAATGGAGGTGTGTGAAGTCAAAGAATGGAGGTGTGTGAAGTCAGAATGAAGGTGTGTGAAGTCACAGAATGGAGGTGTGTGAAGTCACAGAACGGATGTTTGTGAAGTAAGAATGAAGGTGTTTGAAGTCATAGAGTGGAGGTGTGTGAAGTCACAGAAGGGAGGTGTGTGAAGTCAGATTGGAGGTGTGTGAAACCACAGAATGGAGGTGTGTGAAGTCATAGAATGGAGGTGTGTGAAGTCATAAAATGGAGGTGTGTGAACTCATAGAATGGAGTTGTGTGAAGTCAAAATGGAGTTGTGTGAAGTCATAGAATTGTGTTTTTTGATATCAACGAATGGAGGTGTGTGAAGTCAACGAATGGAGGTGTGTGAAGTCAGATTGGAGGTGTGTGAAATCACAGAATGGAGGTGTGTGAAGTCACAGAATGGAGGTGTGTAAACTCAGAATGTAGGTGTGTGAAGCCACAGATTGGAGGTGTGTGAAGTCATAGAATGGAAGTGTGTGAAATCATAGAATGGAGGTGTGTGAAGTTAAAATGGAGTTGTGTGAAGTCATAGAATGGTGGTTTTTGATGTCAACGAATGGAGGTGTGTGAAGTCACAGAATGGAGCTGTGTGAACTCAGAATGGAGGTGTGTGAAGTCACAGAATGGAGGTTTGTGAAGTCATAGAATGGAGGTGTGTGAAGTCAGAGAATGGATGTTTCTGAAGTAAGAATGAATGTGTGTGAAGTCATAGAATGGAGGTGTGTGAAGTCAAATTGGAGGTGTGTGAACTCATAGAATGGAGGAGTGTGAACTCATAGAATGGAGGTGTGTGAAGTCATGGAATGGAGGTGTGTGAAGTGAAACAATAGAGGTGTGTGAAGTCAAAGAATGGAGGTGTGTGAAGTCACAGTATGGAATGTGTGAAGTCAAAACGGAGGTGTGTGAAGTCACAGAATGGAGGTGTGTGAAGTCAAAGAATGGAGGTGTGTGAAGTCAAAAAGGTGGTGTGTGAAGTCACAGAATGTAGGTGTGTGAAGTCATATAATGGAGGTGTGTGAAATCATAGAATGGAGGTATGTGAAGTCAGAATGGAGGTGTGTGAAGTCACAGAATGGAGGTGTGTGAAGTCACAGAATGGAGGTGTGTGAAGTCAGAATGAAGGTGTGTGAAGTCACAGAATGGAGGTGTGTGAAGTCACAGAATGGATGTTTGTGAAGTACGAATGAAGGTGTTTGAAGTCATAGAGTAGAGGTGTGTGAAGTCACAGAATGGAGGTGTGTGAAGTCATAGAATGGAGGTGTGTGAAGCCACAGAATGGAGGTGTGTGAAGTCATAGAATGGAAGTGTGTGAAATCATTGAATGGAGGTGTGTGAAGTCACAGAATTGAGGTGTGTGAAGTCAGAATGGATGTGTGTGAAGTCAGAATAGAGGTGAGTGAAGTCATAGAATGGAGGTGTGTGAAGTCATAGAATGGAGGTCTGTGAACTCAGAATGGAGGTTTGTGAAGTCATATAATGGAGGTGTGTGAAGTCAAAGAATGGAGGTGTGTGAAGTCATATAAGGGAGGTGTGTGAAGTCATAAAATGGAGGTGTGTGAATTCATAGAATGGAGGTGTGTGAAGTCACAATGGAGTTGTGTGAAGTCATAGAATGGTTGTTTTTGATGTCAATGAATGGAGGTGTGTGAACTCATAGAATGGAGGTGTGTGAAGTCAGAATGGAGGTGTGTGAAATCACAGAATGGAGGTGTGTCAACTCAGAAATGAGGTGTGTGAAGTCATAGAATGGAGGTTTGTGAAGTCATAGAATGGAAGTGTGTGAAATCATAGAATGGAGGTGTGTGAAGTCAGAATGGAGGTGTGTGAAGTCAGAATGGAGGTGTGTGAAGTCATAGAATGGAAGTGTGTGAAGTCATAGAATGGAGGTCTGTGAACTCAGAATGGGGGTTTGTGAAATCATTGAATGGAGGTGTGTGAACTCAGAATGGAGGTGTGTGAAGTCATAGAATGGAGCTGTGTGAAATAACAGAATGGAGGTGTGTGAATTCATAGAATGGAGGTGTGTGAAGTCATAGGATCGAAGTGTGTGAAGTCACAGAATGGAGGTGTGTGAAGTCACAGAATGGAGGTGTGTGAAGTCACAGAATGGAGGTGTGTGAACTCAGAATGGAGGTGTGTGAAGCCACAGAATGGAGGTGTGTGAAGTCATAGAATGGAAGTGTGTGAAGTCATAGAATTATGGTGTGTGAAAGAAGAATGGAGGTGTGTGAAGTCACAGAATGGAGGTGTGTGAATTCAGAATGGAAGTGTGTGAAGTCACAGAATGGAGGTTTGTGAAGTCATAGAATGGAGGTGTGTGAAGTCAGAGAATGGATGTTTCTGAAGTAAGAATGAAGGTGTGTGAAGTCATAGAATGGAGGTGTGTGAAGTCAAATTGGAGGTGTGTGAACTCATAGAATGGAGGTGTGTGAACTCATAGAATGGAGGTGTGTGAAGTCATGGAATGGAGGTGTGTGAAGTCAAAGAATGGGGTTGTGTGAAGTGAAACAATAGAGGTGTGTGAAGTCACAGAATGGAGGTGTGTGAAGTTACAGAATGGAAGTGTGTGAAGTCAAAACGGAGGTGTGTGGAGTCACAGAATGGAGTTGTGTGAAGTCACAGAATGGAGGTGTGTGAAGTCATAAAATGGAGGTGTGTGAAATCATAGAATGGAGGTGTGTGAAGTCACAGAATGGAGGTGTGTGAAGTCACAGCATGGAGGTGTGTGAACTCAGAATGGAGGTGTGTGAAGTCATAGATGGAGGTGTGTGAAGTAATAGTTTGGATGTGTGTGAAATCACAGAATGGAGTTTTGTGAAGTCACAGAATGGAGCTTTGTGAAGTCAGAACGGAGGTGTGTGAAGTCATAGAATGGAGGTGTGTGAAGTCAGAATGGAGGTGTGTGAACTCATAGAATAGAGGTGTGTGAAGTCACAATGGAGGTGTGTGAAGTCATAGAATTTAGGTGTGTGAAGTCACAAAATGGAGGTGTGTGAAGTCATAGAATGGAGGTGTGTGAAGTCATAGAATGGAGGTGTGTGAAGTCAGAATGGAGGTGTGTGAAGTCACAGAATTGAGGTGTGTGAAGTCACAGAATGGAGGTGTGTGAAGTCAGAATGAAGGTGTGTGAAATCACAGAATGAAGGTGTGTGAAGTCACAGAATGGATGTTGTGAAGTAAGAATGTAGGTGTTTGAAGTCATAGCGTGGAGGTGGGTGAAGTCACAGAATGGAGGTGTATGAAGTCATAGAATGGAGGTGTGTGAAGTCATAGAATTGAGGTGTGTGAAGTCATAGAATGGAGGTGTGTGAAGTCATAAAATGGAGGTGTGTGAACTCATAGAATGGACGTGTGTGAAGTTAAAATGGAGTTGTGTGAAGTCATAGAACGGTGGTTTTTGATGTCAACGAATGGAGGTGTGTGAAGTCACAGAATGGAGGTGTGTGAACTCAGAATGGAGGTGTGTGAAGTCACAGAATGGAGGTTTGTGAAGTCATAGAATGGAGGTGTGTGAAGTCAGAGAATGGATGTTTCTGAAGTAAGAATGAATGTGTGTGAAGTCATAGAATGGAGGTGTGTGAAGTCAAATTGGAGGTGTGTGAACTCATAGAATGGAGGTGTGTGAACTCATAGAATGGAGGTGTGTGAAGTCATGGAATGGAGGTGTGTGAAGTGAAACAATAGAGGTGTGTGAAGTCAAAGAATGGAGGTGTGTGAAGTCACAGTATGGAATGTGTGAAGTCAAAACGGAGGTGTGTGAAGTCACAGAATGGAGGTGTGTGAAGTCACAGAATGTAGGTGTGTGAAGTCAAAAAGTTGGTGTGTGAAGTCACAGAATGGAGGTGTGTGAAGTCATATAATGGAGGTGTGTGAAATCATAGAATGGAGGTATGTGAAGTCAGAATGGAGGTGTGTGAAGTCACAGAATTGAGGTGTGTGAAGTCACAGAATGGAGGTGTGTGAAGTCAGAATGAAGGTGTGTGAAGTCACAGAATGGAGGTGTGTGAAGTCACAGAATGGATGTTTGTGAAGTAAGAATGAAGGTGTTTGAAGTCATAGAGTGGAGGTGTGTGAAGTCACAGAATGGAGGTGTGTGAAGTCATAGAATGGAGGTGTGTGAAGTCATAAAATTGAGGTGTGTGAAGTCATAGAATGGAGGTGTGTGAAGTCATAAAATGGAGGTGTGTGAACTCATAGAATGGAGGTGTGTGAAGTCTAAATGGAGTTGTGTGAAGTCATAGAATTGTGTTTTTTGATGTCAACGAATGGAGGTGTGTGAAGTCATAGAATGGAGGTGTGTGAAGTCACAGAATGGAGGTGTGTGAACTCAGAATGTAGGTGTGTGAAGCCACAGAATGGAGGTGTGTGAAGTCATAGAATGGAAGTGTGTGAAATCATTGAATGGAGGTGTGTGAAGTCACAGAATTGAGGTGTGTGAAGTCAGAATGGATGTGTGTGAAGTCAGAATAGATGTGAGTGAAGTCATAGAATGGAGGTGTGTGAAGTCTTAGAATGGAGGTCTGTGACTCAGAATGGAGGTTTGTGAAGTCATAGAATGGAGGTGTGTGAAGTCAAAGAATGGAGGTGTGTGAAGTCATATAATGGAGGTGTGTGAAGTCATAAAATGGAGGTTGTGAATTCATAGAATGGAGGTGTCGAAGTCACAATGGAGTTGTGTGAAGTCATAGAATGGTTGTTTTTGATGTCAATGAATGGAGGTGTGTGAACTCATAGAATGGAGGTGTGTGAAGTCAGAATGGAGGTGTGTGAAATCACAGAATGGAGGTGTGTCAACTCAGAAATGAGGTGTGTGAAGTCATAGAATGGAGGTGTGTGAAGTCATAGAATGGAAGTGTGTGAAATCATAGAATGGAGGTATGTGAAGACAAAGAATTGAGGTGTGTGAAGTCAGAATGGAGGTGTGTGAAGTCAGAATGGAGGTGTGTGAAGTCATAGAATGGAAGTGTGTGAAGTCATAGAATGGAGGTCTGTGAACTCAGAATGGGGGTTTGTGAAATCATAGAATGGAGGTGTGTGAACTCAGAATGGAGGTGTGTGAAGTCACAGAATGGAGGTGTGTGAAGTCATAGAATGGAGGTGTGTGAAATCACAGAATGGAGGTGTGTGAATTCATAGAATGGAGGTGTGTGAAGTCATAGGATCGAGGTGTGTGAAGTCACAGAATGGAGGTGTGTGAAGTCACAGAATGGAGGTGTGTGAAGTCACAAAATGGAGGTGTGTGAACTCAGAATGGAGGTGTTTGAAGCCACAGAATGGAGGTGTGTGAAGTCATAGAATGGAAGTGTGTGAAGTCATAGAATGGAGGTGTGTGAAGGAAGAATGGAGGTGTGTGAAGTCACAGAATGGAGGTGTGAATTCAGAATGGAGGTGTTTGAAGTCACAGAATGGAGGTTTGTGAAGTCATGGAATGGAGGTGTGTGAAGTCAGAGAATGGATGTTTCTGAAGTAAGAATGAACGTGTGTGAAGTCATAGAATGGAGGTGTGTGAAGTCAAATTGGAGGTGTGTGAACTCATAGAATGGAGGTGTGTGAACTCACAGAATGGAGGTGTGTGAAGTCATGGATTGGAGGTGTGTGAAGTCAAAGAATGGAGGTGTGTGAAGTGAAACAATAGAGGTGTGTGAAGTCACAGAATGGAGGTGTGTGAAGTTACAGAATGGAAGTGTGTGAAGTCAAAACGGAGGTGTGTGGAGTCACAGAATGGAGTTGTGTGAAGTCACAGAATGGAGGTGTGTGAAGTCATAGAATGGAGGTGTGTGAAATCATAGAATGGAGGTGTGTGAAGTCAGAATGGAGGTGTGTGAAGTCACAGAATTGGGGTGTGTGAAGTCAAAGAATGGAGGTGTGTGAAGTCAGAATGAAGGTGTGTGAAGTCACAGAATGGAGGTGTGTGAAGTCACAGAACGGATGTTGTGAAGTAAGAATGAAGGTGTTTGAAGTCATAGAGTGGAGGTGTGTGAAGTCACAGAAGGGAGGTGTGTGAAGTCAGATTGGAGGTGTGTGAAATCACAGAATGGAGGTGTGTGAAGTCATAGAATGGAGGTGTGTGAAGTCATAAAATGGAGGTGTGTGAACTCATAGAATGGAGTTGTGTGAAGTCAAAATGGAGTTGTGTGAAGTCATAGAATTGTGTTTTTTGATATCAACGAATGGAGGTGTGTGAAGTCAACGAATGGAGGTGTGTGAAGTCAGATTGGAGGTGTGTGAAATCACAGAATGGAGGTGTGTGAAGTCACAGAATGGAGGTGTGTAAACTCAGAATGTAGGTGTGTGAAGCCACAGAATGGAGGTGTGTGAAGTCATAGAATGGAAGTGTGTGAAATCATAGAATGGATGTGTGTGAAGTTAAAATGGAGTTGTGTGAAGTCATAGAATGGTGGTTTTTGATGTCAACGAATGGAGGTGTGTGAAGTCACAGAATGGAGGTGTGTGAACTCAGAATGAGGTGTGTGAAGTCACAGAATGGAGGTTTGTGAAGTCATAGAATGGAGGTGTGTGAAGTCAGAGAATGGATGTTTCTGAAGTAAGAATGAATGTGTGTGAAGTCATAGAATGGAGGTGTGTGAAGTCAAATTGGAGGTGTGTGAACTCATAGAATGGAGGAGTGTGAACTCATAGAATGGAGGTGTGTGAAGTCATGGAATGGAGGTGTGTGAAGTGAAACAATAGAGGTGTGTGAAGTCAAAGAATGGAGGTGTGTGAAGTCACAGTATGGAATGTGTGAAGTCAAAACGGAGGTGTGTGAAGTCACAGAATGGAGGTGTGTGAAGTCAAAGAATGGAGGTGTGTGAAGTCAAAAAGGTGGTGTGTGAAGTCACAGAATGTAGGTATGTGAAGTCATATAATGGAGGTGTGTGAAATCATAGAATGGAGGTATGTGAAGTCAGAATGGAGGTGTGTGAAGTCACAGAATGAGGTGTGTGAAGTCACAGAATGGAGGTGTGTGAAGTCAGAATGAAGGTGTGTGAAGTCACAGAATGGATGTTTGTGAAGTACGAATGAAGGTGTTTGAAGTCATAGAGTGGAGGTGTGTGAAGTCACAGAATGGAGGTGTGTGAAGTCATAGAATGGAGGTGTGTGAAGCCACAGAATGGAGGTGTGTGAAGTCATAGAATGGAAGTGTGTGAAATCATTGAATGGAGGTGTGTGAAGTCACAGAATTG